>JAJKFI010000006.1:19494197-19535739 GCA_029204185.1 Lerista edwardsae
GTGTGTGTGTGTGTGTGTGTGTGTGTGTGTGTGTGTGTGTGTGTGTGAGAGAGAGAGAGAGAGAGAGAGAGAGAGAGAGAGAGAGAGAGAGAATTCCAATTAGTTTAAGTTGCAAAATTAACTGGAATTAAACAATAATTTAGGCCCATATGCACAAATCTAGGGATCTGGGGTTTCCCTCCCCACATTAGTTTTCTGCATCATGAAAGTGTGACCAGTTTGCTGTGGGAATTTGTAGCACAACTGAACTGGAGTGGGCGAGTGACTCTCTGTGACTATATTTTTGCCTGCAACCCCAGAGTTGCACGGTTATCTGCTTCTCAAGTCAGCAGACAAAAACACACCAAGGAACTGAGGAGCTGTATGTGTATGTATTGCAGTGCATACTGTGGTGCTTTGGGGTTTGATTTGTGGTGTACTGGCTGGAAAAGGTTGGTTGTCCCTGATCTGCATGACTGATGAGTTGGCCTCCAAATTGGATTGGGCCCAGACCCCCCTTTCCAGACAAGTCCCAGATGCATCAATTTCCTCCTCCCATCACCTCCTCTCCCCTTTCCCAGACTTATCCATGGGATAGGAGCAGCACAGATGGCATCCAGTCTCTGTCATCATAGTATGCCCCAAATTTCAGACCTTAGGTGCTGCCACAAGCATGCTTCTTGAAAACCCGACTTGAAAGCCAGAATCCAGGCTTCTTGAAAACCATGGCAAATGCAGTTCCCAGGGCTCCTGACATACTGATATGTGTTTCCCGCGGTTCCCAATGGAATTGCACACAACACAGAAGCCTGTGCAGAAGTCCTTGAATAAACGTTTCTGCCTCTTTTTTACCCCACTTCAGGAAGCTAGTCATGTTTCAAGAGCAGATACTTGCAGTAGGCACTTGGGCACTTGTATACCACCAGTGTTACAACTCCTGGCTAAGGAGCACTCATGTGCTAAGCTAAAGGGATAGCAGGCCACGTCTGTCTGGAAAATCAAGGCACAAAGCCTTCTGGGGCAATATAACTCGGAAGCGGCTGGCTGTGGCGTAGTTTGGGGAAGATCAGTGGCACAGGACAGAGGCTCCCCAGTGGAATAGTAAGCTCCGTTCACCCAGGGGGCGAATCTAGACGTGCACTTTATCTAGGCCAGGGTACCTAGAGGGCTGTCCTAAGGAATTCTGGGAATTGTCCTTTTTTTGAGAGTGCTGGGGCTTCTCTACTGCAGCTCCCCTGTTCTTCCCATAAATTACAATCTCTGTGGTTCATTGTAAGGAAGTGTATAGACATGCACACATGGACACACCCCAAACTGTGAGGTTCAGATATTGTGGGGGACAGACATTGCCTGTTGCTTGCCAGACAAGGCATACATGCATGGCTTGATCCTACTGGCTTGGCCTCATCGTTGAGTTCATAGGAAAGGTATAGCGAATAAATAGTGGGCAGTGACAAGATATTTCATGTCACAGCTCCAAAGAAGCTGTGGGGGTAATGGAAGGGACTGGAAAGGAAGAAGACTGCTCTGAAGTTGCCCGTCAAATTCCAGTTTGATATAAATGAACTTCAGAGCTCAGAGCTGTCAGCTAGATACTTCCACATTAAAAATGTAGATCCCTTCTGTCTTGTAACAAATATTTTGCTTATAGCTATTGGAGATGATAAAAATGAGAAGGGATGGAGAGAAAAAAGAAGCGTCAGGAATGCAACCCATTTTTCCTGAGATATACTTTTTTAACCTTCTAAAAGAGTACATAGACTATCGCTATTCTAATGTTATGTTGCTTTCTCAGTCGGTAAGATAAATATGGAAAGGAATTGGCCCAGTCAGTCACTTATTCTGGAGTGATTAGGTGCAGGTCCAAAACACAAGAGCAGGAAACCTACACTGAAGAGTTTTACTAGGGTGTTTTTTTTTGTGTGTGTGTGTGCATGCGTGCGCGCGCGCACATGCATGAATCATGCCTGACTCAAATCTTTATTCATTTGTTCTTCCTCGCTTAAACAAATGACAGAAGCAAGTTGACACCTGGCTTGCTGCTGTAGCAGGCATTTAGAATGGGTCTCATAATATGGGCTTGTTTGTCCGTCCTTCGCTAGTACATTCCCGCTTCCCACTCCTCTCCTTGCACACTTGCAGGGTATATTTCAAGAAGCCACAGTGCATCGGCCAGCAAGAAACAGAATTTGCTTGGGGGCCCAGTGGTTGTAGCTAAGGCGTCTGCTATCTAGGGCGAAGAGGATTTTGTAGCCTCCCCCCCCCCACACACACACAAACACACCAAAGTCAAATTTAATGTATTAAGTAAGTAAGTAAATAAAAGGTTTTCTGATTAATTGGCCATTACTTTTGATAGGATACAGATATTCCAACGTGGTTTGTTTCATTGCATTCAGTTTTAAATGACATTTCCAATGATATATAACATGATGGTATTATTTGTACTTACCAATGTTTTCACAATTTTGGCCACTTGTGTCAAGCTCAGCTTGCTTCACCTTCCAAAAAAAGCTTGTTGCCCGGTGCAATTGCTACCTCCTGCCCCCCATAGCTATGCCACTGCTGGGCCCTGGAGAAAAGTGGCACAGCACATTTGACCCTTGCATATAAAGAAACAGCAAACGATCTGTGACGCTATTCTTCCTTGCAGGTGTGAATGAAAAGACACATGAAACACATACACTGTTGTTAGCTGCGTTGTTGGTCAGTTTTGGTTTCCTTTGATGTGTGTAGGCAAGAAAAAAAGTTCAGGATTCTAAAAGTAAGGGTCCCAAGCCCCGTTCCTTGAACCTAGAAATTGCTTTGGTATGATTTAACCTACTTATGTGCTGAGTGTGCAGTAGCAGCAATTGTGGGAAAGGGGAGAAGATGTAAGGAAGAAGGAAATGGAGACTGCACTGACTTTCACAAAGGTTCCAAGGCAGTCTGCTTTTTAAGGCTTCCAGCCCAGATTTCAACTCTTGAATGAATGTAAACATTTCCCCTCCTCCTACACACACAATTTGTGGGAGGCAGAGTTCAAGCTAAAAAAAGAATTCTAAAATGCCAGCGCATTACACTTTCATCAGACAAAAAAATAAAAAATAAAAAATACACTTCCCGAATGTAATGGATCTTTTCTCCAAAATCTGAAAGGCAGACAATTTTTGCAGGTCACTCAGTGTTGTAAAACACATCATTTTCCTATGGATTGCTTTGTCTGAAGGGGAAAAAAGAAAGGAAGGCCTGTCGCTATTGTAATAGAAGCCCAGAGTATATATTTTTACTGTGAAAACGTTTCCTGGGGCCCAGCTACTGGGGGGGTGCTGTAGTGGTCCCAGAGTGCTGCTCCCCCAGTTCTTTAAGAGGGGGGGCAGTGACCTCATCAAGAGGGCTGCTACAGTTCCCCTTCCATCCCAGCAGTCTCCCCCCTCCATTCCTCCTGCCTGCTTTTTGAAGAGTTAGTAGCTGGTCCTACAACGGAGGAAGGAAATGAGGGGGAGAACTAGGGACCAAGCTTACCTCTATCGTCTTTATGGCTCTCTCTCATTTTCTTCTTCCTTCCCATGCATGTTTCTGCCTTTGCGAAAATTACAAAGCATGGGAAGGAAAAGAAGGTGGCCAGATGAAGGAGCACTGGCTGCTGCCATCACTCAAAGTAAGATGCCCCAAAGAGGGAACAAAAGAACACCAGGACAAGGGAGGGGGAGAAAGAAAGAGCCAGCCAGTGGAAGGAGGGAAGGAGAGAGATTCAGTCAGCTGGCCCACAATGGAGGAAAGAAAGAAATAGCCTGGTTGGGGGTGAGGGGAATACAGAAAGTGGTAAAAACAAAGACAGTACAGGTAAGGTCAGTCCTCATTATCCATGGATTCAGGACCTGCTGATTTGACCCAATGCAGGTCCTGATCCACTTCAGGAGGGCCAACCTGTACCCGCTTGCATGACTGGAGCAGTCTTCTGGCTATGTCCAGGCGGTGGCCTGCGGCCCAGAGGAAGCAGCGCTCTGAGCCTCAGAAGGCTTCTGGAAGGCCTTAGAAATGCACTTCACGTTTTTGCAAGAACCGGACATGTGTTTCTAGGGCTTTCTGGGGCCTTCTCAGGCCTTCTGAGGGATACTACATGTGGCTTCTCTGGGCTTCAGACCATCTCCTGGATGCAGGTAATGGCCTTTACTTCACTCATGGATTCAGTCATCCATGGTTTTTGGCATCTGCAGGGGGTCAAGAAACAGAATCCCCATGGATGCTGACGGTAATGAGTCAACACCCCTCTCTACCCCTCCTCAGATAAAGCCAGCAGCTTGACTTGCTTATGGAGACTTGACTAGTGAGATATAGCTACGGCAATGAAGCGCTCCTGTGTTTCAGAATTTACAACTGTCAGTCATCCACTGCTTGTGAAACTGCAGGAGGCCTTTTTGATTTTAAGATGCCTCTGGATGCCAGAGGCTGCAGTGCTTTTGCGTAGGCAGAAAAATAATGAATTGTGAATTTCAACTAGTGGTGATTTCTTGAACAGTGAAGGAATGAAAAGGACCCAGACAAATCCCTTTTGCTGAATCTTCTTCCCTGGAAGTCTCTGATCCATAAGCTGGTATAATGAAAGTTCTGTGATGTCCGAACTCATTATTCAAACAGAGGAAGGTGTTTTAACAGTGATTGGGGTCAGCATGCATGCCTGGCCATTGCTGGCTACTCTCTTGAGGACATGTTCATAGGATTCCACTGTACTGTGGATGTCCTTGGCATTTAGAATCCTTGGGAAGCGCTACCACAGACTGATCTGTCATGTGCATTTATTTTTGCAATGCACAGCCATTTCTTCTGGCATGCATAACTAGCTCAGACTGGCCCTGAGAGAAGAAAAAACAAGAGGGGGAAAATGGCAGCGAATGTCCTTTTTGCCAAATGGCTAAGGACTGAAATGTCTCTTAGTTATTATTCCTGAAGCATTTGTTCTGGAAATGTTGATTATCAACCTTTGGGGGCCAGGCATGAAGGAAACAAGGTGTTTTTGCAATGTCAGTGACAGACTCGGTAGCAACCATGTGCGGAGAAAATCATCTGTAAAAAGGATATTTGAACAATGTGGTGGGAAATGGAGGTTCCCAACAGTACTTACTGCAATTGCCATCCTTTTTGTGATTTTTGTGGCCCAAGTTGTTAATGTCTGAGGAATACAACAGGCAGGCAGGCTGCCTGCACACTAGCGGGCCACAGCCAGAATGTTAACAGGAAGCAGGAAGCTTCCTGTTTCCTATTAATGTTTGCTTAGTCTTTTCCTGCTAGCATTCAGGCTGCCTGCCTGCATGTCATATTCCTCAGTTATACAAGAAACTGTTCTGTTTATAAGGAAGAAACTCACATGCTTCCACTGGTACTGAAGAAAAATGAACGTAATGGGCACAGGGTGTATTGCTCTTTACATAGTATTCCCTTGTATCCCCAGTGTCCATATCTGCAGGAGGGGTGGAACAGAACCTCTACAGATACGGGGACGACAACGCCTGTATTGATAAAACAACAATACAATTGGCCATAGAAAGGTAGTAATAGACCCCCTTATAGTAAAAGAGCAGACAACTGTGTTGTACTTTTTCTTTGATCTTTGGACATTTTACCACTGCATTCCAATTTGAACCATGTCATCTGGCAATGCTCTGCATAATATTGCATGATGGCACTGTCAACTTTGAACTCAAGTGTGAGGTGAAGAAAAAGCTGGAGAGTTGGGGGTAGTCATTGGCAACGGAAGCAGTGGAAGGAAGTTGTGTGCAAAATCAACAGAAAATCACTCACCACTCACAAGCACTTGCAGGATTGTTTTTCAGTGTGCATGGAAATGGCTTAGTCCTTTGCCAATAAGGAAAATAAATAAGCACATGACAAGGAAGTACCTATATGGCTCACCCACACTTTATTAAGTGGGGCCAGTTTCTGAGAAAGAAAACAGCATAGGCACAGTGGTTCAGTTTCTTAACTTGATCAGACCTGAAGGCACCAAACAGGTTAGAGATAGGTTGCCCTTTTGCCCTAGGCTCTTTTTGAGATCTTGACCGAGTCCATGATTCTCAGCTCTGTCATTGATTCTGTTGAAGTCACTGAAACATTGATACGCTTGTATTTAGGAATTAGTTAACCATGTTGAACTTCGGATAGTAGAAAGAATACACACAGGATATTTCCTTCAGTGTTTTCAGAGCCTGTTAAAAGCCACTTTCATCCAGATGAATATCTAGGAAACTCTCACCCACATAAATTGCAATATAACCCATTAGATAAATAACTGTGACATGATTTATCACCTTGTGGCTGTGGTCTGGTTGGAGCAGGAAAACTTTTGTGGCATGGTAGTGGTTACCAAAGCCCAGTATAAATCATGGACAAACGATTTCATGGATTTTGAATTACACAGTTACATGTATCAGATTTCAGGGTTTGTCATGGGTTAAGGGGAAGAGCAGTACAGTGTATTCCATGTATGCTACTCACAAACTAATTAAAGATCTGTAAACTTGTGGTGAATAATGATGAATAGTAAATTTACCAATCAAACCTGTTCAACCTCCTGATTTAAACTTTGTCCTTCAAAGGAAATATTTGTAGTAAGTTATGAACTAAGTACTTACATGTGTCTGTGCATCCTGGTCACCATGAAAATGGTTCCTTTTTATTATGGGTAGAAAAGAGAGAAAGACATAGACAGGGAAGGCAAATATATGCTAGAATCTATTACCTCAACCACCACCAAGTTATTTATATCTTTCTCTGAGAAGTACTAAAATTATAAGGAAATGAGCAGTATTAAATGGTGTGACAGTGCCTTACTTGAAACTTGATCCTATTTTAAAGCTGTAGAATAGTTTCTCATCGATGTAATAATATGCTTGTAACAACATAATTGCTTTGTCACTGGATTATTAAAAAGCCAATTTAAATTGATAACAATGTAAAAGATTAGTAACTATAAAAATATATAGGTGTATCCCAGTATCAGCAGATTTGGCAACCAGGATTTAAGTTATTTGCGGGTACTGGGGTGGGGGTTGATTTTATAAAAATACAGGGAACTAAAGAAACAAGTAGTCTTCCTACTCATGCACAGTGAAACCATTGGGTTTTGAGGGCTGCAGGCAGTCTCCCAAGCTGCCTGCAGCCTCTTCCTTGTCACACAAGGCTCCTCCATTCACCAAATGTCACCCCAGAATGTATTGCGGCAAGGAAGAGAATGCATCACAATGACATTGAGTAAAGGGAGGAGCCCCAGTGCAACCAAGTTCGGAAGGCTGCCTGCAACCTCAATATGCTGTGGTTTTGCTGTGCACCAGTAGGAAAAGCTATTTTTGGCTTGCTTCTTCATTTTATGTTTTTTACATGCGTTCCTGATATACACAGATTAGCTGTTATGTATCTTTGGGGATCCAGCCCCTGTAGATATGGGCGTACACCGGTAGTTATATGGTAACTGGCTACTATGGGACAGTGGTGTGTGCTGACTGAGTCTTCCTTTCCTTTATGATTATAGAATGGTGTCAGTCTTTTTGTATTTGCCAGATATGCATGAATTTCTCTTGCCCAGTTGTCCATGAAATTTTTGTTTACTATTTGGGCTTCCATTGCAGTACATATTGTAGAAGCATAAACAGTGAAAGTTCAATAGCTTCCTTATTGGTGCAAATAGAAATGAAAGCATTATAAAGTGACACTGTTGTCTTGGTGAAAGGAAAGAAGAGTACTGGATGTTGGATGGTAGAACTGGGCAGAGTAATGGCAGGTTGGCTTTTGTGACCAAAACATGCTATGCCACTGGAATGTGAGTTCTGGCAATACGGCCAAAATAAGTTGAAGCGTGCATGGGATGTGGCAGAGTTGAGAGGATAGGTTAATAGAAACCAAGATTGTAAAAAAGTATGTCTATGGATGATGTGGGGTTGACTTGGAAACTCCAGAAATCAGCAACAAACGAATACTGAAAGCAATCTGGGAGATTTTAACAGGGCCTCTTTGGATTAATGATATTATGTATTATGTCATGTTGGAATAAAAGCCAACTCCAGGAATTGCTTTAGGCAGAATTGGCAACTCAAGAATGAAGGGAATTCTGAAGCATTTAATTACTAAATGTAGGTTTTAAACTATAATATGGTGCCAATTTCAGCTACACCCAGAAGTGTACAATCCAAAATCCTATAAGGCTAATTTACATTGTTGGTTCCTGAATGGTGATGGTATTCCACCTATTTGCATTTTCCATCACAAAACGACTTCTGCCCTGTGGAGTTCCAATAGAATACCAGTCCATAGCTTGAGCACGTGCTTGCACTTGTTTTCCTTTCAGAGACTTCATGCACATTCCTATGAGTCCAGAGCTGTAACTGGGCAGACCCTGAAGGGCACTTGCCCTTGGTGCTGGGCTAAAAGGGGGTGCAAGATTGGCCCCAGATTCCGCCCTGGGGCCAATATGGAGGTGACTGTCTTCACTCCACTTGCAGCACTAAGGCAGTCACCTCTGGGCTGTCCCTGAAGGAAGTGGCTTCTCTCACGCCCCTCCTCCAGGGAGACATGGAGGAGACTGTCTTTGTACTTGCAGCACAGAGGCAGTCTCCACTAGGTTCTCTCCGAGGGAGGAGGTGCTGGCTACTTCTTGTGCCCACACCTCCTCTGGGGAAAACTCATGATGTCACTGCCCTGAGAGTGCAAATTGGCAGAGTTGTGACGTCACTGCTCCAGGGTGCTGGGGTAGGTTGTTAAGGCTCTGTGTGGGTCCTATACAGTATTTCATTTGACTCTCACCTTTTACACCACCATTTCTAACAGACCTTCCGTGAGTCACTAGAAAAGGAACAGGACTGTTGTTACCCAGCAACTGGTTGGCTTCAGGCCTAGCGTGTTCTGCTGCAGCACTGATCTAAACCTCCAGGGCCCTCTCGGCTATTAATTATCTTTGTATTGTTCCTTGGTCCGTATAATATATTCTATAATTCCTGTTTATGGATGACAGACATTTGTAATTGTCAGGATACAGCCCCTTGGGTGGAGCTGTTTGGCCCTGTTTTAATGCTTCAGCCCTGTCTGTTGCCTAATTGGCTGAGGAGTTATTTATCAAACCTCCTGGGAAATCCAGCTGGGCTTTGCATCAGAAGGCCTAGTTTGTCAGTAGTTCCTAGTTTAGACCTTGTCGAGGCTACTATTGTTTGGTTTGGCTCCATATGCATTTTTTTTTCTCTATTTTGAACCAACCATATTTCAAAGGCTGTTACCATGGAAGCCTATTACAGGCAGGATTCAGGTGGATGGAGTGTGGTAAAGAAGCATGTGGAGATCAGAAAACAAGTTCCAAAGGAAACAAATACTGGTGTGACTTACTGGGTACAACTACTAGATGTGGTTGTAGAGACTAGGATCCCAGACTAGCATTGACTAAGGGTAAGGCAAATTCCTTACTCTACGTTTTCATGCTAGACTAGGACCTTAGTCGCTACAACCACCTCACAGTGCAATCCAAGATTGCTTTTGGGCCAGCAAAAGTCTTCTGTTAAGTCTTCTATATAGCAGGTGCAGAGCCAAGGATGCCACGTGGCCTGAATTGGGGCCGTGCAGCCTGGGAATGGAGGCTTGGATGCTGCCTAATGGCCACATCCCAACTCCACCCCCTCCCCAGGCTGGCACGCCTCCCAGCCCGCCTGCCCCTGCGCAGTTCCGCCCTCCTCCTGCCCAGAACTGTTCTTGCGCCAGCTGAGTTTAGCTGGCGCACAAGTAGAGCAGCATGGCCGTGGGCTGTTGCCCTTGGGCCGACACTGCTGCTAGCATCGGCCCAAGGGCACCAGAGCCAATGCAAGTGCCAGTCGGTGCCCTCGCGTCAGCACTGTTGCCGTAGGTCCCATGCAAGTCAGTATTGAGCTCTCAGATGGGCAAATGTCCCCAGAGAGGCATCCAATGGCCCTAACAGTGGAACTGGGCAAATGTGCATGGGAGTGTGCGGGACCCCACTTTTTATAACCAATAGGGATTTACCCAGTTTTTCCAGTAGGGGTTGGTACTTGTGGTCACCTGATCCTTTGACCTTCCCACTTTTGGGATTCAGGTGGCTTTCATGGTCCAAGAAACTGACTCAATCAAAACCAGGTTCTTGGTTTACCATTCAACTGAAGACAAAGATGAACACAATAAACAATAGACAGCATGGCTACTGTCTCTGAAAGCAATTTCTTCAAAATGCTGAGGCATCATTGAGGTGAAAGGCACCCACAGGTGCAAAAAATAGGGGGAAACCACAATTCCACATTGAAATGCAGACGTCTTTTTTTATATGCATGCTATTTAGCCTTTTTATGACACCTCTCCTATTTTCACACGGTGCAGCTGCCACTGAGGGGATTCCACATTAACTGTTAATTCTTCAGTTGCTCAACTTGGGCAAAAATATTCCAATGGAAAGTATTAACAGCCAGGCTATTTTTGTCTCCCATAGACAGTTGTTTTCTCTCTTTGGAAAGAAGCATCAAGCAGTTGGAATATTGCATCCCAAACAGTGGTGCTACTCTTCCTGGGAGTATATAAGCGCTCACACAGGACCAGGCAGCCTTCTTATAGGGCTACCATTTTTGTCTGAAACTGTCCTTTTCTGGCCATGTTGCATGGGGTTAGGTAAGAGGGAGAAGGAACAGCCAAGCATTCTGCCTGCTTAACGCACTCATAGTATTGGGCCGTCAATTTAACAGAGAATAACTCTGTTATTCAGAATAACTCTGTTATTTAGCAGAATAACTCAATGGTTGCTTGATTCTAAATGGGTACAAATCCTAGGTAAGGGGAGATTGCAAAGACATCCCCCTTTTGGGGGCAAGTCACACCACTTCAGAGACTAGCAGCAGCCACATGGCTGTTCCCACTTCCCAGAGTAGACTTTCCTGAGGGAGGCAACTACAGGCGTGCCCCGGTATCCACTGATTCGGTATCCACGGTTTCAGTTATCCATAAATACCATGGATACTGGTACGCCTATTAAAAAGATAGGGGAACATTAAACAGATCTCTTTTTTTACCTTGTTGCAGCAAAACCACTGATGTTCCCCTATCTTTAAAAAGGCACCCCCAGTATCCACGGTTGATACCAGAATGGAACCCCAGCTGATACCAGGGCATGCCTGTACCTACATCACCACAATGAGTCCTATAACTGAGTGGGCAAGGCAGGCAAGTCCCCAAAAGGGTTTCATCCCCAGACGTTCTCAGGCCCTAAAGCTCTGAAGAGTTGTTCCATGGAATCCCCTTTCATCACACCAGTGCCTCTGGAGGCACATCAATAATATTTTGGATCCTCCCCCCACACCCACACTCCCAGGATTATCTCCCAGTATCTCACCTGTTGTTGTGACTGGCGATATGTTAATTAAAGCACCGCTCGATAAATCTGACAGCCCAGGCAAGGGAGTAGGCAAAAAATAGACCAATAATAGTGGCTAGAGAAAATGTCTATTCGGCTCCAAGACAACCAGTTAATCCATGCTGCAGAGGATGTGAGTGCTGAACTGATCCAATGAGGGCTTGCAGTCAGTGAAGTTACTACTCTGGGATTGGCTCATGGCCTGAGGGTCAACCCAATGGCACAACAAGCCAATATCATGCCCTGCCCCTTTTTTCTGAAGGCAGACATAGCCTCCTCACCACTACCCAAAGGGAGCTGAAGGGGAAGAGCAGCAATGCTTTGCATGCTGAAGGTCCGAGGTCCAGTCCTTTCTCCAGGCAGGGCCCTACCTGAAACTCTGGAGAGTCACTGCTGTTCAGTATAGACAATCCCAAACTCGATGGATCAGTGTTCTGACTCGGCATCAGGCAGCTTCTTTTATCCTTAGTGTATACTATTACTGAGCTTATTGTACCTAGTGTTTTCCTCTCCACATCTCAGGAGTCTCATAACTCTGCTCTTAAGGTGGATTCTCATGAGTAGCTCCAACATGGCAGCTGCAGCTCCGGTCGGCTTCAAGCCGCTGGTGCCATATGCAGGGGTAATCACCATGCACAGGTTCACAGCATGTGAAGAATGATATGCAGCTACTTTTTTCCATGCTAGTCCAAGCAGATCTTTTCAAGCGTTCACTACACCATGAAAGCAATCTATGTTCACAGTTCTGCACATGCCATATACAGTAGAACCACCTCCAAGTGCAGCCCCAGCAGCTAGAAGTCAGTGCTGCCACAACAGAGTCGGTTGCGCTAAGTGACCCACCGTTCCAATCCCAACCATGTCTCTTGAGAATTAAATTCAGAATCAGATTTCAAAGTCTTAGAGTTGCAGCTTTAGCTAACTCTTAGAGTTGCAGCTTTAGCTAACTATTCTCATATTTTAAAAGGTGTTACTTTTGGCTCCGTTTGATTATGTTTCTGTTATCTCCACCCCCCCCTCAAAAAACCTGTGGTACGAATTACCCTGTGATTTATTTATTCAGGTGTTGCGGGCTTGTCATGTCCAGCCTTCACAGTACAGCAACTCTGAGCTTGAATATGCTTTGAATTAAAAAAAAAAAGTGATGACATGGAAGATTAACTCTTTCCTCTTATCCACACCCTTTCCTTGTCTTTTTTTCCCCAAGCCCATAATCATCATCACAAAAATAAAGAACCCCAGAGCCCACACAGGAAACATTTCTTCATGTTATTGTTACATCCTGATTGCCAAATACAACAGCCTTGATACCATGGATTACCAGTGACAAAAACAATCCATGATTTCATGGCCCTTCCCATAGGCTCCCTGCCTCCACTGTTACCCAGTCAGCTTGTGCTCTGACTGCAAACTCCATGTTCAGCATATAGATCTTGATGATCTGGAGTTTGTGCAGAAGGGAAGGGTGGTTGGCCATGGAGGGTGCATATGTGTGCACCTAAAAGTTGGAGTCAGCGTATTTTTTCCTCCTCACAATTACCTCCTCCCAATCCCCTTTCTACTGCAGGTAAGGACACTTTCCCTCTGACTTAGTGGCCAATTCAGGGTTCAGTTTTGCTCCTTCTGCCTTGGTTCAAGCAGGTTCTCTGCCTTTTGTCTAATTCAAAGTCTCACTTCTATACGTTGGATTCAAAAGTACATTCAGTGCCACATCCACTTTAAAGTTAAAAAGCCTGCTCCAAGGAGAAGAAAGAGATGGATTCCTGATGGCATGGGTACACCATGTACAACTGCCAGAAAGCTCAGACTTCCTCTGAGCTCAATCACAGAGCCACAGTTCTATGCATGCCTACTCAAAATCAAGTCCCATGGTGTTCAATGAGGTTTACTCCCAGGACAGTGTATATAGGATTGTAGCCTGTATATCTAAAATGCTTATGATTAACTGATCACCAAATTTAATGGGAAAAGGCATAAAAAATACTCTTGTTTCCCAAAAACAGTAAAAGTTCACCAAATTTTAGACCACATAATAATCCTAAAGTGATAACCACATATTGAGTTCACGTCATTTTATCAAAGTATTTGACAGTTAAAAAATTGTTTTGTCTCCCAAAAATAGTAAATGTTCATGATATAACCCCAACCCTAACCCCAGCCCTAACCCTAACCCTGTGTTTGGGGTCAGTACTTATAACTATGCAAGCTAAAGAATAGTATTGCCGCGTAAAGTTAGTGTTATACATTTGATGAACATTTATTACATTTGGTGAACTTTTACTAAATTCGGTATACCTTGTTTGTTTTTGTAGCACAGTGTTAGGGGGTTCACAGTTTAATTTGGTAAACATTTAGGGCGCAATCCTAAACTGGAGTTAGGTTGGCATAAGCGAAACCAGCAAAGTTTGGCCTGCACAAGGGACACCGTAAAGCATGTTTCGACCGCTCTCGGAGTCAGAGAGGCCAGCACACAGACGTGAGCTATCTTCCCTAACTTAGAGAGTAGTCCAAACATGGTTTATGGTGGCCCTTGTGCTGGTCAAACTTTGCTGGCTTAGTTTACGCCGGCCTAACTCCAGTTTAGGATTGCGCTCTTAATTTGCTCCTTATCTAAAAGACAGTGTATGTGCTTCCACAGTGGTCTTGACACTGTGTCTGCACCTGGTATGAGATATAAATCCATATAATGGCATTTAGGTAAAGATACAAGTGTCTTGCTTATTGAATGCTCCTTCGTTGAGGGTATCTACATGCCTAGAATAATCTCTTAGTGCAATAATTTTTGAAGATGGATCTTGCTTGGGCTCTTTTCCAAAGAATTTCTCCCAAGCAGCTTTTACTCCTCTAAGAGAAAAGTGACATGTTTCTTCTTTGCATTTTCAACTTTTGAAAAGGGCATTTGCTATCCTCTTCTCTGTACAGTGCATGTAAAAAAAGCAGAGTATGTTCTAGGGCTCAGTGTGGTTATGGTGAATCATCCAGATTAGGAGCTTTTCACTGATACCCTACTTCCGGGGGTGACAAGTTTAAAATCTGGCAAGGCAGGTATTATAATAGTTGCTGTCCCAACTGTGCTGGTGATCAGGAAGGCCTTTCTGTATTGTGGCTGTAAAGTGTGCAACACTGCTTATATCCAGTATGGCTTGGATGAGATCCAGATAGTTTTCTCACACCTGTGAAAAGCAATCAGTTCATAAGAATTGTGTGCCTGGAATGTTCTATCAACAAATGCAGAGCAAGTGACCTCGGTTAGCTTTGCAACCCAAGAAATAACTTCTAAGCACTTGGACATCATATCACACAAGGCATTGCATATATGAGAAATGTTTCAATTTGATTTGGGAGGGAAAGGTTTGGGAAGGGAGGGAAAATTTTGTCTGTGTGCCTTATGGCATAAAACCAGTCTGCACTCTGGTTCTAACCGCACATAAGTTTGCTTGAGCAAATTTATTGAGAAAGATTTATAGGGCTGCATAAAATGCCAACTTTGCACCATTTGTTTCATTCAGACCATTTAGCTGCCAATGTCTACATACAGGGATAATTGCAGGTAGGATAACTCACAAGTTTACTATTGTGTAAATCAAAGCTTTGTTGGTCTATTTTTAAGTTGCAGTTTTTGAGATCCTTTAGTTTCATTTTTGCTGTTGTTTGCCTTCTTATCGTATGATGACTATGTTGTAATGTGGAGAAGAAAATCTTTGTTAGGAGCCTCAGAGTTTAGTTATCTATGCACACTATGTATAGTAAGAAAACAGCTTTCAAATGTGAAACAGATGGTGACTTTCAAGTTTAAGCAAAGCCACATCCTAGAAACTGAGATACAAAGGTGTAGTGCAGCAGTGTTGACATAAGCCCTAATGTAGCTTTAGCACTTCTTGCTTAAAGCGCAATCCTATGCATGTCTACTCAGAAGTAAGTCCCAGGGTGTAGTGACATGGCTGCCGGTCACTGAGTTTCACAAGAGAAGAGTAAGATAAAACTTATAAAACAGCTTTAGCTAAATAAAAAAAATCAAATTATTAACAAAGCTGCTGCTGCTGCTGTTTTTTTTTAAAGGAAAAGAACCTTTTAATGCGATGGTTTCTGAAACTGTACATATTTAGGGCCTAGAAAAAGACCCTTTGATCTAAGGTTCCCAAAGAATGGTGCAGTCAACCATTCTAGAATCTTCACACTGTATGTCGAAGGCCTGCTTTTTTCCCAGCCAGATCGCTGTTTGAAGTTTGTTTATACATCTAAGTGGGTTGACAAGTTACGGTGTCTACAATTTTCTTTTCGACCTATTATTATGTTTCCAAGTGCACAATATCTTAATTGTTGGACAATCTCCAAAGGCATTTTTGCTTTTGAAGAACCTTCCATCAATGGGAAAGTAGATAATAGTCCATAAGCAGAGCTTAAGGGGAGATGAAGTCTACAGAGGCATATTTGTCAATTAAGCCTCTGCTGATTCCATTCAACGTTAAAAGCATTGGTTGGGGGGGGGAAAGAAAGCCCATTTTATACTGCTGATAGGACATTCCCAAACTAAACCTGTGCGGTGGCCTGTATCTGTACTAGAGAAAGCATATTATCCTAAGTAGTTCTGCAGACAATTTGAGAAACTGATCAAACACTCAACTCACATTCTGTAGAAGAACATACTTTGAATCAGTAGCATAGCTAAAGGGGGAGCAAAATAGTACCCCACTTCTTCGGCTGTCTTACCTACTCTGGTAGGCGGCCAGTGATCTCCTGATACGTGCGGGAAGGCTTTAGCCTTCCCACTGATGCTTGGGCAGTGCGCCACTTTGCATGCTACTGGAGTGCCCTTTCAAGCTGCTTTGTGGCAATCAATGCCGGCACCAATAGGATTGAGCCATGATTAGCACCACTGCTGTACCTGGCAGACCCATCTACAAATGGGATCGTCCACCAGTGGGTCCTATGTCCAAAATAGCCACTCCTTTTCCCTCAGCTGTTGAAAAGCACTGGTAAAAGTCAAGCTCCTTGCTTTGGAAGAGAGCTGACTGACCAAATTAACTCTTCTAGACATTCTATCACCAGTTAAATAGAGGTTAAGGGCTCCCTGCTGCAGTGGAAGCAACCACTTTTGAGTTGCTTCATGTTGCAATCCTGTTTTCTGTGGCTACTCTGTTTGCCACAGCAAAATGTGGAGGTCAGATGAGAACAGCAGCAGCATGATGGTCTCTCAACAGACTAAACTCATAGTTAACACATCCTGAGCTCTTTACACTTTGGGTCAGTGGCGTCATGCAGCCGGAACGCTGGGCGGGAGGAACGGGTGAGCGGCAGCCCGCCCGTTGCGTTCTGGTCCGTTTCGCCGTCTTCCCCGCCCCCGCGTTCCGGCTGCATGATGCCGCTGCTTTGGGTGCGTGTGAGTGGCAATCACTTAGGTAGCAAACGCAATGGCCATCTAAAATGTGAAGAGGGTGACACCACTGATGAGGCCAGGTGAAGAAGCTACTTTGAGGAGACAACTGGGCTGTGGAGATTGATATGAGGTGTCCTGAAAGCTCCTCACACTTTCCCACCACCTCTCTTCAATCAGCCACAGAGCTGGCCACTGTTCGTCTTCCTCCTAAAAGGGATGGAATAAGCAAAGGATTCTTGTCTACAGCATGTTTTGAGGGGATGCTCTAGGCCAAGCAATTTTCAACCAGTGTGCCATAGTTGACTTGTGAGTCACAAGTATAACTTGTGAATAACAAATGAGAGGGGCATTTGTTAGTAGGGCCATTGGGGGTGTGACACCCCCCCCCCCCAGCAACGTGGTGTGCCTTGGTAATTGTCAAAAAATGGATGGTATGCCTTGACAATTTTAGCACCTTGTCAGTGCACCGAGAGATGAAAAAGGTTGAAAATTGCTGCTCTGGGCTAACACAGTAATTCTTTCCTCTGAGCCACATCATCTCTACCTTTCAAAAAGGCACTTGGACCTGGAGGTAGGGATGCAGCTGCAATACAAGGGGAAGGGAGAAGCAGGGAGGGAGAGATCAGTGTTGGGGGCAAGATTAAGATAGGTGGGAGAAATTGGTGTGGGAAGGAAGGGCAGGAATTTGGGGAGAAAAAAGAGAGATTGGTGGGGAGGGGGAGATCAGAATGAGTGGTGGGAGGGAGAGAGGAAAAGAGACTCATGAGGGAATTTTACTGAGAGGGCAATCCTAACCTGGAGTTAGGCCGGCACAGTTACGCCAGCAAAATTTGGACAGCACAAGAGACACCGTAAAGCACGTTTGGACCACTCTTGGAGTCAGGGAGGATGGTGCATGTCTGTGTGCTGGCCTTTCTGACTCAGAGAGTGGTCCAAACATACTTTACGATGTCCCTTGTGTTGGCCAAACTTTGCTGGCCTAGCTGTGCCAGCCTAACTCCAGGTTAGGATAGTGCCCCCAATGTGCTATGTGCACCACAGGGATAAAAAGGTAGCACCACATCTAGCCTCTTCAGGTGCTGGGTAGACTTGGGCCAGTCCTGCTTTTAGCTTGAGGGCCCAGTCCTATCCAACTTTCCAGCACTGATGGGGCCATGCCAATGGGCAATGTGTGCTGCATTCTGCTGCAGTGGGGGGGGGAGAGGAGTCAAGGAGGTAAGGGAATATGTGGGCTTCATTGTGGCTACCCCAGGGCAACTAATCTGGATAGGATTGGGCTCTGAGTTCTTATCAGAATAACGAGGGCCTGCAGTATAATAATAGGAATGTGATCCTCAGTGTAATATTGTGATTATAAGAGAATGCACAATGTATCTATTGAATAATCTCTACTTTTAGGATAGAAATTTAGATTCATCTCTTTTATTCCCCTTTCCACAATGATCCTACCTAGCTCCTTTCTTTCTTCCACCTCCCTGATTTCCACCTTCCCCCAGGTGCCAATGTCTTTCTCCAGACTCTGTTGTTATCACATGACAAGCCCGACAAGCTGTCGGGTTGAGTCAGCTCAAGAGTTGTCCTGTGGAAAGCTGCATATGAGGGGCTGAGGCTGTGTGCTCGCTGCTTTCCCACTGATTTATAATTCCTGGCAGAATGGTTTCAGTTGCTGTGTTTGAGAAACAGAAATTTTGATTAATAGAATAGACAGGAAGTAAATGACATTTCTTCCTCCTTCCCCACCCCCCCAACATGCACACACTCTGTCTTGCCAGTTTTCAGAAGATGAGGAATAATTGTATCCTGGAGCTACATTCTTCTGGAACAGTCTCTTGTCTATCGTTGATAACTGAGGGGATTACCACAAAACAGAAATACGTCTTGAAACAAAGTTGACCTTACCTTATGTCAGCCTTTACCATCCATGTGGCTGCAAAAGGATGGCTTTCATAACAAACACAGGCCAAGCTTGTGTCTTCATAGTCTACAAAGAATGCACATTTACTATTTTACACATTTCCACTGAAGTCAGCAGCACATACATTTTCCTAAGCTCATTAAGAATTGTGCGTTAAGTTGAGGCCAAGACTGTTGGTTCTTCTTAGAAACTCGGGCCTTATTGTCATAATTAGGGACAAACTATGAAACTATACCTCCATGGTTTTGAGCAATTCCCCCCCCCCGCGCTCACACACACACACACACACACACACACACACACACACACACACGATATTTCCTGAAAACGAGGCATGGAAGTATTACTTACATGTTTACAGTCACATATAGTTTGATCTTAAGGACATTTGGGCAACCCAATCCTAAGCTACCTGGCCCCTTAGGTGCAGCAGTAGCAAAACTGCTACTACTATATCCTATGGGCTCCACAACAGTAATAGGAAGTACATTCATCCCATTTCCCCAGGTAAGGGTGCTGGGCTGCCAATGGTTCTTCTCAAGTCGGTGCCGGATATTTTGTCAGCAAAGGCTTGAGGGCCTCCATGTGGGGTTGTGCAGCCAGACACAGTGGGTAGGATCTGGCACTAGAGGTCACTGTGGATCCCACCCCCCCTCCACCCCATCCCCACCCAGTTCCGCCCTCTCCACGTCCTCCCCACTGAGCTCACCATCAGCAGTAATGTTACCTACCGCCCACTGGCTCTGTGTCACGTCCTCCTGGCACCTGGACATGGCGCTGGGCTAGTGCCAATGGTAAGCAGGGCACTTTTGCGACACTGGCGCCAACATCTTTAGGATTGGGCCCTAAGCCTGGTTATTCTGAGAGAATTCTCCCAACCTCAAGAAATTGTAATATGTTTCAGTTACACGCTTTTGCTACCATAGGATTGATTGCAAGTCACCAAATTCCACCCACTAGAGATAACCACACTATAATACAGTACTATGTTTCTGTCATCATTGATTCAGAGAGGAGAGAGATGTACTGTATATCAAACTCCCTGAGCTTTTTAGGATTCTTTGAATGCAAAGTAGCTTTGGAGCCAATAGATTCTGGAGTAAACCAAACATGCAAATACATTGCAGTTCTTGTCTCTCCATATCACCATCTTGTTCAAAGCACCATCTTAACATATTTTCACATCCTAGCTTTCTGTGTGATATGCCAATGTTTGGTCACATGCAGAGCAGTTATATTTGTAATAAGCTGGGGGTGCATAATAATAGGAGGCACAAAGCGCTTGCATTTTCTGTTCAATTTGTGACACTGTCCCAGGAACTACACAAGTGTCCCTGACCACCTTACTATTTGAAAGTTGTAACTTACTATAGCAGTCCCCTGTAGACTTTCACTGCATACCATCTTCTATAGTTATTCAGAAATGGGGGGAAGCATAATAAAACTGTCGAGCATAAATGTATGGCCAGGAGGTATATGATCATCCCTCCCTTCACAGTTATAGGCTCCACATGCTAGTCTTTAAGTGCATCTGGACCCAGTCATCTGTTTCCGTCCTGCGTCATGCCTTACAAATCAGAGGCTGGCATGAATTCATTGGTGGCTTATAAGCAAGTCCTCTCTCATCCTGAACATAGCTCTTCCTGTAGTCTACCCATCTTGCAGACTAGTTAGGGATTCCCATTCTGCCCTGCAGGAAGATGTTTTTCTTCTAGGGCCCAATCCAGAAGGCCCTTATCGCTGGCAGTGCATCTGTACCACCAACGAAAATGCCATTCAGCGCCAGGCCCCAACATAAGCACTCCAGCAGCGCCAGCCACTGGCAAGCCCATTTGGGGCAGGGAGAGGCAGGGAGGGGAGAGGGACTGGACAGGGGATCTTATCCCCAGAAGTGGCTCAGGCAGCCCGACATGGGGCTGCTTGATTCACCCCCGGCAATATAGACGGTGGTAAGCTGAGTAGCCCCATTGCAGGTGGCACAGCTTTCCCCGGGGAAAGGGGACGAATGTCCCCTTCTCCTGGGGAGATCCCAGCAGCTGCCTTGCTGCTGTTAGGTAGTTCAGCAGTGAGGCAGTTCCGGACTGGGCTCCTAATTTGCTCCTCCTCTGAGTTTATCTCCACTGCTTGAATGGCCCTTCTTTTCGGGGCACCAGAATGGGAGTAAGTCCAGTTCTTCTTCTCATTAGCCGGGAATTCTTCTTCACCTTTCTTTTTTAAAAGAATAGTGCTGTATTCACGCTTTCCTGTTGCCAAGCAGCAACATTTCATCACATACTATGTTAGACTTTCAATAGAACTGACATTAATCTCAATGTCTTTGGTGGTTGCATCTCTGTTAAATTGCATGATACACGAAGCTCACAGGGTAGAACTGAGAAAGCGCTTGCTGACTAGACCAAATGCAATGAGCACACCTTTTCTCTCCTGGCTAGGCCATCTAATCTTGCAGAGGGGCAGTTGAAACTGGTATATTAAAATATCTCCAGCTTTGGTCAGAAGTACTACAACAAGCATATAGACATGCACATTGGAAGTCTCCAGTGAAGATTCCTTCAGACAGACAATGCTTTTGGTTTGCCAGTTGTGCTTCCTATAGTATAAGTCAGTCATTTTCAACCTTTTTCCTCTCACAGCACACTGCCAACAGGGGGCTCACATCTTCCAGTGGCCCTAAATCACACACACACACACACACACACACACACACACACAAACCTCTCACATGGCACATCTGTGGATCATTTGTAGCACATCAATGTGCCATGGCACTGTGATTGAAAATTTCTGGTATAAGCAATGGAGCCTGGACATTAGTTTGGAAATAGATATTGCCCAGCATGGAGAACATTTAGGACCATGCGGTTGCCCAGTTTGAGGGTAATGGGGAAGATCCTCAATTAAACTGCTGAGTCATTCCTCATGAGAAAAGTTTCCTGCACATGGGAATTGGAATCAGTGTGCAAGAGGTACATCCCTGCTACCTTCATGCTTCTTTACCATACCCCGGGGGCAGGGGAATTGGTAGTTGTAAGATATGTAACGAGCAGCTGGCTGAATTCGTTCTTTCCCATGACTGGGAAGGAGTATTGGGAGATGTTATGAGTTTCTGAGTGGGAAGAGAAAAAGGAGATGCACTTCACCTTCTGTACTTTCTAATGAGATCGGAAACCACTTTCGTGATTGCAGGCCAGAAGTGGCTTCCAATTGCATTTTACAGTACATTGGGGATCCCTGCAGAGGCTTCCACAGGGCTCCCTGCACTACCACCACCCTTGGAGCTCAGCACCATCTTCAGGTAATTAAAAAAAGCCTCCTTCTGTGCAGGCACCTGTCGCTGCTGTAGCTCCGCCCCTGCACTTAGTTGGTCTTCCCTTCCATGGAGGACTTTGAAAACCACTGGCGTAATGTTTTCCAGGCACTGAGGGCATGTTGGTTGTCTGAAGGCATTTGGGATCTGGTATGCATTGACTCCTCACCACCCCTGCTATGTCTCTTCATTGTCATGGTCTGCTCTCCTCCCCATTTGGGCCTCTTTGCTGCCGGGGTTGTTCCCACGTCTGCACCATGCTACAGGGGTGCAGCGTTTTCTTGCCGCCGTCAGTGGTGTGACTGTCAGCAGGCGGGCTTCTGAGCCAGCGGTCTGCCATTGCACCTGCTTACAAGGCGATGCACTGGCATGTCTTGCGGATAGGATTGAGCCTTTACGGGCGTACATTTTTATTTTTATTTTACATGTGAGAGCTTTTCTAATGACTTCTCAACTAATTGACTTGACTTTTGTTGGGAGACAGCCAGAGGCTGAAAGGGATTAAAACTGTTAAAAATGAAATGCTTTGATGTGGCTGAAATCCTATTACATTTTGGATAGAAGATTTCTATAGCGGTGTTATATCTTCACCACAAAAGCCTCACATGGCGGGCTGCTCCTGCACACTTCTGACAGATTTTCTTCTAAGGAGGAAGGCAACCTGCCAGGGAAGTTTCAGAGGTGACGAGAGGGTGCCAGACCTCGCTCCTGTGCCACTGAGGGAGGCTTAAGGCAAAGGCAGCCTGCAGACAGCTCCTGCAGGTCTGCTCATTGTTCAGACTAGTGAGGATTTAGGACAGAGCTGATCTCAGCCGCCGCCCCCCCCTCGCGGTTGCGTTGCATTCCAATTGTTTGTTCTTGAGTGCACACATGCCCCCCCACCTTCTACCACTGCTGGCTCCTCCTCTGCCACCTCCTATTTCTTTCACGTATTTCCTACTTAAAAAAAAAAAAGACTGGTGGTATCTGAAGAGCAGTGGGACGTGGTGGCGCAGTGGGTTAAACCTGCGCGACGGAGTGAGCTCCCGTTGCTTGTCCCCGCTCCTGCCAACCTAGCAGTTTGAAAGCACCTAAATGCAAGTAGATAAATAGGGACCACTTTGGTGGCAAGGTAACAGCGTTCCGTGCACTACGGCGTATAGTCATGCTGGCCACATGGCCACGGAAGCTTGTCCTCGGACAAAACGCTGGCTCTACAGGCTTTGAAATGGAGATGAGCACCGCCCCCTACAGTCGGTCACGACTAGACCATTCGGTCATAGGGAAACCTTTACCTTACCGTTATCTGAAGAGCAGGAAGAAGTGCATGGAAGAGAGGAGCCCAGAGAATTTCTCAAGAAATGCTCTAGACCAGGGTGTCAAACGCATTTCATACAGTGGGCTGAATAGCATTCATGGCGCCTGCTGACATTCAGAACTGATGCCATCAAGCAGGAGATGACATAATTAGGCAGACTCTGGCCAGAAGAGTCTCATTTAGGAGAGACTTGCTCTCACTTAGGAGAGCAAAGGAATTCATGAGCTACAAATGACAGAAGAGCAAATATACAAATCTGGTTTATATTTCAAGATATGGGATAGCCCAGTTATTAAGCAGGCCACACTTTCAGCAATGCTGCTGCTACTGAAGTGTCCCTTTGCAGCTCAGCAGCTATTGCTGCTGCTAGGAGAGTCTAGTTATCATGAGGGCTGGATCAAATGCTTCCAGGGGACATGCCTGGCCTGCGGACCTTATGTTGGACACCTCTGCTCAAGATCATTTCTCTCCTCTCGTCCAGACAATTCTGCTTTGTCTCCAGGCTCTGCCAACCTTTTAAAAATCAGACAGTGGGTGGGTGACTGTAGCTGCTAATGTGACACGGGTCCACATTGATCTGACTGTGAGCGCAATGCAAACCCCAGGCTGGAACAGGCAGGGTGACATACCTGCCCCATATCCATACCTTGAATGAACTTGACTATTCCCCTTCGCCAAGGCAGCATGCAGTGGCCTGGATGGGGCTACTTGGAACTGTGCTGCTGAAATGCACAGTGGAACTCGGCAGCAGCTGAATCAGGGCTGCCTGGGCCAGGAACAGGATCCAGCCCAAAGGCCAGATCCTGCCTCCGCCCCACTCCCAGCATTGGCCTGCCCACATGCCTTCCCGCACTCTGCCCCATTCTTCCCCCTGCCCGGTTCCTGCCACCCGCCCAGAGTTCCTGTGCTTGTCTAACAAGGCTGACCTCACCTTCGGGCCGTGGGCCTGGGAGATGGGACAGCAAGGCTAGTGCACATTCAAGTGCTGGCCTGTCTTGGTTCAAAATGGTGCAAATGCACTTTACGGCATCTATTTGTGACAGCTGGAGGCTGGCACAAGAGGCTTGTGCTGGCCTTGCAGCTGGTTAGGGATCGCGCTGTGAGAAAGCTGCCAATGGCAGGCAGGCATGGGGAATGAACATGGCATCCCCCACCTTCTCCTGTCACCCGAGGTGACTGTTTCACTCCATCTCACCATGAGCCTTGAGTAAGGAAAGCTTTATGGAATTCAGGTTGCATCAGCTGATCTTTTCTTGCCTATCAGCATGAGGAGCCTTCCTTAACTAGTGTGGCCATCTACTGTGGCATTCCCACTTCCCAAAGTGGGTGATGCACAGGCATCTTCCGGGTCACTTATTACAGACTGCTATGAATTTGATGCCTGAAAAAACTTGCTGTCAGACTTGCTTTATGCTCTGTCTGTGTGAGGCTGATGTACGGAGGTTCATGCTCTTGGTGAAGTGATGTATCTTGATTATCTTTCCTTGGTTTTTGGCTGAGGGCGCAATCCAGAGGGCACCCTTGGACCAATGCTAGCCACTTGCGTCGGCCCAACATCACTGGTGCTGACACGGGACGCCAAGACGCCGACCAGCACCCCCACGTCGGTGCTAGTGCTATTAGGCTGAAAGCACATGTGGTCGGCCGCATCCAAGCCTCCGTCCCCAGGCCACGTGGCCCTCATTCGGGCCATGCAGCTTCCTCAGCTCTGCACCTGCTATGCAACAGGCGCAGAACCGAGGAACCCATACAAGAGGCACCGCAGTGCTCCAGAGCTGCGCTGGATACAGTGCAGGTCCAGTGGCCTCGCTGTTCCAGCACAGCTTAGGATTGCGCTCTTAATCATTGCCATCTATTTTCATTCAACACCATCCCTATCATCATCATCATCACTATTGTGCCTCTGATCCATGCAGCTATTGTCTAATGCAGAATTCTTTCTAACATGCTGAAAATGAATTGCGTGTTTGGTGGGAATGCTAAATATGCCTCCGACGATGACCTACTTTTTGAGGCATTTAGGAGCGAAACATAGCTGACCAATTTATTTGATATACTGTAATAAGAGAAACCTATAATGAAGCATGAGAGAACTGAGCCTCCTCCCCAAAGGATTCTCCTTCCACATTACATGTTATGTCATGACCTAAATGGCAGAGACAGTCATTTCCTGATCAGCCATGGCAGTGCGACTACTGTGCTGCAGTCAATGGTATTGTAATATATCAAAGAAGCCTTGGATAGCATAAATGTAAAACAACAAACTGAATGGTTAAGGAATGGAAATGCTTCCCACATTCTTTTCCCCCTTGGGGAAAATAGCAGTTTAAAAAGCCAGTCTCTGAAAAGATGCATCACTAGCACTGACCCCAAAGAATTGAAGTCCTGTTCTTCTGAGGATTAATACAGGTCCCAGTAAATTACTCTGATACCTTGAGCATTTTCTGTTGTTCATTGTCTATAGCAAGAGCCTCCAAACTATGGCTCGCGGGCCAGATCCACCTTACGTGGAGAGCTGTTCCTATCGTGAGTGGCCTGGATTATTCCATCTCACAGCCGCTCCATTTTCCAGCCAATCAGCTGGCAGCGATAGCCTGAAGGCTTTGCAGCAGGGCATCAGGCATAGACGCGAATGCCTAGAGCGCTCCTTGCAGCGATTGGCTGGAAAATGTAGTGGCTGCAAGACAGAATGATATGTGTCACTCAGGATGGGAAGGGCTTTCCAGGTACTCAGCAGTCCGTGTCTGGAGACCACTGGTCTATAGTAGTTCTGACTCTTTCTTCCGGACATTTCTAAGGTCCACTGCAAGCGATCTGATTTCACAGGTCTGCATTGCAGACCAGAGTTGTATATTTTCAACAGCTGTAGCCCATTCATGTGGGTGGAACCAGTGGTCTGAATTAAATGGCAACTGAAGAATTGTGAAGAAACCTATATTTGATTTATCTGTGTGTGCGCGCGCACACTTTTTATTTGATTTGAGCCATGACAAAAACAACACATAACCTTAAGCAGTAGCGGTTCCAGGAATCAAGAAAATATGGATAGTGTTCTTAATTTCTGTATAGGGCTCTGAATCATAGTTAAGATGATCATCTGCAGGAAGACACATATGAACACATGAGCATCTCATTTCGTTGCACCCAGTTGTGAGTGTAATGACAAATAAATTTCTTATGTCTTATGTCTTAACATCTCTGTCAAGCTCATGGTTCTTCCCCTGAAACTAGCCAAGCATGTTAATCAGAGACCATGTACAGAAATGACATAGAAAAGCACAGTCAGGAAATCCATTTTCTAAACACAACTCTGTTCCTAATTGCAAGAACCTGACCCCTCTGCTCTTTGCCATTTTTTATTTATTTTACAGCACCACTGCTCCAGTTTGTCACTGCACGAGTGCCAAGAATGTATTTCCACATAGGGAACAAGAATGGGAGGCTGAGTTCAGCAACTGTAAGATAACATTAGTTCATAAATCAGAACTGATATGGAGTAGTTAATGTCAGGAAATTGCCATTAAGTGTCATTTAACACCATCATTACAAACATGGGCACTTGCCAAGATTGGGCACTTGCCAAGGACCCATGGCCCTCAGAGGAGCCACTGAGTCAGACCAACCCCTCAAACATCTGTACTGGTGGCAATCCCAGTGTACCATTAGAGGGCAGGGTGGGGCACCATAGGGAGATTCATTGTTCAGCTTTGTTCAAGTGCTCCCTACTGGGTACCAATCCACAGTTTGAGAAACACTGTTCTATGACATTTCTTACTATAGAGAGTGGGGCACCCCTTCTCCCTGCAGTAATTTCTTTACATTTTCCCTGTAACTTAGGTGTTTCCTCGATACCTGAAGGAGATATGATACAACAAGCAGTGAAATTATTAGGAAAATGCTCTTTACCCTCTTTCTGCCTCTTTCTTGAGAATTCAGCAATAAGATGGGTTATTTCTCAGCCATTTTCCAATAGCAAAGTGAATCAGAAAGAAAAAAGCCTATTTACAACCTATTTACAAGCAACCACACAGCCTTCCCCCTTTTCAGCATCCCATATTTTCAATATGGCTGCCCTAGGTGTTTTGCAACCCACCTGAAATTGATTCACAACCTACTGGTGGGTCACGACCCACAGTTTGGGAACCACTACTGGAACACATTGGGAGAAATATGGTTATAGAGAATACTGTAGTCAGAATTGAGAATTGGGGTGATTCTGTATGTGTTTACATTACCGGGCAGGTCTGTGTATATGTGAGACATTTGAGCAAATCTTCCTTTATAAGTGAAACGTGGCACAAGAAACTGTGATTTATAGTTCAGAGCTGTGTGGGCAACAGAACAGAGTTGAAATCATATCTCGACTCTCCCCACCCCCCACCCCTGCGCTCTTAAATCATATCCTGTGATTTAGAGATCTTCAGGCTTCCTAATAAGCAGGCATACAATTGGTGTCTGGTGTATGTTTTCTTATTTGTATCATTTGTGATTTCTTGGTTGTTGTGGAAGCTGAAGTATTGGTTTTCTTCTATGAAAGCTTAGATCAGGATGATTTGGTAGCTTTAAATTATGCAGTCAATTTCATATGGCTGAACTGACCAGGTATTTCACTGAGGTAATCTTGAAAGGTGCTTTCTGCTGAGTGGAGAAATGTGATATAAATTCAAAGTGTTGTGTTGGCAGTAGCATTGCCATAATTTATGATAAGCTGCAGGGATGCATCAACAAATTAAACTGTTCCCCTTCCAGAAACCACAACCCTTTGTTCCAGCGATCATTAAAGATCTCTTGGCAAGGGACAACATGATACAAACTTCCCTTGATCTGTATCCAGTTCTGCTCTGTAGCCTGTGCTCGCTGCAAATCTCCCATTCCCTTTGTACTGTTGTCTGCTTCTGACCTCTGTCCATAATTTAACCCATTTTCCATCCCTGGTGTAACATACAGAACAAGCCAAGACTGCTTCCTTTTAAGCTACCATAAAGGACAATATGAGTTCACTTCATGCTGTAAGTCAGTGCCAGAACACTGAGTGTACTGTTGAAAGCAAGATGGTGCAGCAGCAGAAATACAGGACTTGTTAACAGTCCAGAGACATCATATCTCAACTAGTGTATTCCGCTCAAAGATTATGAGGAAGTTCAACACTGCCTCTAGTTCTCACTGTGAACTTTACATCTTATGAGAACACCCTCTGGAGTAAAAGGCATTCTATAATAGAACAGAATTTCTATAGATCATCATCATCAAAAAATACTTTGCACCTGTGATTTCTGATATGTTCTTTGGCCATTGGTTTTATCACATTAGGCCGTCGGGTTTTCAAGCTGCCTTCTCATTTTGGACTCAGCATCAGAATACACCAAGATCACTGCTCCTACTTTCCCAAAGAGCATATTTAATTTTAAGGATATGGATCCATATGCTAGTTCATGCGTTTATTGCTATACTTTTAAGCCACATTATTTTATCATTATACTTATAAGCTTCAGGAGCCCCAAAGTGGCATTTAATATAAAACCAATATAATAGAAAATGCTTTAAGTATCAACAAAAGTAATTGCATGGCAATATCACAGGAGAAATGGCCAGCAAAAGCCACAAATCACCTCGGCATCCACCCTTGCCCACCCACCCCCAAGCCCAGCTGTCCAGTGGAATAGCCAAGTCTTTTTTGTTAGGACCTGGAAATAAGAAGTCATAGGACAGGGTAATTCAAAAGTGATGGGGCAGTGGGCATTAATTCAAAGAGGATCATTGTGTTAGCCCCATACACTGAGAGAGAAGGGATGTCATTGCTGTGTTTTTATTAACTAGACCTTTGGGAGGGGGAGAGGAAACCAAAACATGAAAGATATTTTTGAGCTTCACACAGGTTTTTATGCATAAGTGAACAGAAAAGAATAGCATGGACAATGTTTGCACATCAGTTTGGTAGTCTGATAAACATTTCAAGCAATCTGAGAAGTTTCCTACAAGGGATATTCAGGTCAATCAACCAACCAACCAACCAACCAACCAACCAACCAACCAACCAACCAACCAACCAACCAACAGTATTGTATACTGCTTTTCAACAAAGTTCACAAAGCGGTTTACAGGAAAATATAATAAATAAATAATTAAATAAATAAAGTTAAATGGCTCCCTTTCCCAAAAGGGCTCACAATCTAAAAAAATACAAAACACCACCAGCAACAGCCACTAGAAAAGACACTACTCAGGAATGAATAGGACCATTACTCTTCCCCTGCTAAATATAAAAGGAACACCACTTGAAAAAGTGCCTCTTGCCCAGTTAGCAAGGGCTAGCAAGGGTCAAGTCAGAAGTGCCTTGATCAAATCTCCGACCGTGTCTGTCATTCTGTGTGTCATGACAGCCTCTGTGCCATCATGCATAGAGACATATGTCTAGCCATTGGTAGCTATGCTGTCATGGTATAGCAGCTATGTTATCACAAATGTAGCATTGCTGGTGATGTATTAAGATGTTCCCCTCTTTGAATGGCAGAAATAAAGCGTAAAAGTCACTCTCTCACACATACAAGAGGATACAATGGCTACATTGTGGGGTGCACATACACATTGAACTTCAGTTAGGTGAAAAAGTATCAGATCTTTGGTTGCTTATGTTGTAGGTAATGTAATGATACCCACATAAAAGCAGCATTAACATTCCACAGAAATGGGTTAGACATGTGCCAGTATATATTGCTCAGATAAAGCACAATGGTTATGTGATTTGCTTAGATAGCATATGCTTTATTTTGACTTTTTTCATGGGCTGCTAGATCTCCTTTGGTTCTTTTGAAGTTTTTCACTTAGGTGTGATGTGTGTTCATTGCTTGCAACATCAAGTGATGACTTTCATATGTGAAAGAATCATTACCCATCAACTGCCAGAGACAAATACTGTATTTTGCATCCCTTCAGACCCAATACATCAATGGAGGTAGTTCACACATTTAGCTGCAAGTTATCAAATGTTGTATATGTATATACAGGCATACCCAGGTATCCACTGATTCAGTATCCATGATTTCAGTTGTCCATGGGTGCTGTGGATACTGGGATGCCTATTAAAAAGATAGGGGAACATGAAACAAAAGTCTTGTCTTTTCCTTGTTGCAGCAAAACTACTGTTGTTTAAAAAGGCGTCCCCAGTATCTACAATTTCAGGTATCTGGTGGGGGGGGGGGGCAGAATGGAACTCCAGCGGATACCAGGGTATGCCTGTACATGAAAGAAGTTCTGTACCTACTTGTGTGAACAAGCCCGTACTTGACTGGCATTTTTGAGGGATGAGCAAGTTTGGATTTCAGATTGAAAGAAAATTCAAATCAATTACATAACCCTACTCCGAAATGCAACTTCCATTAATTTTAAGTGTCTGTGGTTTGTAGCACAACATTGAGAATGGAAACCATTAATGCCTCTGTGCTAATAACAAAAGCATGTTCCAAAACTGTAGGAGTTGCAGTCGAAATAGTGGACATCCTTCATCCATAAATCACTTTTGGCCCACTCTTATCCAGGGCCAGCCTGTGCAATGCACAGATGGTGATGCATCTTCCATTGCATACTATGGGCCAGCTGGGAACCAGGCCGGATGGGAGAGGTAAAAAAGCTTTTACTTACCCCCTTTGCCGCTCCCTGATCTATGTCAGCTTTTTGTAGGGGAGCGTGCAGGGGACACGTTAGGTCCAGAACAGGGACTCCAGATCTCACAAATGCAACTGACATCTGCCCCCATCCCAACCTGATCCACACTGATCTGCCCCCACTGCCAACAGACCCGCATTGACAGCCAGACTACATCCCATCTACTACAGTCATCACTTGATGTTGCAAGCAATGAACACACATCACACCTAAGTGAAAAACTTCAAAAGAACCATAACATGGGGATTTCCTGCTGCCAGGCTCTCCGTAGCAGGCTGCAGACCAACAGAGGGGCTGGTATGATGGCAGTCTGTGCAAGACACTACTGGACTGCAAGATCTGCCAGCTTATCATATGGTTAGGATTGGGCTACCAGTTTTGATTGTAATGGCCTTGCATGGGTACAGTCCACTGCAAGTTTACTTAGAAGCATGTCCCCTTGTGCTCAATGGGGCTTAGTCTCAGGAAAGCACCCACAGGATGGCAGCTTTTATAATCTTGGATTTTTAAGGAAGAGTTGCTTAGTTTAGAGTGGGGAAAAGAGACACTTACTTAGACAGCTGTTTCAAATGGCACATGCATTAATGTTTAAAATGTGCATGTTTTCATAATTTAATGCTTCAAATCTGTCCTAAAAAAAATTCCCTTGCACTGGAGCCCAGTGAATGGGTTAAATTAACTGCGCAGTAAAGAACCTCAAATGTATTCTTGCGGCAATCTTGCAAGCTACCACCATCTCCCTCTTTACAAATTCAAGGGCAAATTAAAGGGCTAGTTCAAGGACAAATTAAACTATTTGCAGTCTGATAACTGAATTTCATTTCTTAAAAGAGTGGGAAGTGTGTTACTCATAGGCAAGGAAGTCCATTGTTTTCATTTTGGAATTTTCTCATTTTGTAATCCAGTGAGTGTCACAGAAGTGTCAATGCACAGATCCTTTCATAGGATCCTGGGGCAGTAATGTTGACTTCTTACATTTGGGGAATGTAAGAATAATGACATTACATTCCCTTGTATAACTTCGTTTGTGTCAATAAACTGCTTGGCAATATGTGATCATAAGACACAGATGGAACTTGTTGCAGTGTTATCAGGTTTGACCAACGGAGTGGAATGCTTCAGTGCTTTAATGCACTATCGTGGAAACAGATATTTGACCATAGGAAACGGCCTCATATTTAGAGCACAATCCTAACCTGGAGTTAGGCCTCACACTTAGGCCAGCAAAGTTTGGCTGGCACAAGCGATACCACAAAGCGTGTTTGGACCACTCTCGGAGTCAGGGTGGATGGTGCACATCTGTGTGCTGGTCCTTTATGGTGTCCCTTGTGCCAAGCAAACCTTTCTGACCTAACTGTGCTGGCTTAACTCCAAGTTAAGATTGCGCTCTTAGTCAGGCAGTTGCTCTGTTTAGTTCACTAATGTCTACAGTGCCTGAAAGCCGCTCCCCAGAATTCATGCGATGGTTTACACATGTCTAAATGGTAACAGAGAATTTCAGTGTACTTGTTCTGATTGCATTGAATTAATCGCAGAGTCTAAAACACAAAGTCACTGGTTACGTTTAGTGGTCTCAAACAAGCCAAAGCTGAGCACTTTACAGCACAGATGTATGCATGTCTACTTAGAAGTACGTCCCATGGAGTTCAGTGCAGCTTACTCCCAGGTAAGTATATATAGGGTTGCAACCCAAGCCCCACTGAGCTGAGTGAGATTACCGAGTATTTGCTTAATTCTGTCCCATGAAAAATCCATTGGACCTTACATGACTTTACTGTGAATGGTTTGCACTCATGATCGAAGAGTCTTCCACTTCTACACAGAGGAGCACAACATTTTCTTCCAGCCACACACCCTTGTGCCCCTTGTTCTGCACTGAATGGAGTCTGGGCATCTTTTCAGGGGTAGAAAGGCATGTCTCTCAATAGAGGAACTGAATAGCCCCTATGTATGTCACTGTGAGTCCTGGCCAGAAAGATTATTGAAGTTCAAGGGAAAGGCAAAGTGGTTTTGAACATAATGAGCAAGACCCTTGAAATAAATATCCACTTCCTAACATTGGAATGAGTGCCCTGGAGATAAGCAGAGTCCAAGAGTTAATGTGAGGTTTCATGGTTTAATATATGTAAGACTTTTCTGCTGTGGTAGCAGCAAAAAAACATCTTTCTCTGATTTGAGGAATATTACTGTTGTTGTGGAAATGTGAATTTCACTTGCATTTATAATGTGTACTATCACTTGTGTGGAGTTGCTGCATTTTCTCATGTAAGTTTGGATTGAGGGCATTTTAAAATGCCCATTATTGGCCTGATTATGCAAATGTACCTGTAGAGTAAAACCACCAGTTTCTTCACCCTCTCACTCCAAACATTTGTGGGTCAACATGATGCCTAAGAATCTGAAAGAAGAAAATTTGTCTGAGAGAAGAATTTTAGCAGATTTAGGAGGAGCAAAAAAAGAGATCCTCCTTCACACAACACATAATTAATCTGTGGAATTGGTTCTCAGAAGGTATAGTGATGGCCTCAAACTTGGATAGTTTTAAAAGGGAATTGGATGTATTCATGGAACTCAGGTCTCTCAATGACTGCTAGTCATGATGGTGACAATATGCCGCCATCAGATCCAGTGACAGTATAACAATTGCTTGAGAGCAGTGGTGGGAGAGAAGAAGGCCTGTGCTGCTACTTGGGTATAGAGGCAGGTGGTGGGCTATGGTGGGAAACAGTCTGCTGGACTAGATGGGCCTGTGGCTTGGTGCAGCAGGACTGTATTTATGCCTGACAGCCCCCTAGACAAATTTGTCACTATACCTAGGCTTCATTTGCACTGTGTTTTGTATATAGTAATCCCTTGGTATCCACAGGGGTATCCATTCCTGGACCTCCTGTGGATACTAAAATCCACAAAGTAAAAAAAAGGTTTGTTTTTTTAAAAAAAATGTTCCTTACCTTAGCACCACAAACCACACTGGCTGCAGGACAGTCTCTGGCAGTCCCAGAAGCCACTTCCAGGTCGCACAAGGCCTGCAACAACCCCCTCCCTTGGCCCTGGTGTGCCTCAGAATGCATTGCAGAAGCTTTTCCGAAATATCTCTGTGATGTATACTGGAGCAAGAGAGGTGTAGGGTGTGCGTGCGTGCGTGCGTGCGTGCGTGCGTGCGTGCGTGCGTGCGTGTGTGTGTGTGTGAGCCTCAAAAAAGTCGCTTCTGGGAACACCAGAAAAGTGTTCTGCAGTTTGCGGTGCTAAGGCAAGGAAACCTTTTTTCTTCTGGGCATGACCCAGAAATGGCTTCCAGTTATATGGTTTCCACGTGCCAGTTATAGTCTTCTTTGTTATACCATTTACCCTCTCCCCAAGCATGTTTTTCCACAACAATTTGCAGTTGCTTGGCAGTCAAATTCCATGTGGAACTCTGTGTCCTCCATGTATTACCTGGGCTAAAATAATTCCTATCCCCCACTTCACATACTGTATGACATTATACTGTATGACCATACTGTATACTGTATGGTCATACTGTATGACCAGACTCTCTACCTGATTGTATGGAGGTAGCTGCCATCTGATCGATCACTTTGAACAAACATGCATACTAGCGGTTGTGCTGCAATCCTGGGTGTTGTCATGGAGGGTCTGCCTTATGCGTATCATCTACATGTTGTGGGGAGGGTTGACTGCTCCTCCTGCATGCGAAGAAAATCAGTGCTCTGAGCTATAGATGACATTTGGCTGACTTGCAAAGTGCACATTCCATCATGCCCAATCTCACAACCAGCAAAACCAGGTTCTAAAATCAGATTTCTTGAGTTCACAACGGAGAGAATGACAAGAAAAGTGAGTTGCATTTGAGTGTGTCATGCACTGTATACCAAACCCAGGTACCATATGCATTTGGTTTGTTCAAAAAGTTAGACTGTGGGAAGAAACGCTCCATGTAATGCCTTCCTATTATAACTACATTTGGTGGCTGCCCTAATCAATAGACTGTGTCTTGTCTGAATGTGTTGTCATAAATTCAGGACTCTGTCGCATATGAACACTGCTGGGCTGCAGTCCTGCAAGAAATGTAAAGCAGTGTTGCGTATCTGAAATACACTGGATATTTGATCTGCATGGATCAAAACAGAACTAGACAGCCTTGCACGTTGTAAAACAATCATGTTGAAAATACAGTTGCCTGCCGCAATTTGGAGTAAGCAGATGGAGCTTAAAGCAGAAGACTATTTTTATTTTGGCATTGCTTGCTCTTTTGCGGAGGTTCAAATCAGGCTTGCCACCATCGGACTGCCAGCCTATGGCTCTTGACTTTTGTGGAGTGAGGTGGGAGGAATTGCTAAGCAAATCAATGTTTGGATCAGAAAGAGAAACCTCTCCACAATACCATAGTTCATGTTGAGTTCACATATGTACAATGATACTCTATCCTTCATCTCTTTAGAATTCCTTTTATTTTGGCCTGATAGCAACTGTTTTACATAAAGAATGTGGTTTAAATCATTCTAGGCTTGGTATCATATTGCCGCAGAAAAATAGCCAGTACTTGCTGTTGGTGAATAAGCCAGAACCTGTGCTGGATCTAGATATTTCTATGTCCAGGCCAAGCTTCCTGATTTATCCTTTGCCCAAAAACCAGTACCAGGGGGAATTGATGCCAGTGCCAAATTGAGCAAGGACTTGGGTCAAAGCCTTTGAAATCGGCCCCCATAGTGGCCCTGCCTGCCCCCTAATGGCTCATTGGGCAATACCTTGGTCACCTGTACAGAGGGTTGTTTAATTTCTGTGTACACAATATTTATATACTTTCTATCTCCCAAGGGACCATCAGTGGAATTCCTACAGGCAGGGCAAAATGCTAAGTTTTGCAGGAGCCTGAGCTCCTGTGTAACATGGCCCGTCCTCCTCGCTTCCAGAGCCATTCACAGCTAGGACAGCAAAGCCTCTGAGCCAGCTCTCCAAGCCGTGAATAGCTCTGAAGGTGAAGGACTGGGGCCGCATTACACAAGAGCTCAGGCTCCTGCAACACTTAGCATTTTGCCCCCCTCCTGTAGGAATACCGCTGACCTCAATCAAATGAAACAAAAGAACCAAACAAAAAGGAAGAGACATAAAACATGGCATTAAAATTGAGTGTGTCACTGGTTGACCTGGCCAGGAACACCCAGTGCTGGCCTGGTCAACCTCTGACGCCATCCCTGAATTTAAGCCCAGATGTGCCTCTGCTGCTACAGTGCCAAGTTTCCATTGTTCAGACGCTTTTGAAAATGTATTTAATTGTTCCATATTGGAAAGGCCACATCACACAGCTGCTGTTATTTTAATATCTGCCACTATGTTACATGTTCTTTCTCCATTTTGCACCTTTGTCCAACTGTTATTTGGGGGAATGTACATGCCCTTATTCTCCAGTTGCACCGTTGAATAGACTACAACTTGATTGAGGCCCATTTGTTCTTTGCCTTGTCAGTCTAATGAAAGAGCAACCGTGCTGGGTTGGGGGGTTGAAAGCGGCCTTTTACAAAACTTCAGATTCTCATGAAATCCAGATGGGTGCCCATAAATAAAAGAAGTTCAGTTTCGACAGAGCTATTTTGGAAATACCAAGCAAAATCATTAGGTATGATAAAAAACCTAGAAGATAATAAGTTAGAGAGCAAAGAACTGTAAAGAGCTTTGAGTTGGTTCATTTGTTTCACATGAGTAAAAGGAAGAGATTTTATTTTTAATTCAAGTACCAAATCCAGCCTCCAAAGATTTTTTTTTAATACATAGGAAGGCTTTTGATCTTGGAAATAATTACTTTTTCTCAGATGAAAAGGTACACTTGAAAACAAAGCCTTGGCCTAATATATTCCTAAGTAAGCATTCAAGAAGATATAGATAGACGCAGCCAAGTAGAGAGCGAGAAAGAGGAAAAGATGACATCAAAGAAGACAAGAAGATATGTTGAAAGAATTCTTACAATGTTTCTTATGAGCCTCTGTGTCTCTGTTTCTGTTTGTGTCCTTTCTTATACTTCTAAAAATACATGTTTTTAACTGTAACAGATTAGGATCACATGTCACTTATGGTAGCACAGAAAAGACTGCATGGTGCCATGGAATTCAGCAGATCTCTCCTGAGAATAATGATGGTCCAGCAGCCATCTGGCCATCTGTCAGTATACAGGAAGCTCTTATCAAGGTCCTAAAGCGAGCTAGACTAGTCTATTCAAGCTGGGAGACGAACCTTCAGAAGGGGAGACAGGCTGCGCTGCGAGAGAAGATGCAAATCTAGCAAATGCCAAGAGAAGAACCAAATGTTTCCACTCGATCCTGATGGAGTGCAGCCACCGGAACTGGCACAGTGAAGAAGCGGTAAACGGTGGGACGGGCTCTCCAGTCCACTCCAGCATGTCCCATGTGATCGGGAAGCACCGCCAAGATCCTAATGCTTCTCAGTGCCTCTGCTGGGATCTATGTCCGTCAGTGGGAGTGAAGCACTTGAGGCTGTTCAAACCACTCTTTCCCATCCTTGATGTACTGTAGAAACACTAACTAAGCCAAAGGTTACAAATCCCAGGGACAGACCCTTGCACTCCACTAAATTGTCCATAAATCCGCATAAAAATGACAAGTCCGCTGACATGAGAAAGATCAGAATGCATCCGCGAATATGTAATCCAAGACAGAAGGGAATCAGAAAACAAAAACAAATGGGCACTTCTAAGAGTCAGTTGAGTTGTGTATAATGTTGCCACTAAAGCACGTCAGTTTTGCTTCGACCTTGTGCTTTTTAATGGTTTTTGCAATACAAGTGAGTGGTTTAATTGGGGCCATTTGGGGGAGGGGAGGTACATCCTGCGGAACATGTAGGCATTGCTTGTTAAACTCAGTATGCCAGCTGCAGTATATTTCTAAGATGAGATGCATTTTATTTTAAAAACCTGGATTTAGTTTTTGCAGATCTTGCACCATCATTACATGTATTTTAACATTTGTGCAGAGCTTTCAACTGCAGGATTTCCTTGTCATTCTCTTCCCCTCCCTCCTCCTCTGTTACTTTTAAAGATGTACTATATACAGTATTTTGAACTCAATGGCATATTAGCTCTCTGGTGCCACCTATCAGGTCAAACTGGGTTTGCTGCTGCTCTTTCAAAACTCCTGATTGTGGTTACAAACTCTTGACTTCAGCTTCTTCTCACATGACTTCTGAAGAAACTATACCGATTCCAGCAAACTACAGAGCGTGAGGCTGTCGGCTCAAGTACAATAATCGAGGGAATTAGACACTCCTGGTTGCTTCTTTTAGTACATATAATATAACAAACAGTTGAACAACAAGTAGGCATACCATATCTGAAAATGTGGGGAAACATAACGTTATATGCTTGTCAGGGCTGACCATAAGCCAGTGTTATCCCATTGGGCCTGCACTTTGGGCAAATCGCAGCAGCAACAGAGTGAGCAAATCGCCTGCTGCTGCAACCAGGATCTCTATGGGCTGCAGGTCAGTGTGCAGAGCAGCTTTACCTTGAGCCCTCCCACCTGCCCCTGCCTCTGAACTGCCAAAAATGGGCATCCTGGAAGCAGTTGGCAGTGACGTCATCATGTCCCATCAACTATTTCCAGGTGCCATGTGCACTTTTCTTAGTGAGTGGGAGCCCATCAAGGAGGGTGGGGCAATCATGGCAATTGTGCTGCTGCCAATTTCTGGGCCATTACCCCTTAAAGAGGAATAGCCCTTTTCTGCTTCCCCTGGTAGGTCATGACCAACCAGTTTGGGAACCACTGCTCTTCTTTCCTCCTGTCCTCTTCTCTTCCCTCCCTCTATTCTCTTCTACATCCAGGAACTGGAAGGAAGAAGAGGAGGAGGAGCACTGGATGCAAGTGGGTGGGTAATTAGATTGAGAGTCCCCATCTGCTAACTGATGCAGCTCCCTCAGTTGACCTCATGGGTAGGTAAGGCCAGGCTAGTGGTTACCCCTAAATATGTTCAGATTAGCCTTTGCTACCCAAATGTTTTAGGATAGAAAAGCCAGTAGAAACATTTGGTCAAACTGGCAATCTTTTCTATGATTGTGACCCAAATTTTCCCACATAAAGAAATAATCCAGTGTGATGAAGTCAGAGACGAACCAAGCGCTGAGTGCGCCCATGGCAGGGCGATGAAACCGTACCCCCAGCATGTCGCCCCGCCCCCATGCATCACTCCACCACGCCTCCCTGCACCCGGAATAGCTCCATTTTGGAGCGAGACGGACACCAGGGAGGAAGGGAGGGCCAAACAGCGCGGGTTAGTGCGCAGGTTACTCCATGCAATGGCACCCTGCCGCTGCCGGCGCCCATGGCTCACGCCAACCCAGGCTACACCCACGTTCCGCCTCTGGATGAAGTTATTCTTAAAATTGTTATCCCTAAACAACCTTTACTTCATTCTCAGTTTGGATTCCACATTCCAATATACCAGCCATTGTCATTCATAACATTTTCAAAACCTTTTTAAAAACATGTTTCAATTTGTTTTTTTTTTTTAAAGCACCATTTTGTAACCTTTGAGTCTTTCCTCAAAAATAAAGACATCAGCAACAAAACAGTGGCAGTTTTCTAAGAACGGTTTGTGTGCAGGCATCGTGGTGCAAGAGATAAATTTTATTCAGTGTTTTTGACAACTTGAGGCTGACTGTGACAATGGGAGGATGTGGTGTGAGGCAAATTTAAGCTGGCTTGCAATATTTAGGTCATAAGCCCCAAAGCATTTCTTTGCAGTAGTAGCCTTGTTGAAGTAAATGGAACAGCTACAATAAATGGTTAGAAGACTGTAGCCTTAGCACTGGCCTAAATAATGTTTGAATTGGATGAATCCATATTCTACATCGGCCAGCAATACTTATATGTCACAATCCTATCCATTGCGAGCTGCATTCAGTGGGGGGGGGGAGGCAGTCGGACTGCAAGCAGGAGGTAAGTAAAGATATTTGTAGATACGCCCTGATAGGCTACCTGATTGCCTATTCATCTCCTAAGACCTATGCCAGCCATTTAGCTGGCGTAGGTCCAAGGAGACCTGGAAAAGAAGGGATAGGATCCTGCCACAATCACTGCCACCAAGATCCACCCCATCCCTCCTATCCCTGTTCCCTGCCTAGCCCCACTCCAAATTCCCTCTGCCCTCCCCTCCCACAGCATACCTCTACCGCCAACTTACTGGCATCAGCAGAAGCTTTGGAAACTGCTGTTGCACACACCACACCATTGCCCATTTGTGGCAGTGGCCCTGAAGCATACCACAGGGGCTCAGAACACAAGTTTTGGCAATGCAAGACCCAGATAGGAATAGGCAGTTGGTTTTTAAATATCATTTTTCCGAAGTGCTCAAAGTACTCCTCATACATCATCTCAAAACACCTACATAATACCCTTGTAAGGTAGCCGAATGTATTAGGCCCATATCATTAGTAGCTTGCATAATACTGCCTATCGAGTTCATGATTGAGAGCACAATCCTAACCTGGATTTAAGCCCACACAGTTAGGCCAGCACAAGGTCCGCTGTAAAGTGTTTTTGGACCACTCCCAGAGTCAGGGAGGATGGCACATGTCTGTGTGCTGGCCTCTCTCTCCAAAAGTAGTTCAAACATACTTTACGGTGTCCCTGGTGCTGGCCAAACTTTGCTGGCCTAACTCCAGTTTAGGATTGCACCCTGAGAGGAGTTTTGAACAGCATATACTCTGAATTACTAGGCCACAGGACTATAAATTCCATTTTTTAAGTTTTCAGTGTCTATTACAACCATGCCTAAGTTCAACTCCTAGAAAATGATTCAGACCAGACTCAGCCTGCATTGTGGTAGTGGTTAATGTTTTGTCGGACTGGATAAACAGCCTGAGGGCAGCCATGTTCAGCCTCCAGCTGAATTTCCTCTTGTTCATGAAGGTTGTGGCTGTATATTAACCGTATAATTGACTAACCACAGTATTCCTTCAGTGATGTGAGCATCCTAGCTTGGCAGTTTATTGGAAAAGATACAGCACACAAATTGCAGTGTTATCTAATGTTTAGATTCCGAATGGTACATACTTTTGAGTGCAGATGGAACCCTTGAAAAACTGTGGCAATTCAGACAACAGGGCTACTTATTATTCCATTTGGCATCCAGTCCTTGCAAAAACCCTGCATTTTCAGCTCCTGTTTCCACTAGTATAGAGCTTTTGGTCCTATGCGAGTGTGAAAGTTAGTAGAAGCAGAAACAGCTGGTCTTGCCTTCTGATAAAAAATAATAATGCCCTTCTCCCCACACTTGGTGTTGCTATCAGCACCATTACTCCAGGTTTCTCAAAGGTCAGAAGTATTGACCTTAGCCTACAGATGCTCTTTAGAGGAGTAATTCTTATATGATCTGTCTGCTGAGGTCTCTAGGTAAAGCCTTGCTCCAAATTCTTTCTCCTTGGATGGTGGTCTAGAAGTGCTTATTAAAGCTTGGATTCTTTGTGATGCTTGGCAACTCACCTAGGTGTCAGATGAATTAAAAATATATATAACTGGTCTTCCAGTTTGGGGAAATGGGTAATCTGGTCTTGGCCTACTGGTTTCTTTGATATGTTGCATTTCTCTCTCTCTCTCTCTCTCTCTCTCTCTCTCTCTCTCTCTCTCTCT
>JAJKFI010000006.1:19535749-19546992 GCA_029204185.1 Lerista edwardsae
TGTGTGTGTGTGTGTATTCATAATAATTGACCTCCGTGATAACAGCTAGATGCTCTGCTTTCAAAAGACCAATAACTCTAGCTAAAAGCACCTTGTTTAAAATACACCTTTCTCTACGTATTTTTGATTGTGCTGATGAAACCCAAAGCCACCTTGAGCATTTCCCTGAAATGAAAAGGCCGAATAGAGAGTTGCAATTTCAATGCTGGGTTCCCCAATGACTGTTGGTATGAAATGGTGAACTGAAGACCCACTGGAGCTGCACACACTCTTTTGGTGCGCTTCACTGTTCAATCACTTCACTGCAGATCAGGTGTCAATCAAGATTCGCATCTGAAAATGCATCCAAGGCAGCAGTCCTGTGTACACCTTACTGGGAGTGAGCCCGACAGAACACAATGTGAGTTACTTTCGAGTAGACGTGCATAAGCTTGCACTGTCACTCACAGAACACTGCAGCCAAAAATTACCAACTGGCATTGTCTTTTGCCTACTCCTTTTGCAAGGAGTATACTTCGGTTCCTATACTCCCTACAACATCTACTGATAGAAAAGGAGCTGGGTCTAAAGCGTTTCCCCCCACCCACCCTCAAGTACAATACCCAGATTGACAATATGTTGATAGAGTGAGCTGCAGAGTTACTGTACTTGTCTGGAATCACCCCAGCATGAACATCAACATTGCCACATTGGACTATTACCCTTATCCCATTCCCCTGCCATCCTATGTAATGGGAAAGAAGCAGCGGTGGCATCCTGGCGGAACAGCCCGGTACGCCGTTCCACTTGTTCCGCGAATGGGCCCGGGCCGCACTGCCTCTCCCAAGGACGGATGTGCTGTTTCTGGGCCCGCCCGCTTGCCCTAGCATCCGAATCGCTCTGAAATGGAGCGATTCCAGGTGCAGGGAGGCGTGGCTGGCCTCCGCCATAGGGGCGGAGGGCTGCCAATCATCTGGGCGTTCCGGTTCCTGGCGCGCCCAGATGACATCACTGGAAAGAAGCCTTCATGTGAATAATGAGATATATTGTGCCCATTCGAGGCATGCTATAAAATAGTCTCTTTCCTGAGCGTTGGAGAAACGCACATCATATGGTACTGCACACATGCTCTGTTTTGAAGATTCAGCACAGTAATATTGAATGCTTCTGATTTTCCTCTCCTCCAGACAGTGTGAATAAAGTGAGAGACAAAAAGCTATAAACTGTGAACCACAGTTTGAGTGGGCTGAGGTGGAATGGCTGCCGGCAGGTTCGTAGAAGTGTCTCTCCCATACCAAAATAGTTGTTTTAAAAAGGGTTCCGTGGACGTGCCTGTCCCTCAGAACAAAGCCCCCAGGATCTGTGAATTTATGGGCAAGCCATGTGGGGGAGGGAATCCTGAAGGAACTGCAAGTGCTCATGGTTCATGCGGCAGCCATGATCTTTGTGCCTGACATTCTGGGGCCGCCCCAGCCCAGACCCCGCTAGCTTGAGTCCAGGGGCAAGTGCAAAGGTTTTCTCCTGTCTCCTTTCCTGCAGAGCATGCAGGGCCCCCAAGACCCAGCAAGTTTCCCTGCCTTTTCTTAAAGCTGGTGCTCTTGCTGTTCTTCTTCGTCTCCCAGGTTGTGGCTCCTCCTGCTTGACTACCTGCTCTCAGCTGCCTGCTCTGAGGAAAGAGTAGAGTGTGGGCCTAGGCCTCAGAGGGAAGGAGTAAAGAGACGATTGACTGGAATCACCACTCCATTCCTCCCTCCCTTCCTTTGCAGCAGAGGGCAGCTGGCTGCAGATTGGAAGGGAGCAGCAGTTGTCCCTTGGCCACAATGGTCACAGCTTTGGTGACCAGTGGAGGCAATGGCTGCTGCCCTGGCAATTTGCCACTCGGAGGCTCATTCATGGATCATTCATGGTGCAGGTTCTGAGACAATCTTCTCTGTAGAGCAAGCAGAAGTTGGGAGACGGCCATTTTAACCAGGCAAATGGTTATTGCTTCTCTCAGTTTGGCAGACCCAACCAGGACTCCTTGTGTGTGTGTGTGTGTGTGTGGCGGGGGACAGCTAGTAACCCTTTTAAAATACAGAAGATTCTGTTCAAGGATTTCCTGCATCAAGCCCGGTTTACCCCTTAAAGCATTATCTGTTCCCTAGGAACGTAGCTATTAAGTGCTCGGATATTCTGAACGCAAATAGGAGTAATTATGTAATTGTAGTAACTCTATAGTGCCCAGGGCTGCCAAGAGCTCATATTGAACTCAGGGCGCGATTATTGCCCCCCCCACCTTCTTAAAGTCCTACAAACCAGGCATTTGTTTTGTCATGGCCTGGGTCCCCAGGAAGCCTAGGTCCCGTGGATTTTGCCCCACCCCCACCTCCCCGCCCTCTCCTCAGGCCTGATCATGCCTGCCAACTGGTTCTTTTATATTTGGCACCAGGAAGCACAGATGTCTCTGTTCATTCCAGCACATCACCTTTTCCCCAGCGGCTGTGTCTTTTTTTAGATTCTGAAGTCATTTGGGAACTGTTACAAACTGCTGTGCAAATTTTTTTTAAAGAAAAAACAGCCTATAAATATTTGTTTTTCACATTTACAAACCACCCCTCAAGGTGGTATACATAGTTTCTCTCCTTCCTTTTATCCTCGAAACACCCCTGTGAGGCAGGTCAAGCTCAGGGGTGGTGAATGGCCCAAAGTTACTGGCTCGGCAAGGACTTGAATTCAGTTCTTCCTGGTCAAAGTCCAATGTTCTAACCACTACTCTAGCACTGGATCCCTATGCTGACTTTCCCCTCAAATTGCATTCTTGCATTCTCAATCAGTAGAGAAAAATTCATCGACATCCTGCAGGATTTCAAGTTCACTTGTCCAAAGTGATGACACCTACTGTAAATCTATACGATGGGTCACCATATTGGTCACCGTATTGGAAAGGTGTTGGAATTGATCACATAGTGATCTTGGAGGGAGTCATAGCTCAGTTCATTGTAGAGCATTTGTTTTGCATGTTTGCTCACTAGCATTTCTTTGTCAGATAAACATTCCTATCTGCATCCTGCAGATCTGCTATCAGGCAGTGTAAATAGTTTACCTTATTATTTGTTGATTTGAAACGGTTTATATAATCCTTTCTAAACACCCTCTTTCCCCCCCCCCCATGCAAGGTGTCAAGGCAGCTTAAAAAACCCATAATAATCATAAATACAATTGGTTAAAATGCATAAAAAAATCCAATAAAAGCAGTAGCTGCATAAAATAACCAATATAAAAAAGAGAAGCTAAAATATTAAACCCCAAATAGAAATTTGTCCACATTGGGGGGTGGGGAGGCTATTACCCTGAAATTACTGTAAATGTTTGGTGGAATCCGTTTCTAGGGAGGATCTAGCAAATGTCCATATGGAAGGGCATACCATACCATATGGAAGGGCCCTAGCAGCCTCAGAAGCACACAACCCTGATTATTATTAATGAATAAAATATAATTTATTTCTTGAACTCTTTTATTTTTGGTTTAGTCTGTGGGTCATGATAGATTCCCATTTTAAAAAGTGGGTCCCAGTGCTGAAACATTTGGGAAGCTCTAAAAAAGAGCTCTAAAAAGGGGGGGGGTTAGCACAGGGACACAGTTTTTAGAATAGTGCTTGTATCAGGACCCACCAGAAGTGATGTCATTAACCTGAAAGTGATGTGACAGCCAGAAGTGACATTATCAGGCAGGAACAGCCTTCATTATGACATAATAAAATGATACTCCTAGAACCCAAACTGGCTTTCATGGACTGCAGTAATAGCACAACCATGATACATCCGTGAAACAAGATTAGGACAGTATATTATGTAAAAACACTGAACTAAGAACAATTAAAAGAAAAACCACCCTCATTTGAAATTTCAAACTGTTAACACTCAAAACAGGAATATAGCAAGAGTAAGATCTTCAGCTTCCAAGGTGGCTGCTCCCGGCTTTCTGGGACCCACCTGACATCAGATTTTGACCCACCAAGTGGGTCACCAACCCACAGTTTGAGAAATACTGCTCTAAAAGATTCATGAGACAAGACATACCCTTACGGATGCTGATTCAGAGCAAATATTGTTTTCCTATACATTCCAAGATTTAATCCTTACTTGGGCTTTGCCTCACTTTACCTGGAACAGATATTAGGCTGACCAGCCTGTAGCTTCCTGGGTTGCCTCTCCCTCCTTTTTTATCCCTCATTATGGCTCCAATTATATTGCCCCCCTACTTTAATAAAACAAAAACATTCAGCAGAAGCATTTTTCTAATTAAAGTAGCATGTGGTGTCTATGTTTGTGTGTGGCAAGGATTGGAACCACAGCGGGGGCAAAGGGTTAAAGTGGCCTTTGCCAAAATTTTGTTCCATTTCAAAGACATATACTCCTTGACTATCGTTTAAAAAAAATCAATAGATGACAGTGATTATGTCTCGTAACTTGTAATTTGGCCTGTAGGAATGGAGCTCTCCAGGTCTTTCTTACACAATTGGGGCACAGATGTTTTCTGAGCCTTCAGAACGTTGTAAAATATAAACAAGCACATGTTAAAACAGGAAAGGAAAGGAAATGGCAAAAAAAGGATTTTCTTAATCAGGAGTTGATAGTGTTTGCAGTATGTTGCTCTGGGGCTAAGCATTGCTTTAAAGATTATAGAGTTAAAGTGTCACCTCTGTTGTCAGGCAGCTAGAAACTGAAAGCTAACTCGGTCAATAAGAAAGAGTCAGGCATAATCGGATGGAGGGGGATTAGTTGCTCGGTCTGTTACAGCACAGTAAAGTTAGGAATACGAGCAGGAGCCAGATGACTAAGAAGCATTGGTGTTGAGTTTGTTGTTGTTGTTGTTGTTGTTGTTGTTGTTGTTTACTACAGGGTCTCCATACAAATATTGCACCATTGTTTTTACCCAGCCCAGAACTATTGAGATAATGACCAAAAGACAATTTAATTTTTCTTTTTTTATTTTAACAACAGGGTCTCCTGTACAGGCACATCTGTCTTGCTAGGTTTTTATGGGATAATGTTATCAACCATCCCATCCTTCGCATGGAGTTGTACACATAAGACAAGATGCCCAGAGAACCCAATGGAACCTTTTCACCTTTCCTTTAGGAGCATGTGAAATGCCAATGCAATGTGATGTCTACGCCAAGAGTACTCTTGCTCAAAGCTTAAGGAGCCTGGTGTCAAGGTCACATTTCTGGTCCCTTGAAATAAAACTCACACACACCCTAGCCTCAGTAAATTCATGCTGGTTACTAAGCAGCTATGGATAGCTGCTTAGATGGAACCAAACCACTGAGCTTCTATCCACAGGTCTAAATATCAAGACCATACCTTTTAAAACACATTCTGCACCAAAAAGGCATGGACTGTATCCAACGGGGTTGAGGGCAGATCGGGAAGCTTCAAAGGGGAGAGGGGAATTATTTCCCCTTTACCCTGTGTAAGCCACTGCTCTGCAGTGGGTTTCCTCGTGTCTGCACTGCTCTTTAGTTGACACAGGTTCAAATTAAAAAAAGATGTAGAGAGGTTTGAAAAAGAAGGAATATGATCTGGTACAGTATGGCCATTGCTGTTGATTCCACTCCCTCCTTCCATTTCCTTACCCTGTTCCTCCCTCTCCTTGCCCCAGTCCGCCCTCTCACCAGTCCCACCTCCCCTGCCAACTTTCAGGTCCTGGTGGAGTCACCTTCCTGCTGGTGCTCTGGCAGTGTGCATCTTTTGTGATTGATGTAAGGCAACTCTGATGGGATGCTCCTTCCACCAGTGTTTGAGCCCAATCAGATTGGGCTTTAAGGGTTCCTAACTATCAGTTGACCATGGCATTTTGAAATGCTAGAGAACAGCCTCACACCAGTTATTCCAAGACCGCAACAGATCCACCTGTTCAGCCCACTATTTATTGGCATAACAGCATGGATAGTGTTGAAAAAAAATCTGTTTTCCAACTTTATAACAGTCTTTACTGGCATCTTGCCCAGAAAATTGGAGGGGGGAGGGAGAATACGGATTTGTGAATATATATAAGGTTCAAGCTAGATGAGATGTTGGGAGATGCACAATTAGTCTCCTGATAGCTATATACAGGTATAAAGAATGCAGCTGTACATCTGATTGAAGAAGCAGGAGGAGGCTTAACTCTTTCCCTGCTACAGGTTGCAAAGTGGCTAGAAGGCCAATATTCAACTGAAAAACAACTGGACGGGAAAGAGATGCAGCCCTCAAAGTTTTTCTCCTTGCAGTGAGAAAGGAGCTGCCAGGGCCAGCTCTAGGAGTGGTGGGACCCAATGCGGGGCATTCCCAAGGGCCCCCCCCACCCTTCTCAATGGCCCCCAACTCACCAAGAAAGTACTTGTGGTGCCAAAGTGTGGTACCTAGAAATAGTTGGTGGTAATATGATGATGTCACCCCCAACTGCTTCCAGGAGGCCCATTTTGGGCTGTTCGGAGGCCCCTGCAGGACCCAAGGTAAAATTGTTCTGCTCTCTCCACTAACCAACTGCCCACAGACATCTTGGCTGCAGCAGCAGGTGATATGCTTGTTCCGCTGGTGCGGGGCCCCTTGAAGTATGTGGCCCAATGTGATATTGGTCACATTGGCTCAAGGCTGGCCCAGGGAGCTATGGATGAGGTCAGCCCTGGCAGCGGGAGGAAGCAAAACACTGGGACTTCCCCTCCAGCAGGTGACATCATCAGCAGGAGCGCTCAAGTGCTACCTTTGAAACATTTTTCAAAGGACAAATCAGGAGACAAACTGAGAAACATTTCTAGGAGTATAGGTTGATACAAATAGGTCTTCATTTTTCTGTAGCATTGTAGTATGGTGCTCCTGTGTGAGTAAGTTCTAGGATTTATTTCTGAGTATACATACATAGGATTACTCTATAAAGTCACTGGGAAACTAAGCATGTATTTCCTAACATTTTGTCTAGTTTGGATCTCCCTGTTGGAGGGAGGCGGTTATTTTAAGAAGAGTTGTAAGAACCATGAAGTCCACTCCTATACATTTTTACTCAGTGGTGGAATCTACCTGCGCTAACAACCGGAACGCAGGAAGTGGCTACCGGGACACACGGTTGATTGGCAGTTCCTCCGTGCGTCCTTGCTTCCCCCTCGGTCCGCTGCCTGCCTGCCTGGCTGAAACCTCCGGCTGCGGGCGTGCAGGGCGCAGGCGCAGCCAACCCCATTTGCGTATTGCAGAGGCGCGCGGCAGTGACGACTGCAGTGGGCGGAGTCAGCCCTACATGGAACAACCGGAACGGCATTCCGGAGCGTCCTGGCTACATGACATCACTGTTTTTACTCCTAAAGAAGTTCCGCTGAATTCAAATGGGACTTTCTCCTACATAAGTTTGCTTTGTATTGCACTATAAATCAGAGTTTTGGCATGACAGAGATATTTCATTATAGAATTTATCGATTTAGCAGAGTCAAATGCAAGATGGCAAAGATACAACAATGATTGGTGTATCTGAGCTGTGTATGATGATATATAGCTAGCTCAAGACAACTTCACTTTTAACATCTGTCTATTGGTTTAATTTCTGAGACATGTTTGGAGCGTCACATAGCTGAAATGCCTAACCGCTTTTAGTCCACAATACAGTAGCAAGCATTCCTTACTGAGACCAAAGAATGATCACACTGACGGCATCGGTGGAGAGAATGCTTGGAAATCTATACCTTCTGGACTTTTGCAACAAATGTAACAATTTTGAAATAGTTCAGCAAACTATGCTTCTGTGCACACATCCGTTATAGCCCAAGAAATCATGCACAAATTAGCAGGATAATAAATAGTCACTCCAGTGCTTTCCCATAAACAGCTAACCTTTAATCAGTAAGCAGGAAACCAATTGGAAGCTTGAAGCATGAGTGAAGGTCAAAAGTTAAAGGTCGCCTCCCATAAATGTGGAGCTATTAGACCAGGTATGGTTGAAGGCTATGGTTAGAAGCAGTTGTTTCTGACCTACAAGAGTAGCTCAGGAGATCAAAGGGAGCTACAGCTGGTGGTTTCGTGAGCCTCCTGAGGTAATCAAAATGTAAGTTAAGTACTGCCAGTGGTCTGAAATCTTTATAGTTCTCATTTTGAGGAAGGCAAGAGTCTCCTTTAGACAGCACGGCTGTATTGCCTGACAGAGGTCAACAGAAGAGAGTTTGGTCGGTCTAGGTCGAGGGTAGCTTCCATGTAAGCAGAGTCATACCGGGGCTTTTCGGCACCCCAGGCACGGTGTGTGGCATCATGATGTCACAAAGAGGGAGCACACAGGCTCTTGTAGGGTAACTGGAGCAATTTTGTTCCAGCCACTGCCCCCCCCCAAAAAAACAGCATGTTCTCCTAGCTTTCTGACTCGGAAACAAGGGGAACACGTGGACTCCTACAGAGGCGGGTGGAGCAATTTCGCTGCAGTCACATCTGCAGGGCATCCTGAGACCAGGTGCGTTCCCCTCGCTCTCTGACTCAGGGCGCAATCCTAAACTGAGTTAGGGCAGCGTAAGCTAAGCCAGCAAAGTTTGGCCAGCACAAGGGACACACCGTAAAGTAGGTTTGACACTCTCAGAGTCAGAGAGGCCAGCACAAGACGTGAGCCATCCTCCCTGACTCCAAGAATAGCCCAAACACACTTTATGGTGGCTCTTGTGCTGGCCAAACTTCACTGGCTTAGTTTATACTGGCCGAACTCCAGTTTAGGATTGTGTTCTCAGAAGCGGTCCCACGGGCAGGCCCTGATTTGGGCTGCTGCAACCCGCTCAAACTAAATACTACTAAATAGCTAAATACCTACTAAATACCTACTAAATAGCAGGTGCAGGTGCAAGCAGCCTACCTGGCAAGGGAACGTTCAGGGCAGCTGGCCTGCCTGTTCCTGCCCAAATTAGGATTGGACTGTGCAACGTTTTTAAATGGTGTGCAAGCGCATCATCAGTAGCAAATGGGTTCCACAACCCCCTGAAAATCAGCTTGTGACTCCTCCAGGGTGTTGCAACCTTAGGTTTGGAACTGCTGTGCTAAAGTAAATAGAACCCTTGGGGAAAAATTATTGCAGAACCCCGTGTAGCACAAAGTTCCATCTGAACTTGGACAGAAGCATGCTTGACTGCAGGTAGTTACAGTGTCTTTCCATATTAGGTGTTCTGCAAATGCTGGTGGTGCCTTCTAATTTGTCCAACTGCTTCCTTTCACTGGGAATAAGGTTTGGGTGTTTCTAATCCTCTTAAGCAAAAAGCTAGGGAAAAAGAAATTATCTGCCTTTCTGGAAAACACGGCTCTTGCTGATCTGAGGTCATCATTGTGGTGTATTTAAGGAGCTCATTCCCTAGGTGGTCCAAAAATAACTCATCTGAAACAAAGTTGTGAAACCCAGCTGGAAGAGAATTGAACTCTCTTCGTGAACAGCTGAATTCTGTTTTGTTGCATTTCTAAAACAAAGCAGGACTGTTTCTACATTTGTATTTTTATCTCAATGTCCCATGCCATATTGTCAAAGCATACCAAAAGGTAGAGACAGAAAAGCTTTCACTTTTTTTTTTTAAAGAGACAAGACATTTTGTTTTTGTGTTGTCACAATCTGCTATATCCCCACCTTTCTAGTGACTATTAAGATGACATAGTGGTCAGATCTGCTTGAACTCTTGTAATAAACCCTTAGAGAAAGGCTTGTTGGGAAGCAAAGCGCTGCAGGAAAAGGAGGAGGAAAGTAAGCAGCAAACAATAAGAACAGTGGTAAAATAAAGTAGGTCAGATTTTAAAACTTTATATCATCCAGAGTCTGTCAAGGAATGCAGGCTCCTCTTTTGCTCTCTGGTCACAAATCTAGCCAAGTGGGGCGATAGCTCAGTGGTAGAGCTCATGTTCACATGCAGAATGCCCCAGATTCAGTTCTTGGCATCTTTAGGTAGAACTGGGAAAGATGCCCATTGAAAACGCTTGTAAGCTGCTGCCAGACAATATAACCGCTCCCAACCTCAGTATCCCGCGGCATTCTGCGGTGGTGGCGGCAGCACTCGGGTGGCCAGGCAGGCAGGCAGGCAGCCCCCGGCCCACCCTCCGGACCTGAGCAGGATTGTCCAGGTAAGGCGGGCACTTGCCGGGATGCCGGACATGTTCCTTTACCTCGAAGAGGCCTCTAGAGGCCGAACCCCCCCCCTTGTGGGAATCAGCCTGGCGCAGATGCTTTGCAGAGACATGTGGTGTGGGGGAGGCAGGTGAGGCAGGACCACCCTGTTGTTGTCCATGGAAAAGCACCGCAGCCACGCCACCTGCTTACACCTGCTTTCTTGGGTGTACGGAGAGCCTCCTCGGGCCTAGGCAGGTGGTTTGGCTGCAGCACCTTTCCATAGGCCTATTTTGCCTCACCTGCCGCCCCCACACCGCACATCCCTGTGGGAAGCTGCGTTGGATTGTTTATCATTTCCTTGTATGGTAGCAAAACGACTTGGGCTTCTTGTTGTTTTTTGCTGCAGCAGGTCAGTCTCTGAATGTTGTTACCATGGAAAGCCTCACATTTTAACAGGATAACTGTGCAACGACGGAGGCTTGCGGTTTTGCATTTGTTTCTAGGATTTCATCAGAGAGGCTCATCCTCTGCTCCCTTCCCTGCCTTTTTTAGTTGGCTACATATTTACCATTTGTAAAACAGAACTTAAGTACAGGCCAAAGAAAGGGAGCCAGGAGGGAATGCACAGGGGCGTCCTAAGTAGTTTTGTTTTCAAGTCATTCTGGCTTTGAAAAAGAAACATTAAGATATCATTTACTCCATTGACCCGGCTTCCCATCGAGAGAGCAGCTAATGAAAGACCCCTTTGTGTGCTCGTACAGTAACTGCAGACTACTATACGATGTTATGGACATAACCATAAAAACGAGCCCTGTAGGCCAAAACTGATCTTACAATTCCTTTTCTGTTGTACAGCTGGAAGCACCTGCTCTGCCACAATGCCTTTCTAAAGTGATCATTTGTTTAATCCCTTATCTGCACCCTGGGTACCTTCTGTAATGATTTACTGTATTCCACGCATTTGTGCATGCAAAAACCTATTAAGAATTTCCAAGTCATTAGCTGTGTGGGCTTTTGAAGGATAGACTTGGATTGCTAGGGGTATTTCACAAAACGAGGAAGAAAAGTCAATGGAAAGCAGTCCACTGTGTCTGCTGGGTGGATGAGGAACCAAAAGCGCTCTCTCTCTCTCTCTCTCTCTCTCTCTCTCTCTCTCTCTCTCTCTCTCACACACACACACACACACACACACACA
>JAJKFI010000006.1:19552952-19581280 GCA_029204185.1 Lerista edwardsae
CCCCCCCTGGCGGGGGTAAGAGAGGTCCGAGATCGTCGTCTTCCGATTCGCCCTCTTCGCTTTCCCCGGATTGCTCGGGTTCTCCTGGGTCGCCAACGTCCTCTTCCCCTGCGCCGTCTCCGAGGTCTTCCTCTGTCTCCTTCTTGACTCCACCGGTTGCTCCTTCCTCATCAGACATCTGTCAGTATGTCCGCGAGTGCAGGGATGCAGCCACATTCACAACTCAGTCTCTGCTCCATGGATCGGGTCCGCGGCAAACCCCTGCAGGGTTACGGCTGAATCTTCCATAACCTGTTGCAGTTATGGACCCCATAACCTGTTGTTTGGATTTGAATGTTTATAGCAGAGTTGGGGGCTTGTGGACCCATTCAGCGCTTGCCTCGCGCTGGCGGAGCGGAGAAACGACGAGATCGCTACATTTCCATAACAAAGTCTTTTATTGGTTACAGTAGCGATAGTCAGAAAGCAAGAAGTTCTGTTTGCCGGTCAGCGAAAGCCGGCGAAGGCTTGCCGCGTACAAGCGGCTTTTCAACGCATGTTGTTACATTCTCAATCTCAGTGCGCACACATAGTAAAGACCTGATACAGACAGAAGAACAAAGGGTGCAGCTAGGGTATATCTGGTAGGTGGATACCTGGAGACCCTTGTGCCCCATGTTACCCAATGGGGTGCTCCTTGAACATCATGATCTCATGAGAAAGTGGATGTTTGCTAGCCAGCGTTTCCCGTGAGAAACTTTGCCTGCTTATGTTATACTAACTAAAGGGAGTTCATCTACTGTGTAGCAGATTGCACTAACAAGCTGGGAAGCTGAGCACCCCAAGGACACGCAGGTGCTCTATCTGATCCGAAGACGGAGAGACGGAATGCCAGTTTCAACCAGTTCTGGAGTGTGTGGTGTGAAACTGCAACATGTGGCTGCTCCCAGCCCCAGTTGCAGGGTGGCATTGACAGTATAATCCCACAGTCAACTGCAGGGATAGATCTCATGGATGGCCTGACCGTGTCAGCCCTACAGACACAGAGCACAGCCCAGCAACTCATTTAGTATTGATTTCAGAGGAGTCGACGTATGGTTAATTTCTTCTGGATTGGACAACAGACTGTGAGCCTGACTATTTAAGGACCAAATTACACTTCATAATAAACATGCCATGTGGCTCGGTGAGTTGTTTGTTGGCTTGTTTAAATAGCAGTCCGAGAAGGCTTAGAAACAGAGTGGAATTGTGGCCAGGAGTGTGTGAGTGGGGATGGGGATTTAAGACTTTGCCCTGACCATGGTTTTGCTCTTAATCATACCTCCATGCACTGTTTTAAACAGGGGGGGAAATGGCTTTCCTCCATTTAAAATAGTGGGTGGGTGGGGTGCAATTGAAAAAAATAATTGTGGAACAAAGTCCTGACGCCCAGGGCCAGCCTATCCATGCAGCTGTCCACAGCAGTGGGCGGCAGGATCCGCCACCACCTCCTTCCAGCCAACCACAGATGGAGCCACACTGATCCACTTCCTTACCTTGCTCCATTGTGCAGTTCAGGACTTCCTGTATTATTTAAAAGGACCACATGAGGAAGAAGTGATCTCTTCGCCTCCCTTCTTCCTCACATGCTCCTTTCTTGAATGAGAAGTCCTATTGTTTCCTTTGTTGTGCAAAAGGAACCAACTGCACAAGGAAGGAACAAGGTAAGAGGCCTTTTAAACATGTATTTGGGGTGCCACAGCAGAGGTTAGGGTAGCATTGGGTAGCAGACCCATTTGCACCATCTCTCTAAAGTCCCCCCATGATCCACCTTACCACAGTTCCATTCAGTTACACACACACACACACACACACACACACACACACACACCACCAACAACAACAACAACACCAACAACACCAACAACAACAACAACAACAACAACAACAACCCAACAAACTACATTATATGTTTACAGGTGGAGGCTTTTCATCCGCGGTTTTCCCACCCGCTGATTTGTCTCAGTGCAGAAGAGAAGGGTTCTTTGTTAAACAAGCATGTGCTATTCATTAGGCATTTAAAAACGTTTTTCTTACCAAGGCAACACAGCTGCAGCCATGAGATCTGCAGCCAATCTCATCAGTTCTGAGATAAGACCTCTGCAATTTACCTTACTCCAGGGCGAAGGGGAGAGCTAACAGATACTAAGACCCTGGAGAATGGCTGCAACCCATTGCCATTGTAAGAGAAGCTTTTTTAAAAACGCTGAATGCTAATTACCAGCAGGATTTCAATTATCATTGTTTTTGTATCCGCAAGGGTTCCTGGAACAGAACCCTCACTACACGGATAAAAAGACTCCTCCTGTACAATCACATCTAACATGATCCATTCAGCAGAGTACATAGTACAGTTCTGTGTGGGAGAGTATCATCTTCAACATACTTTGGATACTTTCCCATGTAAAGACCTTTTTGAATGCTGGGATCCTTCTCTAGCGTGTGAACTTTTTCAATATGCTGGGATTTATTTATTTATTTATTTATTTATTTATTTATTTATTTATTTATTACAAATGGGACATTCATGTTACACCTCATCTGAAGTGATAAGTTTTATGGACTATATCACTTACCCTACTGAATATTTGCATTGGCTTTAACAGGGCACATCCCATGTTGTTGATTCATGTGTTTAGTGTTAAATGAGAAAGACCCAGCAAAGCAGGTATCTGAACAGCATGAAAAAAGATAACACCAAGCCTAATCACAAAAGCAAGGTCTGCATACAGAAAAATCATAAGATAGCCAGGCAGGTCCATTTGAAGAAAAATATGGTAAAAGCCACACTGGTAATACCTTTAATGGGACCAACCAAATAAATGCAAAATCTTGAGCAAACTTAAGCAAGCAAGCTCAGAATCACTACTCAGGCTGGGGTGCCGGAGCATTCCCCAAAGTATAAGTCCTAAAATGCAGCACAGGGGGAATGTAGATTTGTGTTAATAGGTGCCAGGCAGGGTCTCAGATGGCACCAGGAATGTCAGCTCAGCCTCCCCTATTATTAAGCAGGCACTTCACCCAGTTTCTGAGTGGTTGTATGATTGCCAGCTGAGGCTGAGAACTTGGGATTGAGCAGGTACTGGGGCTTCTGGATAACCCCCAAAATGCTTTGCGACGTGATGTCACTTCTCCTGCCTTGGACTTCATGCATATTACTGGATATACCCAGGTCTTCTGGGAAGAAGATGAAACAAGGACTCGTTTTCCACTTCTATACTACAAAATCCATTGCCTTCCCAGCATGAGCTGAACCCCACTAGTTCCTGGTCATGCAGTAACATTAACAACAACAACAACAAGGTACTCTTTGTACTAACAAAACTGAAGGTTAATATTTGATGATCGGCTAGGCAGAAAGACAATAGAAGCCACATTGATAGCCAGATAAGAGGTATTTAACCTCTTATGAAGGAAAATCCTAGATCTAGGTAGACGCTTTTTGACAGGATTTTTATATTGGCTCCTTGACTCTATTCCTTGGGCACACGAGGGCTTGCTGGCATAACAGAAGGATCATCTTTAACCAGTAGAGGGCACCTCTCCTCAGTATGATACAGCAAATAATAGGCGTTGATGCAGGGATACAAATAGTATTTTGGCTGTTTTCTGCTTTTTAACATTTGAAAACAGCACAGTAATATTTATGTCCAAACTAATATGCATTTTCCATAGTTTCTGCCAATACATAATAGTAGAATCCCCTCTATAGTATTGTGGAAGTTCATCATTTTAATCTTTTTTAAATGATTAACCTTCTGAATGACAGCTATGTACTGAACTGTTTTCTTTAAATTTGAAGTAATTCTTCATTTAAACTCTGAGATAGAAGACTCATTGCAGAAAGTGCTTCCCTTGCTGCATAAAGTATATTTTGAATAAACCCTCTGAAAGAAATGCTCTGTTTGTTTTCCATGTACACATTTTTAAAAAAACTGGTGGTTACTTTTAACCAGAATACAAATAGCCTTAAAAGTGTTGCCAGCATCACAAAATAAAGTGATTTTTTTTTCTTATTTACAACAGGAAAATAGGTAACTGGGTGAAAGGTGGTGATGGTGGAATATGAACATATTTACTCCAGTAATTTCCTAATGTATGTTTTTGTTCGGTCTTGTGCAACATGGTGAATTGGGCTGTGAGTTTTTGTTGTTGCTTATTATCATGCAGAAGACTGGGGAAAATGCTAATTGTCTTGGCTAGTAACCTTTCCCGTCTAGAAACACCTGTGTACAGAAAGTATAGCTGATTCAGCCCTAGCTGTCATCAGGTTTGATTTAAATGGGATGCAGGCAGCCAAGCTGAATGGGCAGCCCAATTCAACTGGGCTGCTCCACTGGCAGAACTAGCACGCTGCCAATTTCAACTGCCTTTCGGCACTGCAAAAAGAGCTTCAGCAGTGTGCAAAGTTGCAAGCTGCCAGAGCACTGGTGTGGAGCCCAGAGAATCCTTCTGTGTACCAGAGGACTGGCAAAGGCCCGCCGACTTAGGTAGGATGCCAGGGAAGGCAGGACTGGAAAGGAGGCAGGCAGAATAGGGGCGGGTTGGGTGGAATGGGGTGGCAATGGGGGTGAAAGGAGGGTGTTTTGGGTCAGGGAATGGGGAAGGTTCAGCGACAGTGGTATCTGACAAATTCAAGCCCCCTTCCTATAACTGATACCTGATCTAGGGCCATACAGATTTGTTTCAATGATTTCATTGTTGCATGCCCAAGTAGAACCAGTCAGGACTCAGAGGCTTACCCCTGGGTAAAGGAACTTTTGTTTCCCTACCCAGAAGAGACCTCCAGGACACCCCCCTTTGCAGGATACAAAGCAAGTCGTTATGGCACCACTGCATCAGCGGGGAGGAAAGAAAGTATTGGGCAGTTATCCATGCAGCATAGCAGGCACCCAGTATCAAGTACAAATCTGGCCCTGATGCACACACTGCTAGCAATACAGGGCACTGCTAATACAACACAAAGCCATCACCCAGGCAGCTGCTCCACAGGTGTATTAGAACTGGACACATAACATGTTTCATGGCCCAATCCTTTTGGCGGCTTATGCAGCTGGAACAAGTGAAGCCCTGGATTGGAGTGAATTTGTGACTCCCATTAATGTACTGCTTGTTTGGTCTAGGCATGAGAGATGAAATTGGATTCCTAAGCTTGGTTTTTCTCTGTCACTGAAGGGCAAGATACATGTGAATGTTACAAATGCAGGTGTAAGCTCAAATCTGCTCCAATCATACATAACGTAAGGTGAGGTCCAATTTAAAGTCTGAAATACGCAAGTGAAGATTGTGGTCTCCTTGTCTGCCTCTGAACTCCCTATAGCTCATGGCTCCAGACATTTTTCTTTCAGTGAAATCCATTCATTTGCACCACTGGCCCTAAAGAAAAAGCAGTGACTAGATCAGTTCCAGATTGTGAATGAGTTTGCATATTTCCTGCCTTTGTGCTCCATCTGAAGTCTAATGATTTCAACTCTTTTCCATCGTTGGGCTGTTGGATGGAAGTAGAAAACATTTCCGAAAATGAGTCGTTCATCTGCTACTGTTGGTGGGGGGAGCTGCTGAAGAGAGGATTACAGCTTCCATCTGCTCCATAATATAAAAAATGTGTGCTGGCCTCCATGCTTCACAGCCATTCTGTGACACGGCACCAGGCAACAGGGCATGTTCAAGCTTCTTGGTGTTTGGGCTGAAGCATAGCTTGGTGCTTGTTCTGCCATTCTGTTTTCATGTTCATGTTGCATTAGGGGTTTCAGGCAAGTTGGAGCGTCCCTCTTTCTTCTATCACAAGTGGCCCAGGTGCCCGGTGAAAAATGCCAGGCTCACATGTTGTACTAAGGCATGGAGAACCAAATCGAAAAACAGACTCAACATTATATTAATTGTGACTTGGAACCACCTATTGGGCAGCCCAATCCTAAACTGACCCAGCGCCTGTAAGAACAGCATTGCCAGAATGGCCACTGCTATAGCCTATGTGGTCAGGACACCCGCCAGAATCTCTTTGGGACAAGAGCGCACCTGCTCCCTTACCCCCCGATAGAACACAGCCAGCAGCAATTACTATTTAGCGGTCGCAGAACCAAGGAGACCCATGTTGGCCATGTCCTGGATGGACATAGGATCCAATGGCAGTCTACCACCATTGCCATTCCCCCTCCTGGTCCTCCCTCCAGTCTGCCCTCCCCCATCCCGACAAACCTCACCACCGCCCATCGATACAATGCTAACCCCTGCTAACTGGGCAAGAGGCACTTTTTCAAGTGGTGTCCTCTTATATTTAGCAGGGGGAGAGCAATTGTCCCTCTTCACCCCAGCACAGTGTCTTTCTCGTGGCTGTTGCTGGTGGGGTTCTCCATTCTTTTAGATTGTGAGCCCTTTTGGGACAGGGAGCCATTTAACTTTAATGTTATTATTTGCCTGTAAACCGCTTTGTGAACTTTGTGTTGAAAAGCGGTATATAAATACTAGTGATTGATTGATTGATTGACAATGTACTGCCTGGCACTCCTGAGGCGATTCCTCTAGGCGTTTGAGGCCCAGCACTGATTGGCCCAGTGTTGCGGCCTCAGTGCCTGCACAAGATTGCCTTACAGCACTTTTGTGACTGCAGTTGCTGGGGTAACACAGCGGCTGCCGTCTCTGCCCCAACATAGGATTAGTCCCTAAGTTGTTCTGTTTCTCTACATAATATGTGACTGGCAAACGGTTGGGACCCCACTTCTGTGTTCTTTACTGAAGAAAAGTAGCTTTGTTTTGCCCCACAGAGTGCCGCCCACATTCCTGTGACCCCAGTGACTCCCCCCCCCCAGCTATAGAACTGTCCTGAGAAATGATGGCCCTGCAGCAGTTCAACATCTGAGGCAAACCAGTCTTTTATGGTGTCCTGAAAAACCTAACTGTGATTTAAGTGGAGGGTGCTAGGTAGAATTGGGGGTGGGGGAAGTGTCCTATAATCATATTTGAAGGATTTGCTGGCTTATGCCAAATCCAACATGGGTTAATTCATTTGACTTAGTTTTCCAATCAGCACAATCTTTTCCTGAGACGTGGTTGGGAGGTGGGAAATAAATCCAGTGCAGTGCTATGCCACCCCCACCTCTTCTCAAAATTGTTTAAAATATCCAATAAACTCCATCTTACAAACAACGTGTCTCCTAAAACATGATGGTATGGTCCTTCTACTTCCTCACATTCTGTTCCTTAAAAAAAATATTTGAGGGGAAAAAATCTATTTTTGAATTAATGTGAATTAATCGGCATAAGGAGATTTGTAGTTAATTTGTATTTACTCTGTTTTTTTCTCCTTGGATTCCAAAGCCTTTGACCTCTTCACCTCGCAAGAGGGTTCAGGGTTTGCTGGTTTAGCATAGATTTGACTCTTCCTCTGTGGTTACCAGTGAAAGCATCACAAGAGACATGGCTGAATCCCATGTGGTGGTAATGGAAATGTAACTAACGTTGGAGTCGTATTGTGCAGTGTGTGTTGTTCTGCAAACAGGTACGCATCTCAGCTTTCTTACATCACGAGGATTTGGAACATTCAGAATTCAGTACTTAGGACTCAATATAGGTCTGTTTGTGTTGATGCATTTATTTATTTTTCTTCTCAAGTCAACATTAGAATGTTAGCCTTACTTGGTTCTTAATCAGCCTTGGGAGTCAGAGAGGTTGGCCTTGGGCATGTGTCACTCGCTATACATGTATTCAGACCATACATTGGTGTGTTTAATATTCCCACACTGGAAGGAGAGTAAGGGCACAATCCTAACCTGCAGTTAGGCCGGCATAGTTAAGCCAGCAAAGTTTGGCCGGCACCAGAGCCACCATGAAGCACGTTTAGACCACTGTCAGAGTCAGGGAGGATGGCACACGTCTGTGTGCTGGACTCTCTGATTACGAGAGTGGTCCAAACATACTTTACGGTCAGTGGCGTTTCTACAGGGATGGCAAATCTCTAAGTTTTGCAAGAAGCCTTACCTTGCAGTGGAAATCACTCCTGTCCTGCACTGTTTTAGCCAATCCTCACAGGGAACAGCAACATCTTGGCGTTGCTTACTGGCTACAGCAGCAAGGGAGAGGAGGGATTTACATGACAGGGTAAGGCTTCCTGCAAAACTTAGAGCTTTGCCATCCCTGTAGAAACGCCTCTGTTTACGGTGGCCCTTGTGCCTGCCAAGCTTTGCTGGCCTAACCGTGTCGTCAGGTTAGGATTGTGTTCTAAGAGTGAGCCAGTAAGCCTATCCCTATACCAACATGCTCTCAAAGCCATGACCCCACACACATAAAGCATTGGTCTGTATAGACAACCATCATATTCAAAGACATATTCTTCCCATCAGGGCTGGCTTTAGCTGATTTCAGCTGGTTTCACAGAATCAGGGTGGCGAGTGGAAGAGTTGCTTAGAAGTAGGGATTGAGACAAAACCAGTTCATCCATCTCAATCCAAGTTGAGACTAAACCAGCTTATCCATCTCTAGTTTTGAAAACAGATCGTTGTTATGAATGTTTGTTCCTCTGAGCCCTTCTTGTAAGTTGCAAAGTGCAGTGCAGAAATGATTTAAAAAAGAAATGCATTTTTTGTTTTAAGAGGTACAGTAACTGTGGAAATTACTGTGGGTAGTTACACTGTGAAACTGGGCCAGTTATGTTTTTACGAACATCTCTTCTTTTATCAAGCCTTTCCTTGATGCCACAAATGGTCACATCCTTGATATCTGTCAAGTAAAAGATTAACAAGTCTTGTCAAGAAAATAGGCCTTTGGACCACTCACAGATAATGGTTTAGTAGCACTGATTTCACTGGGAAATGTGCCTTTTTTTTTTCCAAGCACTAACACCATTTCCAAGGGTGGTTTCCAGGTTTGTTCTGGCTTGCATGCTGTGCAGATGATCTCCGGCCAAGAAGATACGGCTCAGAGCCAAGTGGGAATTCCCATTCAATCAGAGAATTTTTTTTTTTTAAACACACACACAGTTGCTTAGCCAAATCAGTTCCATCCTTGTTTTTGTGGGGATGTTGTCCTGCCTACAGAACAGGTCTTAACAGGGTTTTGATGTGGGTGGAATAAAGTTTTACACCCCTCCTGATGTGGAGGCTGCCCTGTTTAGCTCTAGGCTCAACAGGCTGGGCTGTAAATCCAAGCTTCCGTGTAAGAATGAATCCAACAGTATTTCATTGGCAGACAAGCTGCAGTTTGCTTCACACATTGGGACAGCTTGTATACAGCTGATGGATGAGACCAGCTGTGTTGAGCTGCTTTGATTCAGTTCTGTGATGCCCTTAACAGGAATGGAGTATTTCAAGTCTTTCATTAAAATTAAAGCTATGCTTTAAACACACGTGTGCGTGCGCGGCACGCACGCGCACACACGCGCGCGCACACACTACAAGTTTGGCTTTTGGAAACTGCAGCTAAGTCTTCACATCTGCTAGGTTGGTACTGATTTACTAAAGAGCTTTTCTCCTATGAAAATCTTTTAAAGCATTATCCTCTTTTTATTGGTGGGGTACATGCAGAAGGACAATTTCACTCAAGAATGAGCAGCCACACCTAATGCCATGAGTATTTCCACATCGTTCAAAGATTAATTACAAAAGAAGTCTAGTCTAATTACAGTCTTATCATAAGAACTCCCAACAGATCACTGCTTTGAAACGAAAAATAATGAGTTGTGGCCGTAGCGGCACACTGTTTTAATCTTGCAAATATTATGCAAAAAGATGATCTCCAGCCAGGTTCACAGTGTAGACCCAAAATCATAAGATAAGCAAGTTTTCAGCTGGACCTCTTCAGGCATTGCATTCACAATGGAAATCATTCTGAACCTAAAAATAAATGGACATTGCCCTCAGTGATTTTAACAGTATTGCACAACCATAACTGAAAAAGACAATTCATAAGAGCCTCCATAAGGATGCAGTGCTCTCTCCAGGGGCATGGTTGCATCAGCCTGGGGTGGGATTTAGTAAGACTGGGCCATGAGTCTTGCACACATATATAATAGCAAAACTCTGAGAATGAAAAGTTTGAAGAAAACAAAGTAAGTTGCAAAATCAAGGTTTCAGCTTTGTATCATTTCAAATGTTCTGTAGTAGTGGTTCCCAAACTGTGTGTCGGGAGCCAATTTCCAGTGGGTCACAAAACACCTACAGCAGCCATATTGAAAATATGGAAAGCTGGAATGCTGGAAAGAGGGAGGACTGTGTGGTTGTTTTGCTTGTGTCAAGGTTGTAAATAAGCTTTTTTTTCCCCCTTTCCAATTCACTTTGCTATTGGAACATGGCTGAGAAATAATCCAACTAACTGCTGCATTATCAGGAAAGCAGCAGGCTCTGTTATTCACAATGACAATGCTTCCAAGGCCATAACATCTAGTGGGCCCCAAACACATTGTCATTCTAAAAAGTGGGCCCCTGTGCCAAAAGGTTTAGTAATTACTTGATCAGTTACACTACCTGATTGTTACATTTCAAACATAAATTCAGCAGATATTTAAAACTCATGAAATAGACAACAGAAGAGCCAGGCAAAACGCTGAATTAGAGGCACAGATAATTTCAGATTGAGAGCTATACTGCGCTGGAATGGCGAGGCCAATGGGCCTGCACCATATCTAGAGCAGTATACACTGGAGCCTCCCCACAGCAAGGGCATGTTCATGCCCTTAACGTAGGGGAGGCTCTAGCCTTCCCTATGCGCTCGTTGGATCTGTGCCTGCTAAGCACTGCATGCTAAGCAGCAGGCACAGACCTGAAGAGACTGCACAGCCCACCGATTGGGCTTAGAATTTGGTCTTATGGCCAAATCCCAAGCCCACCCACCTCCCGGGCCAGCACGCCTGCCGGCCCACCCACAGCCTACCCAGAACTGTCCTCTGTCCTCCCCCCTCCCACTCCCTCCCTCACACCAAAATGGCGCCTCACTGGCTTTGGCCAGTGCAAGGGAGGCACAGTGCAGGTGCAATGGGACTGGCGCTACCTGCAGCGCCAGTCCTGTTGCCTTAGCACCGATGCAGATGGTGCAGCACCGATGCTGCTCGGCACGGATGCTGTTGTGCCGACACTATGACATAGCATTGGTGTGACGGGCGCACCATACTTGTGCTGTGAAGGTCCTTCTCTGAAGAGGACCAGCCTTCACCAGCTTGCAGGACGCCACAAGAAAGCTGGATGTCAGATCAGCCTCTTAAGGGGAAGAATTCCTTCTACTGAAACAGGATCCTGTGACAGGTTGCCCCATAACAAGTGATGGGTATGTGTATATGTGTTTATTGCCCAATGCATAGGATGCTTCCCACTTTATAAAGACTTTGCAGAGCAGGTGTCCAGATGTGTGTGCAATATATCTGCTTGGCACATAACAATATACATGTGGTGGTGGTGAGCATGGGGCCAATGGTGTTCTTATAGGGGGGAACGCTAAGTGTTGCAGGAGCCTGAGCTCCTGTATAATACCCCTGTCCCTCACCTCCAGAACAGTTTGCGGCTCAGAGAGCAAAGCCTCTGAGTTGGCTCTCTGAGCAGCGAATGGCTCTGGAGGGGAGGGGAGGGGCCACATTACACAGGAGCTCAGGCTCATGCAACACTTAATACCCCCCCCCAGGAAACCTTAATGTCTACTACACATAAACGGTTGCTGCTGCAAACACTAACTGAAGGGGCAATCTTTTGTATGTGATAGGCATTGAAGCGCAAGGCATTCAATAACATCATCTGAAGCAAGCATTTGACAAAGCCAGCCTACACCTGTTTGAACTAAGATGCATCGATAGTGCTTTACCTTTGATGCAGCACCTTCCCCCCTCCTTGGCCAGTGCAGTCATCACATCACAAAAACACCTTTGAATTGTGCACAAGTACCAGTTCTGTCTGGGACAATCCCAGGCTAGGTTTGAGCAGCATGAGCCCATTCTCATAGCCTTGGGAAGCGTTCAGTATGATATTATACAAGTGTTCGGGTATTGTATTACACTGTCATCTGTACTGTACGCTTGACCCCTGTGTGCTAATAAACGTGCTTCAGGAATCCTCTTGAAGAAAATGTAGGTACTTTTTCCTGCCATGTCACTTCATACTATTTTATGAGCATGTGCCTTACAAAGTGGGGTGACTAGGGAAGCGAAATTAAAAACAGGCCTGTGGGGGCAAATCTGCATCCAAGGGGGAGGGGTACGACATGGTAGTGCTGACTAGGGGTAAAAGACCAGGCCTGCACGAAAAGTTCTTGCAGGAATGCAGGGTTTATTACAATGAAATGAAACAAAAGCCGTTTACATCAGGGTTCAGTCCTCAATCCCTCTCCTAGTCCCATTCACTGGGAATCGGCAGCAAACTGTTGACCGCAAGATTATCCTGCCTAGGCTGGCCAGGTTGCCCAGCAGGAATGGCCGTGTTCCGCAGGAGTCACCAGCCAGCATGGACGGAATGGGGGCTGCCCCCTTGCCTAGTTGGTTTGGTGCCAGGGGACTTGGCTCTGCACTCCAGGTTTTCCAGGGGACAGACACTGCTGGCGAGGGGCCTGGGGCTCAATGGCCCGCTCTCCTCACTCCCACAGGGGTAGCTGCCGTCCCTGCTGCTTTAATCCCATCTCATCCGCTTTGCCCTTTCTGGCCTCCTTTCCCTGCTTCAGCCTGGCCATCCCCTTATTCTTCCTGCTACCTTCTTTTTCCTTCTTTCATACCCGGGTGCTCTTCCCTGCTATATGCCTGGTGTCCCCTATGCCTCTGTCCTCCAGCTGATCCCTCCACCTTCCCCTTTCTGCCCCCTTGCTTCCTTCCTCTCCCTTTAATTCTGCCCATCTTCCCAGGCCCCAGCTCTTCCCAAGCACCTGGTCCACCCAGCGCTCATTGACTGCCATTGTCCTCGCCACACTTGGGCACTTGGTGATGAGATCACTGATGGTTGTGTCAGGAATTCTTGGACTCACCAGCAGTGCACATGCCACACAGGGCTGTGGCATGGGGCCAGACTCCCCAAAAGCCTCACACTCCCCTTCCCCTCCAGTGATGTTAACATATGCAGATGAGTGTTACCTAAGTAGCAACTATCAAGGTCCTGCAGTAATATGCTGATGGAATGAGAAAGCAGCTGTAGTTCTGAATGCATTATTTAGGCGCGCACCGCAGACCATGCTTCGGGGGATCGCATTAATGGTGATGCACTTCCAGGCAAACAGGGGGAAAGGCTTTCAGCCGACTTCATCCTGAAACCTTGAAGGAATAAAACAGGTCAGAAATGAATATCAAATTAACTGCTGGCTATCTTCCAAAGTGATTTGGCCTACTTAGGAATCAACAAAAATGAAGAAAGCTTTGCTCCTTCACATTCTGATTTCTCCAGGGAGAGAAGAAGGCTGCGTGGATTACAAACTGGAGCAGATTCCCTAAGTCAACAGCTTTTTCTTGTGCACATACACCCACACACTGTGCATGCTCTGGAATGTGTAACAATGCTGAGTTCATATGCAGTTTACGAGTTTAGCCACTTTCAAATTTGGAAAAGACATGTTAATGGAGGGGGAAATGGCAAGAAGAACTTGGCACAATCATTGCTAAAAAGGGAGGGAATGAATTCCTCTGTTTTTAGCAAGATGAATATGATGTTTATCCTGTTTCCAGTGAATGGCAAACTACATACACTGGCATATTTTCTTGTAAGTCCTTCTTGGCATTGATTCAGTGGCAGAAAAAAATGACTTCTGTGCAGGCATACTGCTGGATACAGGGGAAAAATCTGCTTGACCCTGGAGGGGAAAAAAAAACATTTGCCAAGTGTCACTTTGGTCACTAAACAAATACGTTGAACAATCTGACCAAAAGTAAGCACTCTCAGGTCCCGTTGATTTGGGTGGGATTGAACTCATCAGCACTGATCAAGCACAAGAGCCACAGCTCTCATGTCGCCTCACATACAATAGCAGCTCACAGATCCAGCTGTGAGATACCACAGCCCCCTTCACATGCCTACCCTGCAGTGTAGGCACTGCTTCATCATCATGGTCCCATGTAGCAGGGAGGGAAGTGACCATTTCCATAGTCCCTGCGCCAACTGTGTGGTTCTCATATCCACACATGCCTTTGCATGTGGGCTCACGCTGCACTGAAGCAACTCCCATGTTGCAGGCATATGGGTGAAGGGGTCCTGAATGTTGTGTTATCAAATGATAACATGTGCATCAATTTCCTGATCCCCCCCCCGAGCTGTATACAGCATGCTCCTTTTGGGCACAGCTGCAACCACCAATAGGAGGGGGGAAGGATAGGATTGGGCCCTAACAAAATGAAAGCGATTTCCCCAAATCAGTAACAATACTACCGCTCAATAATTAAAATGAATAAAATAGCTTTAAAAAAATGAAAAATCTGCCACAGTGCAGTCCTAACCTAGAGTCAGGCCAGCACAGTTAGGCCAGCAAAGTTTGACCAGCACAAGGGCCGCCGAAAAAAGTATTTGGACCACGCTTGGAGTCAGGGAGGATGGCACACATCTGTGTGCTGGCCTTCTCTGACTCCAAGAGTGGTCCAAACATACTTTACGGTGTCCCTTGTGCCGGCCAAACTTTGCGGGCCTAACTGTGCAGGCCTAACTCCAGGTTAGGATTGCGCCCTGAGACAACCTAGTTTAGCTGAAATTTGTGAGCATTCCTCCCCCACCAGCCTGCCAAGGTGAAGGACCAGCCCGTGCAGCTGTCCAGTTCCTCCAATTCTGCTTCCCACATCTGCTTGAGTTGCTTGCAGGCTAGACTGCCACCTTGCCATCAACAACACAAGCTTCATTCATTGGGGTTTGCACAGGCACCAAGAGCAAATAATGTTTCCTTTGGCACTTCAGGTCACTTTGAGGGAAAAGCAGGCTTATTGGTATTTCAACCCACTTAAAAATTATTATGGCTTCCTAAATAAAACAAAACGGCAAGCAGCTTTCCTTCCTAAGTCATTTTTTTTAAAAAAAATAGGGAAATGGTTAAATTTGGAAACAAATTCATAGTGCCTGAATAATATCAAAGAAAGGAAGAATATATGGATGGATGATGTAGTTTGGTGTGTGTATTGCTGCCTGTTTTCAAATGTGGTCAAATAAAGGCTGCTGGAAAGGGTTTGACTTCTCTCCCTTTCTTTCACCTTGGTTTCTCCCGAGAGCATTGAAAAGTCTTTATAGAACAACATAAGGAGAAGGGAAAGAGCAGTGGGGAGGGGGTTGCAATTACAAGCCTTTTAGGGAATGTCCATGGTTGTATAAGCCAGTGATTCCTCTTATTGATGTTTGGTTGGCTGAAGTTCCTATCTAGGTCATGTTCTCCAAGCCTGCTGCCTCTGTTACAGCCAGACCTTCTGTTGACTTGGGTGATCTTAATGCATCAGAGAACCTCTGTTATGCTTCACTTGTTGTTATGAATTCAGGTTACTCTTTTCACCGTTTGCTTATCACAGTTAGGTAGACACCCAAACGTTTTTAGTGATGTCTTCATTCTTCATAAAGGAATATTAACATTTTCAACATGCCATTCTTATAATGATGATTATTTGCGGGGTTTGCAGCATTTAATAATATCATATGATTTACTGCCTTTGCTCCTGCACTGCTCTGGCATGTCATAATCCACTTGCTGACATCAAACTGATGTGTCTTTCACCTCTGAATATTATTGCATCACCTTTTATCTTGAATGTAAGGAAATGGGGTGGAAGAAAACAAAAACTATGGCTGCAATCCTAAACACATTTATTCAGGAAGGCGGGCACAATCCTAATCATCTTTCCAGCGCTGGGGGTAAGGACAGTGCAGCTCCAGGGTGAAGGAGCAAATATTCCCTTACCTTTAGGAGGCCTCCATGACTACTACTCCACTGCAGGATGCTGCACATGCCCTGTTGGCATAGCTATGCCAGTGCTGGAAAGTTGGTTAGGATTGCACCCTGAGCCATATTAAACGCAGTGGGACTTAATGTGCATAAGATTGCACTGTCTCACAAAGTTGCATTCTCTGCAGTGGTGCACCACCTTACACTCACTGTGCAGACACCTAGACCAAGTTCAGACAAGCCAACAATCTCTGTTGGATTATGTATGCAACAAAAATGATCTCAGGGACACAGGCACCTTCCTCCCTCTCTCCCCTTTCTTTTTCACTTTGGACACAGAGCTTGTGATGCAAGAATCCAGGTTTGATAAACCACAGTTCCATGTGTCATTTGAGCTAGGAAACTGTGATTTCCAAACCAGGCTTTTGCTATACGGTATATAGGACAAAGAACTGGTCTAAGGGTGCAGTCCAACACCTTGCGTTTGGCCGACGCTAGCTGCTAGCGTCAGCTGAACGGCCACAGCGCTGGGGCAAAAGTGCTGACTGTTGGGCTGTTGGACCGACGTTGGGTCAGTGCTGCCGCCATTGGGCCGACGCTAGCAGTAGTGTTGGCTGAAGGGTGCCAGTTGAAGGCCGCTCTGTGCCGCTCCTGCGCCAGCCGTGTGCCAGGAGGTGTGTCGGCCCAGGAAGGGGGTTGAGATGGGATGCGGTCATCTTACATCCTAGCTCCTGTCTCCAGACCACACAGCCCTGATTTGAGCTGTGTGGCTTGCTCAGAGCTGTGCCTGCTGAACAGCAAGCGCTGTTCTGAGCAAGCCATCAGGGTGGCTGGCGCCTATCCCAGGGCAAGAGCACAGACTTGCCCTTTCCCCAGGGGAGCTCCTGCCTGCTTCCACTTGTGCTGGATATGGCACAGCACGTTCGAATTGTGCCCTAAGTAACCATCCTCTATGCAAACAGGCAACATTGGATTCTGCAGCATGTGGGTAAGCCACCATATAAGCGACAATAGAGAATAATATATGGCACCAGAAGAATTGGATTCACGCTCACCTGTGTGTGCATTATCAAATGCAATCATTTTGCCAACAGCAAAGAGCAGAGGAAGGTGCACATTCAAAATAAAATTAGAAAAAGGAATCGCCATAGCAAACAGTATGAGTCATTTAATTGAATGCATCATTGTATTCAGGGCTTTGGAAATTCTTACTGTTGAATTGATATTGAGAATGTTTTCTTCTTGAGCGTTTTATGAAAATATTTTCTTGCGCAATCCATGAGAACACGGTTGGAAGGTTGTTCGTTAGACTGATATCTCAAAAATCTATACCGTAAGATGTAAATCAGAAGCCTCGTTAATTTGTTGATCCTTTATTGGTAGTCAATTCTAATTTATTTTAATAGCACAAACACTAGCACATTCAGATGTTGGTTGTCTTGCTCTGATGTACCATTGTACAAATCGATGGTAAGGCCACATCTGGAGTATTGCGTACAGTTCTGGTCGCCACATCTCAAAAAGGACATAATGGAGCTGGAAAAGATGCAGCGACGAAAATGATTACGGGGCTGGGGTACCTCCCTTATGAAGAAAGACTGCAGCGTTTGGGGCTCTTCAGTCTGGAAAAAAGGCGCCTGAGGGGGGACATGATTGAGACATACAAAATTATGCATGGAAGGGATAGAGTCGATAGAGGGATGTTCTTTTCCCTCTCTCAAAACACCAGAACCAGGGGGCATCCACTAAAGCTGAGGGTTGGGAGAGTTAAAACAGATAAAAGGAAGTACTTTTTTACCCAGCGGGTGGTTAATCTGTGGAACTCTTTGCCACAGGAGGTGGTGATGGCATCTGGTCTTGATGCCTTTAAGAGGGGATTGGACGGATTTCTGGAGGAAAGGTCCATCGTGGGCTATAGGCAATGATGGATTGTGCAACCTCCTTACAAAGGTGGTGGGCTACTGGTACCGGGTGCAAGGGAGTGGCAACAGGATGCAAGCATCTTGTTGTCTCATGCCTCCCTGGGGCACCTGGTGGGCCGCTGTGAGATACAGGAAGCTGGACTAGATGGGCCTTTGGCCTGATCCAGCAGGGCTCTTCTTATGTTCTTATGTTCTTAAGACTGCAGCATTTGGGGCTCTTCAGTCTAGAAAAAAGGCGCCTGAGAGGGGACATGATTGATACATACAAAATAATGTATGGAAGGGATAGAGTCGATAGAGGGATGTTCTTTTCCCTCTCTCAAAACACCAGAACCAGGGGGCATCTGCTAAAACTGAAGGTTGGGAGAGTTAAAACAGATAAAAGGAAATACTTTTTACCCCAGTGGGTAATTAATCTGTGGAACGCCTTGCCACAGGAGGTGGTAATGGCATCTGGCTTAGATGCCTTTAAAAGGGGATTGGACAGATTTCTGGAGGAAAAGTCTATTGTGGGCTATAAGCCATGATGGGTTGTGCAACCTCCTTACATTAATAGTAGGCTACTTGCAAGCATCTTGTTGTCTCGTGCGCTCCCTGGGACACCTGGTGGGCCGCTGTGAGATACAGGAAGCTGAACTAGATTGGCCTTTGGCCTGATCCAGCAGGGCTCTTCTTATGTTCTTATGATGTACAGTTGTACACCCAGAATTGCACCCATCTACAGCATGATCTGGAGCCCAAACAATAATCTGAAATTGCCACTTGCTCTGATAATTATTTCCACTGCCAACTGCAAAAGGGAAAGGTAATGACTGAAGTGACTGAATTTCACTTCTAGCTTCTCTCCCTTCTTATTTTTTGTTTTGAATCATTTCCAGACCTGTCACTTGCCAACCAGGGAATGCTGGATTCCAGAGATTCTTTCAGGCCACAAAAGAGTTAAGTCTCCCCCTTCCACCTCGGTGCCATGGAGAGTAAAAGCAGAAGGATTACTTTTTACTACTCTGATCTGCCATCCTGTTGAACGGTGAAAGAGATTAGAAAGACCCAGGACTTGGGCGAAACCATGTGCCTATCTCAAAGGGGAAGCTGGAGGGTGTGCAGATGTTCAGGCAAAACCGATGCCATACGTGTTTCCTGCAGGGATTTTCCCTCGACCCGCTGAACTCCCCCTCACTTCAGCAGGTCAGCTTGCGCATATCACTAGGGCTCTGAGACCCAGAGAACAGTATGCAAGGGAGGAGAGGGCTGTTGGCCATTGGGACGTTTTCTGAAGAAGCATAACTGAGTGATCAAACATGGCCCTGGGCTGCTGTCTGCTGAAGAATGCAGGTAGAGAGAGATATTTTTATCCTCCTTGTAGACCAAGTTTCTGTTGTTTATAGTCAGGAAAGCTGCCCTCCCCTATAGGCACAAATCACTTGCTCACCAATGCATTGTTTGTTTCATGCTCACATTCTGGCGGCTGAAGAGTAACTTATACCAGCTACAGGCACAAACCTGATTTGGAGAAGTTAAATATGCTTTTTAGCTTTCACCTTTGAACACAGTCAACTGTGTTTTTGCCAGTTACATTTGCATTTGGCCGAACAATGCAGAGATTTTCCTGCAGAGCCTTACTAGCTGCTCTGGATTAAAAACAAAGTGAGGGTCCTGGAGGTTTAGCTGCATACTCTTTGCATCTTGTACCTCCCAAATAAGTCTTGAGTTTTGGGGGCCTTTGCTTGTTTGGGGATAACTTGTACATGAAGAACAGTCTATGGCTCAGTGTTAACCACAGATCAGCAGGAACAGAATGATTAGTTATTGCTGATGCACGCACCAAAAAGATCACAACTTTTGAATGAAAATGCATTAATTTTTTATGGAATGAAAATAATAATTATTTTTTGTTTGTTGAATTCAGCTGAGTCTTTATATTATGTCTATTGATGGCATTATTAAAGTAATAATGCTGTCATTATTGTTGTTGTTATTATCAAGGCAGTTCCAAAGGTCCCAGTCCTACACCCTGCCAGCCTATAGCTTGCACCTGCACCAACAGAGTGCATGCTACATGGTCTGGGGAGGGGGCAATCAGACGGCCATGAGGAGTAAGTAACTTTTACTTACGTCCTAGTATGCTGTTTGATTGCCGGTGGGCAGGTCTGCTATGTGCATGGAGCCTCTGGCCATTTCTGCAGTGAGTGTGTTGTGCGCAATGTCAGTGTGATGTTTACACCATTGTTAGGTCACTAAAGTAGCAGATCCGCTACATTCACTGGTCCATTAAATTGGGCCACAAGATAGTTAACTTATAGCCACATCCTATCCCCTGCCACAAGCACAGACGCAGCTGCAGCAAAAGGGTGCCTGCTGCATCCTGTGGTGGGATGGGTGAACTGGAGGTAAGTAGAAAATATTTGTACATAACTCCAAGTAAGCCCTCAGGCCACCTATGGGTTTCCTTGGATATATGCCACCTATTTTGGTAGTGTGTGTCAGAGAAAAGGGGCAGGGAAGTTTACAAAAGAGGGGATAAGATCTGGCATGCACCGTTGTCATCAGGTTCATCCCCCTGGTGTAGCACTTGTTGGGCGCCTTAGCCATGGGTACCGTAGGGTGCTTCTCTTGATGGCATACTGGCCACTAGCACTTGCACTGATTCCAGGGGCTGACCTGACCAAGTGGACCTTCTGATGGGCATAGGCCATTTGCCAGTGCTGATCTGGCCAAACATCGATGCCATCCCTGGGTAATTTGGTGGCTCCTTCTGGGCAGACAGCACCAAAGAATGGACTTTACCAGAAGGTCCTGCTGTGCCTTTTTCTACCCCCAAGAAGAACATTGGAAACACCACTTTGCCAATAATTGGTTGCTCTGGAATTTTGGATGTCACTGGAAATAGGCAGATGCAGGTGTTCTTGCTTTGTTTTATAATTTTAAAAAATCAAATGAAAGGATCGTGCCTTGTGTGGCAGAAATGTTTGTTAAGGTTGTCATTATTTCTGATATGGAAGTCCTTGTTGCCTTGACAACGGTGATGCTTGAACCCTTGAGAGGTTGAAGGCAGACAGTGGTTGGGAGGCACAATCCTAACCTGGAATTAGGCTGGCACAATTAGGCCAGCATAGTTTGGCTGGCACAAGGGACACCGTAAAGTATGTTTGATAACTCTTGGAGTCAGAGAGGCCCGCACGCAGACATGCACAATCCTCCCTGACTCTGAGAGTAGTCCAAAAATGCTTTATGGTGGCCCTTGTGCTGGCCAAACTTTGCTGGCTTAGTTTATGCCGGCCTAACTCCAGTTTAGGATTGCACTGTAAATCCTTGTTTTGTGTGACATCCCCAAACACCAGGAGCATGTGTTCTCTCATTTCCTATGTGTGTGAATGAAAGAATAATTCCAATCATGGTTTATAAAACCCAAGATTGGCCATGGTATGCAAACCAACTGATCCTGACTTATCCTAACTACAGTATTAAAAGAAACTGCTATCTGAACCCACAGTAGAATCTCAGGGTGCAATCCTAACCTGAAGTTAGGCCAGCAACGTTTGGCTGGCACAAGGGACACTGTAAAGTTCATTTGGACCACTCTCGGAGTCAGAGAGGATGGCACATGTCATCTGGGCCTCTCTGACTCTGAGAGTGGTAACCCTCTGAGTGCCAGCCAACCAAGGAGAAAAGCTCTTTGCAGAGGAATCGGGAGGGGGGAGGAGGGAGAGTGAAGTGGGCGGAGTCAGCCCTAATTTTAACAAGTGGAACTGAGTTCCCCCGCGTTCCCCCTGCATGACATCACTGAGTGGTACAAACATACTTTATAGTGTCCCTTATGCTGGCCAAACTTTGCTGGCCTAGCTGTGCCAGCCTAACTCCAGGTTAGGATTGCACTCTCAGTTTCAGAAAAAGACTCCTCATCAAGCCATAATCTATACAAAACAGATTGTCTATTGATGGGTCTGGACTATCAAAGACTTCATTGTTGAAGAAACCGGTCAATCCCCTGCTCAAAGTTTTATTTAGAAAAGTATATGGAATTAAATCTGGGCAACAGCATTTACATTATTGCACAATAATGGCAAACTACTGAAAAGGAATCAGTTTCTGATCCCCCATCCACTTTGCCTCAAGAAAGCAAATTATTCTTTTTCCCAGTTGTTGCTGAATGAGCCACCTTATATTTTAGTGGGTGTAATGTACACACACCTCCCAGTAGAGTACATCTACCCAAATTGCTATTGCTTGCTCAACTATTAAAGCAACAGGATTTATCATTGCAGCAAGAGGTTTTGCTTCTTTTTCGGTTTTGGTTTTAGGGCCAGATCCTATCCAGCTTTCCAGCACTGCTGCAGCCGGGCCACCGGGGCAAGTGCTGCTTCCTGCCTCCTCCAGGTAAGGGAATGCTTATTGCCTTTCCTTGGTGCTACACGGCAGCTGTGCCAGCACTGGGAAGTTGGATAGGATTGGGCCAGCGGCGGCATTCAGCCGATACGCTGGGCGGGACTTATCTTTGAGTGGCAGTCCGCCCGTTACATAACGGCGCGTTCCGCTGCTTTCCCGCCCACCCCGGCGGGCGGGAAAGCAGCGGAACGCACCGTTACGCAACGGGCGGACTGCTGCTCAAAGGTAAGTCCCACCCAGCGTACCGGCTGAACGCCGCCGCTGGATTGGGCCCTTGGTCTCTCAGAAAGTTCTTTTCTTTAGGAAAACTCAGCTGTGAATACTTGAGGACCAGTTGACCAGTGTGTCACATATTACGTGCAATTGTACTTTCATCCTTAACATAATACATGACCTGCAGTCCAATCTGCATCTGATCATTCCATTTTGGGGGGAAACAGAACTAAAAAGACATGCCTTTGCACTATATATTCGACACACTGTGTGTGTACTGAAATATTCACACCTGAGTGCAAAGAAGTCTCAACTGGAAGATCTCTGTAAACCTCTCTGAGCTTAAAGAAGGAATAAAAAGCAAAGCAGAAGTATAGTAAAGAAATGATATATGTCATGTATCCATTTATAAGGGTGGCAGCAGTTCACACAGTGGGCGTTCCCACATGCAAAGGCATTGGAATGATGCCAGCACTAGTAGAAAAATTACACACAAAACAGTCCCTGAAACTTGCAATACAAACATGCTGTTTCTGATTCAGGAAGGTTTTAAATTTTAAAGTACAAGAGTATTCCTGATGACTTGAATACTTGAGTGCTTTGAAATTGAGAGTGTTTGGTGCACAGGCGCTGACGACTGTGCCTTTTGCCCCTTTCAAGCATACATATTTTAAATGGATGGTCAAACTTTAATGAATCCAATTTAAAGCTGGTGATGTTTTCATATGGCCTGCAGCTCATGCACTGTGTTTCACTCTTGCTGACCTGAAATTGACCTGATTCAGAAGCTCTTGATTAAAACAACCTGTTTGGAGCAGTACGTGCATTGCCCCATACCAGGGGACTTTGTGGAGTGGGCTCCTGCTAAGGGTTAAGTTGACCTGGGCAGAATCCACCCTACCTGTACCTACAGGTACAGTCAAACCCCTGTTATCCAAACCCCATTTGCTTTGAAGAGGGGGCTGATCAGTTATCTTTTCATGTATATGTTCTTTCATCCTTTTTGAACTTTGATGGCCCTTGGAGCATGTGAGTCGGTCCTTGAGAATCTCAGGTATTAGGTTTCCTTGGATTAATTTGGGGTGATGGGAGTGGTTGCCATGATCTTAGTTTTTTTAGTATTGCGCTTCAAGCCAATTTTTGCAGTTTCCTCTTTCACCCTCATCAGAAGGTTCTTTAGGTCTTCCTCATTTTCTGCCATTAGAGTGGTATCATCTGCATATCTGAGGTTGTTGATATTTCTCCCAGCAATCTTGATTCCAGCTTGTGAATCACCCAGCCCAGCCTTTCTCATGATGTACTCTGCATATAAGTTAAATAAGCAGGGTGACAGTATCCAGCCTTGTCGTACTCTTTTCCCAGTTTTAGTTGTTCCATGTCCAGTTCTAACTGTTTCCTAACTCGCTTACACGTTTCTCAGAAGACAGGTAAGGTGGTCTGGTACTCCAATCTCTTCAAGAACTTGCCACAATTTGTTGTGATCTAAACAACCAAAGGCTTTAGCGTAGTCAATGAAGCAGATGTTTTTCTGGAACTTTCTTGCTTTCTCCATGATCCAGTGAATGTTGGCAATTTGAACTCTAGTTCCTCTGCCTCTTCGAAAACCAGCTTGTACTTCTGGTAGTTCTCAATTAACCTACTGCTGAAGTCTACCTTGTTGGATTTTGAGCATAACCTTGCTAGCATGTCAAATGTGTGTAATTGTTACTTTGTGTAACTCTCTGAAATAACTCCCCATGAATTTTAACTTTGACTGTAGGGTTCTTGCGTGGTCAGTTTCTGGTACGTGCTTTCACTAATTAACTAACAGCACAATCCTAACCTGGAGTTAGGCCAGCACAATTAGACCAGCAAAGTTTGGCCAGCATAAGGGCCACCATAAAGTGCATTTGGACCACTCTCTAAGTCAGGTGCTGGACTTTCTGACTCAGAGAGTGGTCCAAACATACTTTACGGTATCCTTGGTGCCAGCCAAACTTTGCTGGCCTAGCTGTGATGGCTTAACTCCCATTCAGGATGGCACCCTAAGGTGCTGGAAGCACAAAAGATAGGGGGAGGTGGACCCTGATTTTGTTTTCAAGAAGCATAAGAACATAAGAACATAAGAAGAGCCCTGCTGGATCAGGCCAAAGGCCCATCTAGTCCAGCTTCCTGTATCTCACAGCGGCCCACCAGGTGCCCCAGGGAGGCATGAGACAACAAGATGCTTGGATTCTGTTGCCACTCCCTTGCACCCAGTACTCTGAAGTAGCCTACTACTAATGTAAGGAGGTTACAACCCATCATTGCCTATAGCCCACGATGGACTTTTCTTCCAGAAATCTGTCCAATCCCCTCTTAATTTCTCTGTGCAATTTCTCTGTGGCGCCAGAGACCCAGAGGAAGGAAACTAATGCCTTAGCAAGGTGGAGGGTGGGGGCCAGAGGGCTTAATGGAAACATTTTTCTTTCCTCTGGCTTGATTGAGTCCACCACTGATCAACAGGAAACTGTGATTTACATTTTCATTGCTTGGTAAATGACTCTCATAGTCAGCACCTTGTCTAACCGTGGATGGCCTCCAGCTATCACTGCCAAATGTTTTACCCTTTGATAGCCTCTCTGGGAATTTAGAAGTGGGGAATTAATTCTGAAATAAGAATGCGCCTGGGAATCTACACCTGGGTGAACTCAGATAAAAATGGTTTTCATTTTAAAAGTCTTTTAATACAAAAACAAACGGAGGCTTTTCTAGGGTGGGCTTTTTTGTTTTTTGCTTTCTCTGTGACCATGATCTTACTCTTATATACAAGAGTGTGTTTTACTATATACATGTACACCTGCAATAATATGCTTTGCCCACTTGACTGTAAGAAAACAGTTGAACAAATGTAAGCATCATGTAATCTGCACATCACATTTAAGTCCTTATTCTAGTGATGGCGAACCTTTGACACACGGGTCAAAGGTGACATGCCATGAAGTTTTGGGTGGCGTGTCAGCATTTGCTGACACCCATCAACCACTGAGGGTTGTTGTTTTTTGTAATGATTTGATGTTCTTTATACAATGCATTGCCCCACAAATGATTGGACTGTATTCTTTACACTAAATGAATATGTGAATAATTGTTTTTCTTTTGTTGGGGGGGGGAGTGATGTCAGCAGAGTCAAGTTAGGCATTTTTGACATGGCAAACCTAAAAGGTTCGCCATCATTGCCTTATTCACTTGGACATGCCTGCCTCCTGCCAAAAAGTGCTCCTGCCAATGCAGCCATTCCACCAGAGAGTGCTTTGCATCGGGGGGGGGGGGTGGTTCCCAAAGATCTTCTCTGGGTATGGGAACATTTGTTCCCTTACCCAGGGGGTAAGCCCTCGGTACCCCACTGGGTTAACTATATAGCTGGCACAAGTCCAACAGCACCCAGGAAGGCAAACCAATACCAAGGGTGAATTGAGGGACTTATATTAGGATATTGAATAGAATAGAACAGAAATTTATTTGTCATTGTACACATGTACAATGAAATTAGATGCTTTTGCATGGTAAAAACAACACAATACACTACAGCAAAAAGCAAAAACAAAAACATCACATACAGTCCCACTTTGCTTAAACTCTACTCAAGATGTCGCTATACCACCGCATTTAGTCTAGACACTAGGATAAAAACTATGTTTTAATCTGTTCATTTTTGTTCTAATCGCCCTGTATCTTCTGCCTGATGACAGTAGTTCAAAAAACTGATGACCAGGATGTGATGGATCTTTCAGAATTTTAGAAGTCTTCTTCAGACAATTTAAGCTATAAAGCTCCTCCAAGGAAGGAAGGGGACAGCCAATGTAATGATCTTCTGAGCAGTGTTAATAACCCTCTGGAGCGCCTTTCTCTCTGCCACTGAACAATGTATTGGCAGCATAGCTACTGATTCCACTCCGTTCGCAGTCTTGATCTGTCCCATCCTGGTCTCCTACCAGTTCCTTCCCTTCCCATCCATCCCCTGCATCCAGTGTCCCCTCGCACTCTTAACCAGGGCTCTTCTCTAAATGTCACGTTGCATTCTGCAACAGCAGGAAAGGATGCTCGTTCCAGCAGCATAAGGTCCTCAAAGGGTTGAGCTGCAAGTCTTCCATTTGACTAGGCAAATCTGAAGTCTGTACAGAGTGTTTTTTCTTGAATGCATCATTCTAGACTTAGGTGAATTAATTTGAAAAATAACATTGTCGAATCTCATGGAGGACAAGACTTTTCTGCCCTGATTCAAAGGGGGAATTTTGAGAAGCTCAGACTATTGATGGTGACCATAAAAATCTGAACACTGTATTCACATATACAGTACATATGTTATGTGAATAATTGCTCTTTTTGGTACTATCCAGGCATCAGTGCTTCTTGCTGGCATATTACTCTGGACTCAAAAGTACAGTACCTGTACTGTACAGTACTTCCGTTGAAGATCCCTTTCCAATTTATTGTGTCCTCTACCTATTGCCGTCTAGTGGGTATTAGTAGGAACTGCAGAAATACAATTGTATCCGAAAGCAATAGCAAATATACAGCATTTGCTTTGTGTCGTTTTATCTAGATGTTTAGATGTATACAGGCATGCCTTGGTATCTGCTGAGGTTCCCTAGGGAACCTTTTTAAAGATAGGGGAACATCTGCTGCAACGAAGTTAAAAAAAGAGATTTGTTTAATGCTTCCCTAACTTTTTAATAGGCGTCCCAGTATCCATGGTATTTACGGATAACTAAAACCATGGATACTGAATCAGTAGATTTTTCAGCAGCTACCTGAAATTATCTGTTTTGGAGAAATCAACTGAATGTTATAGTATAATAGAATGTTACGATTTTCTTAGATATATATAATAGATATGTTACGAGATAAATAAAACATAGTGTACACACATACACAAGCGAGAAGGACTGCTCTTTCTGCCAGAAATGTGATTATCCACCTAATCCATAAGTGATTAATCAAAAGTTGATAGATTTTGGTTAGTAAGTTATTAGTTAGTTACTTGCTTGGGAAAAAAAAAACTCCAAAGTGGAGTTTTAATTAGGGGCAGAAGTGGGAAGGGTTTATTTAAATATTGAAATGAGAAATATGTTAGTATTAGTTACACAATGGACAGCCCAGCACAGCAGGGCCATATCCTAAGCCCAGCAGGAGGCGGCAGCAGCACAGCCAGGGCAAGGGGAAATGGTCCCCTTGCACCCGCGTAAGCCCCAGCCCGCCCTATGGGGCTGCTCGAATCTCTGCCTTCTGATTTACAGGCACAGGTCAACGTGTGCAGCAGCAGCCCGGATCGGGGTCATCTTAGCTGGGGATGGGGCTTAGGATTTGGCACTACGGCTGTCAGACGTTGCCACCCCTGTCACCGCCCACTGCGCCACCCTGTTATGGCCACGGCATGCCTCTGGCATGCCCTTGCCAATGTCCTGTGCCGACCAAGCACTGCCGGCGCTCAACCGATACTCAACCGGTGCAGCTGACGGGCGCGGTGGTGCCCGAACAGGGCACTGCTGCTTGCACCGGCCCAGTGTTTAACTTGCCAGCACAGACGTGCCTAACGGCATGTTTGCAACAACACTGAATCAGCGCAAGAGCGCAGCGTCAGCGCAAGGCCGGTATAGGATCTCAGCGGTAGATCACATTTAACTAAAATATCTATTTTAAAAAAGGATATCCATGTTATGAAAATCAAATTACTGTCTTATTTTTCAGTGGGACTGGGCTTAGTATTTCCACCAAGATGTCTAATATAGAATGGAGATGCTCATTTGTATGCGTCTGTCTGTCTTACAGTGCTTTAAGAAATGTGTTAAACAGAGAAAGTCACAGATGCTGTTTATTTTAGCAGGTCACAATACAACAGTTCATGCCAGATGGCTTGCATAATTTTTTTCTTTTTTGAATTATAGTATGGTTTCTACTTTGGGTAGAAAGTTTGAGTTTGGTTACAAATGTGTGTGTGTGTGTGTGTGTGTGTGTGTGTGTGTGTGTGTG
>JAJKFI010000006.1:19581290-19642671 GCA_029204185.1 Lerista edwardsae
AGAGAGAGAGAGAGAGAGAGAGAGAGAGAGAGAGAGAGAACACTGCTCTTAAATTATACAGTATTGATCAAAGTTTATCTGAGGCATTTGTTCCCCCCCGAAAAAGGGCACCAGCCAGTGTCTGGATTATTGCAGTTTATGAATCTCTCAGGGAGCTAGTTGGATGTATCACTCACTAACACAAGGCATTTTCATTCATTCATTTTCATTTCATACATTTGATCTTACAAGTCATCTCATATCTGAAAAAAAAAATTGAAAGTGGCAGGTATGTAGACCATGTTCTTTTTGGGGGGCTGTACCATTTCGCACCATGCAGGCGTAGTGTACTGAGGGTCAAACTAGGCTGAGCTATTTATGTCATTAGGCCAGATGTGCTCGACATGTGGGATGGGGATAGGCAATCTTGATTTGGGGCCATGACAGGCTGAATGGGTGGGGTGGCATTAGCCCTATACTAGTCCTGCCATGGTCCTGACCTAGATGGAATTCCCATTTGTGCTATTTATACTGTTTCACTGGAATCAGTGGAAAGGTTTTTTTGGGGGAAACAGCACAAATGAAGGGGCGTGATTTGGATCAGGACTCCCAAGGGGTAACTTGGGTTCTGCCGGCACAGCATTCTTTACAGTGGCCACAAGGCACAACCCGCCATTTTACACAACTCGACTGCCACTGCCACTGTCGAAAAGGGTTGGGGAGGCCTGCTGCCACCTCTAGCTCCATGGCCAGATTGGAGGTTACTTCCTGTTTCGTGCAAAACTAGAAAGTGAGCTCCATGGAACTATTTTAAGTATCGGGCAGGCCTGCGGAGGTGATAGCAGATCCCCCCAACTCTTTTAGACACCCCTTTGACCCACCAGGTAGGACACATGCCACCAAATGCCTGCAGCACCGCAATCACTGCAGCACTGCCAGGCAATAACTTCTGGGGCCACTCCCCTTGAGGGGAAATGGCCGTTTTTTCCCCCTATGGTGGATCATCATAACCCAACATTTGAAGAGCACTTTGCTAATGGATGGAATGCAGATGAATCACTGTTTAACTAGGCAAACTCAATTCTTAGGAAAGAATGAGGCATTGTGGTTCCATTGAGTACTTTGTGGCATGTCGTCATTTGTCTGATGGCTGCTTCGATGCAAACCTTTCCATTGTTAAAGATGCAGAAACAGGAGCTTTCCTTGCCATCTCTGGACTGCTTTTCTCACTTCTAAGGCAGCACCTTCTGATGTATGCAGCACTCAAGACCTAGTGTGAGATGTTGTTGAACTGAGAGGGAATAGTGGCCACATTGCTATGCAGTTCAATGTGTATGTGACAGAAACATTTCACAGGAAGGACAACACAGACACATTTGACTTCAGAAGAGAGGGAACTAAAAAAACGAGGGGTCTGGTAAAGAAGAAGCTGAAAGGGAAGTCAAGAGGGCCAACTCTCCCCTGAGTGCACAGCAGTTATTTTAAACCATAAAAACAGAAGCGCAATTAGAATGTTTACCAATAAGGATGCAAACTGCACCTTGGGCCAGAACAAGTCCCTTGGGCCAGCCAGTGTTGTCACAGATGCACGGTAAAGCAGGTTTGCAATGACTTCTAAGGAGGATAGGCCAGAGCATGGACATGCATGGGCCTCCTCCCCGCACCAATCATCGGGCCCTGAGTACCCAGATAAGGCTGGCCGAGCTTGGGCAGCAGGGGAGGTTGGGGAGCAGGGGAGGCATACCAGGACTGGGGGAGAGTGGGCCCATGGAAGGAGTGGTCTGGATAGGGTGGTGCCAGGATCCAGCATTAGGGCCAGATCCTAACCCTGTTGCAGGCAGCCTGCCCCCAATCTGGGCTCTTTCGGCAGCACAGAACCAAGTAACCCCATTCAGACTTCTGCTGCATTTTCTGGGGAAGGGGAATAGACTCCCCTTGCCCCAGGTTGCACTGCAGCCAGTCCCAGCCTGGTCCTGGATATGGGGCAGGCCAGCTGGCGTCCCTATTCCAGCATGGGGTTAGGATTGTGCTGTAAGTAGGGAAGGCATCACCAGACCCAGGCCAGCTTTCAGAAAAGCCTTCCCAAAATGAGAATGCAACGGAACATAAATTCAGGCAAAAGAATAAGATGACAATAAGGGATGTGGGAAAAGAATATAAGGAACACATAGCTAAAAATACCAAGGCAACATTAGCAACTTCTTCAGCTTCATTTTTTGTTTTTTGTATTGGGGTTAGCCACCTTGGGTGCCGCCATCATGGGGAAAAGAACAGGGTATAAATGTATTCAATAAGTACATTAAAATCTGCTAGGAAGATGATTGGCCCATTCAAAAACTAAAGAATAAAAGGGAACAGGGAGCTTAAAGAGGACAGGGAGCTTGAAGAGAAACTGAATAAATTCTTTGCATCCATCTTTACTATAGAAGACGTAGAGCAGACACCTGAACATGAACTGACCTCTCAGGGAGGGACGGTGAAGAGCGCCACAAATAGAAGTGCTAAAGAATGAGGCTCTAAAGAAGGTTGACAAACTAAACATTAACAAAGCATTGGGTGCAAACAGCATCCGCTGAGAAGTTCTGAAGGAATTCAGATGTGAAACTGCTGATCGTCCCCATCGGCTGCCTTCTCCATCACCCACCCCTTAAGGGGGCAGAGACAGGACTTCCCAGGCTGGTGGAATCACAGCCCACCAGTTTGGGAACCACTGTTTTAGAATATTCGTGATGTTAGTGGTTCATATAGCAAAAAGAATAAGGCAAAAGCTCCCGATCCCCAAAGTGCTCACAAGAAACACAGACCCACAGCAGGCACCACACACCTGCTGGGCTGGTCGGAGAAGGACAAATGCAAGAGAGCCACTCCTTCAAAAGGTAGCAGGAGTCGCCTCCACCCCTGCTCCGCTGACCTTATTTTGATTCTCTAATAATAGCTGCCACCTTCTCCAATGAATAAGGCCCTAGTCCAGTGGTTCCCAAACTATGGGTCGGGACCTACCAATGAGTCACGAGCCAATTTCAGGTGGGTCGTGAAGCACCTAGAGCAGCCATATTGAAAATGGGATGGGATGCTGGAAAGGGGAAAGCTGTGTGGTTGTTTTGCTTGTGTCAAGGTTTAAATAGGCTTTTTTTTCTTTCTGATTCACTTTGCTATTGGAAAATGAATGAGGAATAACCCAACTGATTGCTGCATTCCCAGGAAAGCAGTGGGCTCTGGCGTCACAATGATGGTACTTCCAGTCGTGACATCTCTTCCGGTGGGTTTCGGTCATATTGGCATTCTAAAAAGTGGGTCCTGATGCTAGAACGTTTGGGAAGCACTGCTCTAGTCAATAAAGGCAGCAGGAGTGATGGTGGGTTTTGTTCCATAAATCTAGGAGTCTTAAATTGATGATGTCTTTCTCAAAGCAGAAGAGTCGGTACCTGTTAGTACCTGTCAGAGTATCAGGCTTGGGAAGGGGGGAGGCTGCAGTGTGAGGAATGGGAGGTATTAAGCAACTGGTTGTACTGTACTTAGCTGAGAATTCCTGCCTTGGTTCAAAGAGATTCCCCCCTCCTTTTTCAGATTTTCCTTTTTTTGGCAACTCTTTCACTCTGCTTTTTATTCCTTGATCCTGTTACTAATTGCTCATTTCTTTCTCTGGTGATGTCTGTTCTTAACCCTATAATTTGACTGTAAATTACAACTGACTCTGACATCCCCCTGTATCACTCAAAGTCCATCTTCTGCTATCTCCTTAGACGCATTCTACATCGCAGAGAGCACTGCCAGGCACCTTTGGCCTCTGGCTAATTTGCATGCAGAACTCCCATTGGTTGCAGAGTTAGGCGATAAAAGGAGACTGCCATAGAAACGGCCAGGCAACTGCCTTCAAGGTCAGGAGTACACTAGAATTACTTAATCAAGAAGGGGAGACCTTCTTGTCCTGTGACACAGCCCACGTTTAAAGTTGGGGAGAAACTGAAGAGGCGTTCAGCGGAGAGGCATTCGTGCCTCCAGGCAAATGCTCAGAAGTGCACTGCAAATTGCTTGTAGTTCAATCTAGTCAGTTTCCTTGGTGGGAGTAGAAGAGTTGCATTTTTGTGCGGTTGACATGATAAGGAAAACCCTGTTTCCTCTCTAGCTTTCAAGTGGTGGTTGTTTTTGAATTGCATTGATGACTGAAGGTACCCCTCTTTGCAAAAAATGCACCGTGCAAAAAATGATGCCTCTTTCTGGCGGCTTTCGAGTTATTGTCTTCTTGAACCATGAATAAAGTCTTGAGTTTTTGAGCACATTTTTTTTTTAAAAAAATAAATGAGACAGAACTGACCCGTGGAGGCAGGCAACCATTCGTAGGAGAGTTGGAAGTGGTCTGCCTTTTAGATGTATACCTTTTTCTTGGTGCCAACCAGGTATGGCATCAGGAGTCAACCAGATCAAGGGCCTCCTTCCATCATTGAGCCCACTTGGCTCAGTCAGTTGCTGAAATCTCAGTACCAGTGGCCTTGGTAGCATTCAGGGCACCATCAGGAGGCAGTTACCATGGATGGCCCAATGCAAGGCTTTACCTCAGGGTCCCTTAGTTGCTTCCAGCTATCACCAGGTTGGTGGTACCAGTGGCGTCTCTACAGGGAGGGCAGAGCTCTAAGTTTTGCAAGGAGCCTTACCCTGTCATGTGAATCCCTCCTCACCCTTGCTGCTGTAGCCAGTAAGCAACGCCAAGATGTTGCTTTTCCCTGTGAGGATTGACTAAAACGGTGCAGGAAAGGAGTGATTTCCACTGCAAGGTAAGGCTTCTTGCAAAATCTATTGCTCTGCCCTCCCTGTAGAGACGCCACTGGGTGGTACTACTGAATTGTTGAACTTAGGCCTGTATCAGGGGTCAACCTTGGTCAACAGCCCAGAGCCAACCTTGAATGACCCCAGGCCACGTTGGGCAAACCTGGAGGCGTTGGTTTAAAAGATGGTGGCCACCAGTGTGGACTTCACAAAGCATTCCAACAAGTGTTCTTACAACCAAGGTCCTCCAAATCCCAGAGTTGGGAATGAGTCAATAAGACTGAGGGTGCAATCCTTACCTGGAGTTAGGCTGGCACAGTTAGGACAGCAAAGTTTGGCCAGCGCCAGGGCCACCGTAAAGCATGTTTGGACCACTCTTGGAGGTTGGGGTATGTGTGTGTGCTGGCCTCTCTGACTCCGAGAGTGGTCCAAATCCACTTTTTGGTGTTTCTTGTGCCGGCCAAACTTTGCTGGCCTAACTGTGCCGGCCTAACTCCAGGTTAGAATTGCACCCTGAGTCCAAGTCAAGTCACTAGTCACCATCACCCTGCGACTTGACATTCATGAGTGATAGCAGGCACCCATGGCAACTCAACTTGTGGAAGTTAATGACTCGTTTTGACTTGAACTCGAGTCTTTTAAAGGGCTGCACTCTGCATTGGGGTGCCTCTTTGAAGGTGCCTGCAACTTCAGGGGGCCTCTGCAAGGCCAGCAAAGCCTGCTGAGGTTGCAGACACCTTCAAAGAGAGAACCCCAAGTAGTGTGAACTCCTTTAAACTGGTGAGCAGATGCAACAGAAGTGTCTGCCTGCCAGTTTCAAAGGCTGCGATCTGGTCAGGGGTTCTTCTTTGAAGGTGTCTGAAATCTCACAGGGGCTCTGATGGTCTTGCAGAACCCCCTTGGTATTGCAGGCTAGAGGGACCCCCAAGCAGCGTGCAGCCCTTGAAACTGGTAGGCAGATACGATCTGAAGCATCTCCCCGCCTGTTTAAAGGGGCATGCACTGAGTCACTGCCTGAATCTTTGACACTTGAGACTTAAGCCTGGCATGAGTCTGCAAAAAACATGAAAACTTAAGTCTTTCGTCCTTTTTCCCATCTCTGCCAAATCCTTATGGGAACATACCTTAGTAGCAGAGGTTCAGGGTCCTCTTCGACAGTCCTGCTAATGGACACCAGGGTATGCTCCAGTCACTGAGTCTGAGTTGCATGTGGTCAATGATGCCCATGACTTGAGTTGGCTCGTGAGTCATAGTGCACACTGTCACAACTGTATGTGAGCCACTTATAGAGTCATTATGACTCAATCCACACACAACCTTCAGCAGTGATTTTTCGGATACAAAATGTTTGGTTTGCACGCCAGTAAGACTGCACATTTGGCCGCTCATCTGAATACATTACATTACCGAAAGCGGAACTGTTGTTGTTGTGAATTTTACACCAAATGTTATGTGCATGTCAATAAGACGACACATTTGATCATGCTTCCAAATAATATAGGTACATCATTCCTATGCGCATCCGAATAATCACTGCCCACAACCTTCTAAGCAGCGCATTTCCCTATACTTCTACTGTAATATTTCCGAAATTCTGAACATTAACAGAATTTGTTTTATGGGGGGCGGGGGGCAGTGAGTGTAGAAGTTAAAAAAAATACTCTTAATAGCCTAGAAGTAAAAAAGAATTCCTCTCATATTGACAACTGCTTGTGTTATACATTGAGAGATTTTAATGTAATTTTCTACATATTTATCTAATTTTTGCCCACCCTCCCCTTTTTTTCTTTCCTTCCCATTCACACTTTATTTTTGGTTGTGTAGATTTCAAAAAATAAGTCTGTCAAAACAGTGCAATCTGAGTTTAAATAGAGAGCAAGTAGCATTTCGTCCGGTATGTTCAGTAATATAATTACGCAGAATTAAACCTTGGAATTGCATATTAACTCATAATATGGTTACCACTGATGTTTCTACACGATCACACGTTGTTATTTTGGTAAGTTTTTATTTCAGGAGTAAATTATTCAGTCCTAAACACTACCAGAAAAGCAATCTGAAATGCTTGGAATAAGGATTGTTTTGAGTACGCCAACATGGCTGCTAAGCCCGACCCCTGGCCTCAGTTTTCTCCTATATCTTCTTAAGGGATGTCCTCTCCTGTCCATCTAACATTCTTGGTTGAAGTCCTTCAACCACCATTTTATTTATGTAAACAAAAGCTGTACTGTTATTCTAGTGAGTGTAGCAGTGCAGGAAAATGGTTAGTTCCATATGAAACCTAGCACATCATGACTTCTGATTCCATCTTCAGAAGGAGCACCAGGCACACCACAGACCAATTGGGACTGGGGGGCATTCAAGCTTGGCAAGGCAGGGGAGGACTGACAGCATGTGGGGACAGAAGAGGCCAGCGGGAGGGTCGCACACAACAGCTGGGAGGCTTACGTCCCAATCCTTTGCAGCTCAACTCAGAAGTCCCATTGAAGTCGTAGAAGTCAGTCTATGATGCTTTCTCCCAAGTAACAATGGGAGATAAAAGGACTGCACATTGCTGTGCCTGGATGCAAACTGAGCCATAAGGTTTGAAGGCATTCCTCTTCTATCTCAACATAACGTCTTCCCCTGGTTTCCCTACTCCCTGTTGCTCCCTCCCTGGACTTGTGTTCAGCCATTGGTTCCTATCACAAGAACTCCCTCCTCCCCCATTCATTGGGCTCCTCCTTCACCCCTCCTTCATCCAGAAATAAAAATCAGTCCACCCAACATTTGTTCAATGGCCAGTCGTCCATTCCTTCCTTGATAGCTGATAACCCTCTCCCTACCCATGTCTTGGCTGCACCCACCTTCTTCTGGTTCCTGCTGTCTTATTCTGGTTCTTCTACCCAGGCTCCTTAAGCCTTTCCCCTCCCCTTCATCCCCAGCTCCTGGAACCAACCTACTCTCCACCCACCATGTGTGCTGCTGCTGCTGCAAGTCTGAATGACAGCTTCCATATTGCCCATGAGGTCTTTGGCATGAAGCAGTGAAAAACGTAATCCAGCATGCGCGCGTGCGCGCGTGCACACACACACACACACACACACACACACACAGAGAGAGAGAGAGAGAGAGAGAGAGAGAGAGAGCCAAGCAGGCAGAAGAAATGTGAGTTACCATGACTCAAGTCTACACGAGTCATGACTCATTAAGAGTCAGTGGCTGCGAGTCACGAGTGATGTCAGAGTCTGTGACATTGGTGACTCGAGTTAACGTGTGTTGCGAAAAACCCCACATTCTCACAACTCCACTCAAGTCACCCTGAGTCAAGTGCCCGTCCCTGGTGACAGCACCTTTCTTTACCTATAATGTAATACTCTTGCCTTGCCATTGTGGTGGCATTGTTGGTGGGGGCACTGTGTGATATGCTAAAAAGAAAAAGGTGTTGGCTTCTGGGACAGCTGTTCCACACCAAAGCCATGAAGGGGGCTTGCAAATGAACCTGGCACTGACACTGACTACACTGACTTCTGACGAAGTATGTTTTGGGTTGTGCTGCAATTTGCAGCCTTGTTTTTTAATCCTTGGTTGCATAAGTAGCCAGGTATATTGGTTTGCCGGTGCATGTGATTGAGATAAACAGAAAGAACCCAGCCAATTGTCTCTGTCCTTCACATGACAAAATACAGTATATGTGTTGTGTTTTTTCCCTGAAGATGAGAAGATTAATCCTTGTCAGAAAAACTAACATAAAATGGCCCCAGAGCACTGGGATATACATGTATTTGTATATATCATATAAGCTCTTTTTTCAGTTGCCTACTAAAGATCTTAGCTGGAGATGTTGGGAAGGTTGTCTCCTTGTTCAAGGATGAAGTTTGGGCAAAGAATGAGAACATTCATTTGAGAATATTGACTAAAGGCTTAGGACAAACAGTGTTTCATGAGGATGCTGGACTATTCCCCTAAGAACCATTTTTTAAAAAACTAAAGGAAGAATGTTAAAATCAATCCAGATATTTTACAAGGACGTAGCATAAAGGTTTCAGGGTTGGAGTAATGATGTTACTCTGTGAGCACAATCTTAACCTGGAGTCAGGGGCACCGACTTGCCGTTGACATTGGGGGGCCCGATAGCTACGCCCCCGACGTTGACGTGACCATGCCTTCTGATGTGGCCACGCCCCCGTCTTCACCGCGGACAGCTCTAGATGACAGGGGGCGTGGTCAGGCGATGACAGGAGGCTCTCACATGGCCACGCCCCCTGTAATCGCTGTGGACTGGCCTTGGCTGCTTTGCAAGGCAGCCCCTTCAGCCCCTCCTCCTTCCACATGTTGTTCTTGCTACATCTGTGGGGATGGAGCGGGACAACAGGAAGGGACAACAGCTGGTAACCGGTTAGTTCCGGCAGTAGAATAGCCTGATAGGATTGGGCTGGTAGCACTGTGTGAAATACACCAATATGGGTAGTTGCTATTGCAATTAAGAAAGCAGCTCTCAATAAATCACACCCCTTGCTGAGCCATGTGGAGACCCAACAGTTGTTTTCCCACCTGCAGATTACTACAACGTCTCCTTCAAAGTTTTGAGTTGCTTGAGTTGAGTTGAACTCCTTGAGTTACTTGGTGGAAGAAAGGTGGGATATAAATGCATTTTTTAAAAATAAAAATAATCTGTCCGTCCAATTCTGGAGTTCTGGAATCATCCTTTGGCTTCTCTTCCTACTATAAAGCAGGAGGAGACACTCAAAAAGATTGATCATTCCCAGTACTTGGGTTGGAACTTTTCGGGTCCAAGAGAAATGAAGAAAGATTATTGATGTCTCCCCCTCTTCCCACGGTATAGTAGGGCTGTGGTTCCCAAACTGTGAGCTCACAGAAACCAGCCAATGGATTTGCAGAATCCTCACTAAAAACTCACCATTTGATACCATGTATAGGATTGTAGCCCTAATGGGGGGCTGCAGCCAGTGATGTCATTCAGGGGGAACGGACCAGAACGGGCGTTCTGGATCCTAACGGGCGGCTCCGTGGCTGGTTCCGGGTTCCCGACAAGTGCCAATCAAAAGTGAGTTCCTGTTCCTAAATCATTTGAATGACACCACTGGCTGCAGCCAATGGGCAAGTAAGTCAAGGGAGCCGCCACTCCAAAAAAATTGGGAACCACGGCTGCAGGGGGAAAATGTGCAGAGATTGATTTCCCAAAGGTGCAGCAGCAGCAGCAGCAGCAGCAGCAGCAGTGTGAGTGACAGGGAAAAGAGGCAAGAATGACCAAGGATTAAAACTGGGAGTGTACAACCAGCCTTTCTGTGTGTCCAATCGGCTATACACACAGTGTGTATAATTGCATCGCTACTCAGGAAGATACTTGTGAAATGCCTGCATTGCCTAAAGAAATCTCTTTGCATATACCCAATGTAAAAAGTCTGATCTCTGCTAGTGAAATTACTTTATACACATTGATCAGGATCAGGATCAGGATCCTGATCTACCCACCGGACAAACATAATACATATCATGAATACGCAGCAGACCAGAGATTGGCACAGGCTGAGGTTACACAGACACATATAGAGATTCCCCATTCCTGCCAGTGGTGCAGCTGCTGCTGCTGCTGCTTCTGCTGTTGCCGGTTACTGCTGCATCTGACTCGGCAGCGGCTGTGAGCCTGAGAGTGACTGAGAGAGGATGCAGGAATCAAGTAGCTACCCTCCATTAGGCCACTGAGACCACTTCAAGGATGTTTAGTGATGCCTCCTGGCTACAGCAGGGATGGGCAATTCCCAATGCAAGCTCGAACGCTACCGAAGGAGAAGATACAGGTATGAAAGAGGGGGAATGTGGGTGCCTGTAGCAACAAGCAGGCCGGCTAGCTTTGCAGAAGGCCTTGCTTTGTGGCTGGCCTGCTTTGCTGCCGAATTTGTGGCTGGAGAGAGGGGCTGCAGCTTGCTGCTCTGCAGTGAATCAGGAATGACAGTCGTCTGAGAAGGGCCCCCTTTTTAGTCATGCTGAAGCCAGGGGGGTGCTACAAAGCCTTTCTGCTGTGTGATAGCAAGCTGGCTTCTTTTGCGATACCTTTGCTGTCCAGAGGATATTGCTGCAATCTCTTCTCCACCAAATCGACAGAGAGGGAATGCTGTATGCAGCCACACACACACTGATGCATGTAACATGCATCTTCCGGAAGAATGTTCTGGATGAATCTGTGCAGTGTGTGTACCTGGTACTTCTACGGTGGGTTTGGGGTGGCTTTAAAGGCACAGCAATTAGATGCCTTGCTTTTCAGCAAATGCCAGATTATAAAATCCAAGCAACCGTGTGCCAAGTCGGAGGCTTTGTGTAAAACTGCAGGGAGTCAGACCTCAGCATCACTTGAATTCAATAGATGACCTCTCCGCAGGTAGCTCTCATTCAGAATTATTTTTCCCCTACCGTAGCTGGAATCCTGTCTAATGATGTCATGTTCAGAGGAAAGGGGAGGAAGAAAAAGATAAATTGCAAAAGATAGATTGGCTATGAAGGAAATTGGGGGGGGGGGTGTTTATCACCAGGAAACCACCATACACACACATGCACACACACTATCTTTTACACACACACACACACACACACACACACACACACACACACACACACAAATGCAAAAAGTCAGGTTCCATGTGTTTTTCTCTCACCCCCTTCAGAGAGGAAGATGGCTCAACATGGCTCTCTGCTTGCAATATACTATTCTGTATTGTACATAATGAGGTTAGAATACTTAGGATTTCTTAAGGGATGGTCTGAATGCTGTAGGGCCTTTTATCTACTGCATTTTTAGAAACCATGCAGCAGTAAATTTAGAAGAGATGCCTTTGCTGCACTGCACTGATATAGACTGGCATGCAGAATCCGGAACTTGAATCATCCCGTTTCTTTGGCCAACTCGGGAGGAGAAGAGTAGCAGCTTCAGCCTTTTTGGCAAGTGAATGGGGGTGAGGACTAGGAAGGGATGAACTGATCAGTCATGACGTCATTTTTAACTAATTCCATACACAGCTGGGGGATGAAGTTAAAAGGAAAAGGCTGCAATCTCTGGGTGACTCTAAGCATTGACTGGAGAATCTAAATGACTGGGACTTTCCCTAATGGTAATAAATTTTATTTCCTATACAGACCAACTCGTTGTAATCCTTTATTTCTGGACAGAGCAAATGTTCTCACGTTTTCTTTCCCAAGTGGACTTTGATTGACATTGCTTGCTTGTGGCTTTTTTAAATGCCTTGCATTTTACTTGAAGGCTTATCCGAATGGCGGTAGTAGTACGTATGTTAGTATTTGCTGTGTGAACCTCTGCCATTGCCTGGAAGAGTTGAGTATGCAGCATTTATGCTTACTTGCAAGGTATGGACCTGCAGCAACTGCCAGGCACTGAGAGATCTCTGGCATGCGAACAATGCTGTACTTTTTAAATTGCAGGTAGAAGGGAAAGTATTTGAATATCAAAAGCTTAAATGGCATGACATTTGGTTTCTGTTTTTTTTTTAATCAGAAAAAAAACAGGTTTCATTAGTAGAAAGAAATGTTGAATGTTGTTAGTGATCTTTGCTTTTGTAATCATTGGCAAGAGCAATTCTAATAACCTGCATAAGTAGTTTCTTTGATGGCCCTTTGCCCCTGAGCCTATTTTCCCCTCCCCCTTGAAAACAGAATAAACGTGAGGCTGGTCACATTCAGACACATGTGCAGTATTTCTGTGTGCTTATGCCTTAAAATGAAAAAAGCAATAATTCATGATTAGGGTCATTAACAGCTTCTGTGCAGGGTGGCATGATTAAGCCAAAATGGTGGGCAATTGCTAAGTGATGCTCTGTCTTTGGTACTTCTGCACTTCTTTTTTTATTATTCATTATTAGTGATTTTTTTTTTGTTCAATTTTTTGGACTTGCACAAGAATTACTATACAGTATTGCCTACCTGGAAGCTTGGTTCTGATCAAGAGCTAGGATGCAAATCCTACAGTCCTGTTGCCGAGGGAGATGCCTGCCTGCTTTTTACTCTGCAAAGGTACAGAGGGGACTCATAGTACACCACTGGGTTTATTTTTGTTGCTTACTAGGAACTGATATATCTGTTACAGAAAATGCCATTCAGTTTATGATGGCAGCAGTGAGTAAGAAGTTAGGAAAGGGTGTGTGTGTGTGTGTGTGTGTGCGTGTGTGCGTGTGTGCACGAGAGTGCCTTCTCAGCAATGCAAGTGGCATGGGAAATAAAAATTCTGAGCCTTAAGAAATGGTGTCTGTGATCGTGATTGACAAACATCCTCTCCCTATCCAGAATACAAAATTGCCATAAAGGACGGTAAAATTCATTGCAACCAGTAAACAGCCTCTGAATGAGAACAATAAGGGCTGGGTTTGCCGGGATTATGATCGTGTTGGTGGCTCATGCCACAGTAAACTCTTCTTTCTGCAGTGTGGTGCATTGTACGACAGGGAGTGGATGCCCCCGAGTCACTCTTTTCTTGTATCCTCAGTTGCCCTTGGAAGATTTTTTTTAAAAAGCAGCAATGTTTTTAAATGGTCAGATCACGGCTTCGTTTTCCAGTTTTTCAAAAGCTCTGTCCTATCCAGGCAGGCACATGCTTAGTCATTGGGAGTGATTATTGTAGAAATAACGTGAAGGAGAAAATGTGGTTGAGATGGTTGAATGGCAGAAGGCAGGATGTGCGTGGGAACGAAAGGAGAATATGAATGGCTTCTGAAGACACCTCTATGATATTAGATTGATTTTTTCCCCTTTTTGCATATGCTGTTCTTTCATGAAAGAGATGTTGACTGTCTTATGATCTCAATATAGCTAGTGGGTACATTATCTGTGTTGGATAATTTTATGTTACAGAGTGACAAATATTATGAACGTGGCATATTGATTGATCTAGCTGTGATTGAGACATTTTATCAACACATACTAGCTGTTGCATAGCTATGATATTACATAGCCACTATTTGCAGGGGGGAAGTGCTCACTGGGTCTTTCCATTTCGGCTCTCCGTGTACAATATTCATTTCAAGGCTGCCTGCAGACTTCTTTTTTTTCCCCTTTGGTTCTCTATTTGGCAAGGAGATAAATACTGTATCTGGAGGGGCACTCAAGTCTTCTCTGAGCTCTTCCCCGCCCCCCGGGTTTCACTTGTACTGCACATCCTTGGTCTGTGGCCCCGATTTACTTCCTACAACCAGAGTAAATAAATTGTTGGTTATAGGATATTCAACATGAAGGTGTTCGTGCTGCTTAAGGTATTTTTTAACATTGAAGATATGAATATTCTAGATATCCTGTTCATAATTCTATTGATGGAAATAATGAGATGCAGAGGAGTGGGTGTATATTGGGTATGATTGATATAGATTACTGCTGTAATTAGTGTTGGAGCAACAATAACTGAAGGTGCTCAGTGATAATAAGTAAGAAAGACAGGAAACACCAAAACAGATCTAAGGTCCCACATAAAGAAGGAAATAGAAACCCAACTACTAGGATGTTCTGAATGGATGCTAATAGAGATCCCAGCTCACTTGAAAGAAGGTCATTTCAGGTCAAGGCATTTGTAATGGACAGAGCAAGGGAAATCTTTTCTGTCTCCATATTTAGTAATCTGTTCAGGATGATTCTTGTCTTATTACTGTACATTGCGATTCTACTGCTGCCTATAGATTTCAGTAGCATAAAGCCTGTGTGTTTTTGGGGAAAGGTTCTAATATGCTATAGCACACTATGTTGAAAATTAGGTAATTAATACACTTGCAACCATCTGATATCTTGTTGCACCAGATGGAATCTGCAGAATAGAGACATCTGCCCCTTTCTGAGTTTTAGAACTTAACTGTAGCTTTTACAACTGTGTTGAATGTTTCATAATACTTGGAACACTCATAATCAAAACCAGCATCTTTTCTGGGGCTTTGATGTCTTTGGTAAAAGACAAGAGAGGTTCCAAATCTACTTTTATTTATTTTTCTTAATGCTCCCATAGGGACTGATAAGGATTGGATTTAGTAGGGCAGGTTCAGTAATGGAAATGATACAGGGGTGGAGATTGAGATTGAGATTGAGAGAGAGAGAGAGAGAGAGAGAGAGAGAGATTGGTTTTTATAATGAAATTCAGGAAGGTACCTGTGGCAGGGACCCTCACAGGATGCTTACAGTCTAATCCTGCTGTAAAGGCTGATCTGCACAGAATGTAGAATGAGGCTATCGAGGACTGTACCACTTCAAACTGCAAGTGGGAGATCATAGGTTTTCAGTGCTGCCTCATGTTAAAAGCTTCATGTGTACTATAAAGCAGCATATCACCAAGAAAAGTTTATATTAGCCCTCTCCCTGAGTTGTTCCCTCAGACCATTTTACATGTGGAAAAATACACCCTCTGCCTGCAATCTGAAGTGGTACAGTCCAAAATGTAGTGTCTTCAGTCTCCCACTTCATCATGTGCAATGTGTAAAGTGGTCCTAAGTCTTAGAGCACAATCCTAACCTGGGGTTACAGTTAGGCCAGCAAAGTTTGGCTGGCACAAGGGCCACCATAAAGCACGTTTCGACCACTCTTGGAGTCAGGGAGGATGGTGCAAATCTATGTGCCGGCTTCTCTGACTCCGAGAGTGGTCCAAACATACTTTACAGTGTCCCTTGTGCCAGCCAAGCTTTGCTGGCTTAACTGTGCCGGCCTAACTCCAGATTACGATTACACTCCCAGGGCATTAAATTTAGAGATTACCTACCTTCTATGGCAGTGGTTCTCAAAGTCTTATTGAAGTTTGAGAACGCTGTAAGCCTTTGCATGGGCGGAGGCAGTAGCCATGGCACTGCAGTTATCGCACTACTTCCAGAAAGGAAAGGACTTTTTTGAACTTACCTGGGGATCACTATGGCTCTCCAGAGGATCCGGGCAGGCTAAGACCCCCTCTGCAGGCCCCCCATGCCTCCAAAGTACAGTATTGTAAAAAAGGGGGGGAAACCCACTGTTTTCATCACAAAACCAGAATTTTTTTCCTTTTTTGTGGCGGTTGCATTGCTGCCATTTTCTTGGCCGCGCCCCTTAAGGTGATCCACCACTTTGAGAACCACCGATCTATAGTGTTACACTGTTGTGCAAATGCACACTTAAGAGAGAAGGAATAATCACAGGGAGGCAAATTGAGGAAAACTGGAGTTTGACTTGCCTTGATCACAGTTTGCTGCTGCTTCTAAAACAGACACAGGAACAAACCAGGCCTACACATTCTGAGACCAAGCCAAATGCAGCTCACCAAACACGTATTGTGGTCACAGGTGCTTGTCAAATCTCCTTTCGCTGCCTGGCATGAGTTACCAAACAAGGAGGTTCTCAGGCACCTGGAAAGACATAATGCATGGTCTTTAGATTGCAGTTGGTTTTGTGGGCCCAAATGTTGTGTAGACCTCAGTTTTGCCTGCTGCAAGGAGTGGACAGAAGGAAGGACAGGAGGACAGGAAATGCACAGAACTGGAGAGAAACAGTTCACAACTTGGTTGCCAAGCTCCCATGAGCTTGGTGTGATGTAAACAGGGACACTCTGTTGTTGCTGCCAAGTCTGTCTGATCAATACCATGTTGAGGAAGAGTGACGAAGGCAGCAGATAGCATCATGGTGCCTGCTATTTCCAATCTGGGGATGAAGTTGGCTAAATGTCCCCATGGGAGCTGTGAGCAAAAACTCCATCTATGGGCTTTTTTAAGGGGAATATTCCCCTGCTTACCTCTGATTACGTGTCCTACTTGATGTCCAAGACCCAGTTGTGGCAACAAGAATGAAAACACAAACCACCACAGGCAGGATCTGTGAACCCAGAAGATAATCCTTTGCTAGAAGGATGAGAATATCCCATGTTTCTGTGCAGACAATCAAAAATCATTAGTAACATTTCTTCCCAGTCCCATCAACCACTAGTCAACTGTAGCAAAATGTATAGCTAAAGCCCAAACAAAGGTTGATGGGCTGACTGCCTCAGAGAAAGTATCGATGTTTTCTCACCCACCTTCTGGGGGAGTAAGCGCAGTTAGGGAACAGTGAGATTTAGGGCGCAATCCTAACCAGTTTTCTAGCACCAGGGTAAGAGCAATGCAGCCCCGAGGTAAGGAACAAACATTCCCGTACCTTGAGGAGGCCTCCGTGACACTGCAGAATGCAGAACATGCCCCACTGGCACAGCTATGTCGGGGATGGAAAGTTGGTTAGGATTGCATCCTTGGACACATTAGGGATTATTCTGCCTTTAAGTTTGTTTATAGTCATCTTCGTCTCCCTTTGTCAAGATCTGTACTCGGGCACTTCCAATTTCCAAGTCCGTTTGTTTTCTTCTCCCTTCCTTGAATCACCCAACATCCAACGTGTGTATTTTTAAGAAAATCTTTAATGCTTTAACTCTTTGCCTGCTAGTGGTTGGTTGAACAGAAACCTGGTCCATTTCTTTGGACCCTTGATTATTGTATAGGGTTTGGGAGATAGGGTTTGTATAGGGTTTTCCATGTAGCTGGGAGAGAATGGGCTTGGCTTTGTTCTTGGGGTGGCAGTGGAGTCTACCACATTTTTGACCTGGATATGTGAAAAAGAGGGAGGTTGAAGCACCAGGGCTTCCCCTCTCCCAATCACCACCAGTATACATGGTGAAATAAAGAGAGTCACCGGCCAGTCCTAACCTGTGGTGGAACAGGCAGGCTGGCCTTCCTGCGATATCCAGTGCTCATTAGGCAGCAGCTGAAGGCTGCCTCTGGGCAAGGGGATGTTTTCTCCTTACCCCAGGGTAAGCCTCAGCAGCCCCAATAGGGATACTCAGAGCTGTGCCAGCAAAATCACTGGCACAACTCCAAACAGCCCATGTAGGTCAGCCAGACGGGGGACAGGGGTTAGGATCCAGTCTAAGTGTCAGATCCTGGCTCCACACCCCCTCCTTGGGCAAGCCCACCCACAGGTCCACCCTCTTCCCACCCTTCCCCGTCCCAATATACCCCCTGCCCTCCCCACCCCACCCCCATGCCAGACAAACTCATCTAACTCTGCTGTAGCATTTAGCATCAATCAGGAATCTGAAGCGTGGGGGAGATGCTGTAAACTTGCAAATTTTTCCGTAAGCCATCTCAATAGGTGACACTTATAGATACGTTTAACAATGGAGCCTTAGCTCTCACAAGCTTGATTTATTTTTATTTTTATTTTTTGCATGGCATAGGCTTTCAAAATTTATCTTCCACATTAGGACTGTAATTATATTTTGATAAAGATCTGGCAATCCAGTAAGAATGGAATATTAAGGGTTGCTGGGATACCAACGAATTGTTTGCATGTGGAATACTAATAGGCTGGGATTGCCCAGCCTCCTTATCTTCTTATCTCCAATAGACTCTGATAACACAGGCAATCAAGAGCATGTTTCCCTGCTATCATTCTGGCAGAGGGATTAAAGATATGAGCTTTCTCTTATGAATGAAAAGGTGATATGCTGAACACGAAAAACACATAGGTCTGTTCCACCATCTGATATATAGCAAACACTCAGTACCTAGGTATTAATCATGTCTGTACAACTCATGCTGCAAAAACAAACTTTTGTGTCTTTGATTTCCTAGTTTGGCTTTCTAGGATCAACTGCTCACAATATATTGCACTATTTGTACATTCTGGAAACGCAAGAAGGGAGGAGTTGGATTGGCAGTAGAATTGGTTTAAGTGATCTATTCCTTCATTGCAGTTTCCCTTGTGAAGCCTGATACTATTGCAGCCATAGCACTACTTATAATCATGATGCATATACCATAGAGCAGTGGTGTTCAAACTTTTTAGACTGGGACACATTTTTTAGAATGGCACCCAACAGAAGTGATGTCATTAACCTGGAAGTGATGTTGTGCCAGGAAGTAACATCATCAAGCAGGAAGTACTGTCATTGTGACATAATAAAATTACACTCCTGAAATGCAAATTGGCATTCTTTACAGAAAGCGACTAGGACAAAATATTGTGTAAAAGCACTGAACTAAATATAATTTTTTTTTAAAAAAAAAAGAACCCTTCACTTGAAAATTCAAACTGTTAACACTCTCAAAAGGAATATAACAAGAGTAAGGTCTGCAGCTTTCAAGACGGCTGCTCCCAACATTCCGCAGCCCACCCACCAAGTGGGTCCCAACCCACAGTTTGAATAACAGTGCCATAGACCATTGGTTCTCAAACTGTGCATTGCAGTTTCCCAGGGTGCCATGGCAAACTCACTGGGGCACTGGCTCTCCCATCTGCCGTCATCTTGGCTGAGCCAAGATAAAATGCGAAATCGCTTGCAAAATCTTGCAAGATCTTGTGCAATCTCGCATGATTTCATATGATTGAATGCATTCTCACAAGACATTGCATGATCTCATGAGATATCACGCAGTCTTAGTGTCAAGTGCTTGTGGCTGTCTGTCACCCCGAGGCCGCCCCCCCCCCCGATGACGGGACCGGTCAAGAGGGGTACTTACCCTGAGCCCCGGGGTCTGCAGGCAGCATAGAGGAGGCCACGTGGTCCCGCTGGGCGAGCCGCACAGCCTCCGGATGGCTGGGGCGCGGCGGGAACTTGCCGGCTTGGGTGGACGCGCCCAGCAGGGACACAGCCGGATCTGGCGCCACGCCCCCTCAGCCAGGCACGTTGGGGGGCCTCCAGGAGGTCGCACCAAGCAGCGCCGCTCCGGGGAGCCCGGGACGCCACGGCGTGGGCCTCCCTGTAGTACGGCGCCTGGCGATGATGTCATCGTTGGTGCTGCAGGCATGGCCGAGATCCTGCAAGATCTCGGCCAGGGGGAGGGGCCAGGAGGGGCAGGCCCTCCCTTGGAGGCTGGAGAGCTCATAAGGAGCTCTGCCAGCAAGGCGAGAGGTCGCTCTTTCTTGAGCTCCGGGGAGGGCAAAAGAGCGACCTCTGACAAGGCGGGCTGGGCACCCGTCCTTGCCCCTGCCCATTACCTTACCGGGGAACCCCAAGCCCCGCTCCTTAAAGGAACCTCGACCCTGGGGAGCTATCCTTGGGCGGGAGGACCCGGCCAAAGGCCAGCCCCGCTGTTGCCATGGCACTTGGCCCTACCCCACGGAAGATTACCCCCTTTTGCCAGCACTTCGCTGCCCCAGTGCTCAGCCACGCAGGATCTCGGCCCCCCCAGCCCGAGACCAACCCCACTTACCTGCACTTACCTGGTCCAGGGGCCGCTGGGGATCCATTTAAAGAGGAAGCAAGAGGCCCATGAGGAGAACGCGGCCCTTGCCGTAGCCACACCGGCAGCTAGTGCCCGATGAATGTAAAGGCGCTTACGTCATTAAAACGCTTCCATCGACCGCCTGCTCGCCTCGTGTCTGTTTCTACCCGCTCGCTACGGGATTGGGCCCATCGACGAATAGGTAAGAGCCCACCCCCCCCGTCGGCAGCCGCAATGGAGCCGATGACACTGTCTTACCTTCCTATGGCATGGCACTGCCGCAACAGGTGCTGTGAACGAATAGGATGCCCTGACCAGAGCAAGCTTGGGAACTGCTGCCATACACCCAAAATCTTTCCTGAATGGAGCAAGATGGGGCAAATTAATTTGCAATCTGTAGTTTTGCAATCTGCTAGGGATAATTGAAAACCCATCATAAAGATGTGTCCCAAGAGAAGAAGGAAGACTTTTTAGAAATGTAGCCAGTTTCTGGGTGCATAATTAAGACTACAATCCTATGCACTTTTAATTGGGAATAATTCCCATTGGAGACAGGGGAAACTATGTCTGAATAAACAGGGACAGAAGCAGTCATTTTCATTACTTAAAATGAAAAAAAACATTTCTTTTAACAGGAGTCCAAGTTTGGGCCACAGCGCAAGGGGAAGACATTTAACCCTTACCCTTCTGTGCTGCCTTCCCATTAGAAACCTCATAGTGGTTATTTGCTGAAAACATTTCCCGCAGCAGCAAACAGCAGGGTTTTTTTTGGGGGGGGGGGGAGGGTGATTTTTCTTGGGAACATGGGCGAACTGTGGTGGTCCTCTCCACAAACCATGTTCTTAATCTAGATCTCTTGCCCCCATAGCTTCTTTTTTTTAAAGAAGAGGCACGCTCCATTTTAAGCACATCTCTCAATAATGCATTTAGGGTGCAATCCTAACCTTAACTGTATGCAATGCGGGATAGGGGCAGGCTGGAACCTCCATGGGGCAAGAGCACATTCATCCTCTTATCCCGGGGTAGGAGCCAGCAGGCCCTATGGGGCAGCTCAGATCTGCACCTGCTGTTTAGCAGGTGCAAGTCCAAGCATGCCGCACGGTTCGAATTGGGGCCACGTGGCCTCGGGATGGGGGTTTGGACGCTACCTAATGGCCACATCCAAGCTCCACCCCCCTCCCTGGGCTGTCCCAGTCATCGGAACATCTTCCATCCCTGTTCCGCCACCATCCCACCTTCCCCATGCCCAGAAAAGCCCCTGTGCTGGCCGAACTCAGCTGGCCCAGGGGCAACTCACCCGCAGCTCGCTCTGCCTGCGTCAACACGCATGTGCTTTATGCAAGTGGCTTGCATCAGCTGGGGGTGATGGTGTTGGATTGCCCTGCTCATGGAATATGTTGTTTGGCCCCAAGTCTCAGTACTGTACTTCATTTTGACGGTCTCAGGTCCAGTGGTCTTCGGTATATGAAATGGATTTTGAGCTTTCATAGCACTCTATGTAATTTTATTGCATACTCCATGACATAGCAGAGCATGATATGGATATGATAGCACTACACTTAAAAAAAATTCTTCTTATGGTTTCATTTTGCTATCATTAGCTAAGTTAGAGTACTTGCTGCAGCAAGAAAAATGTGTTTGGCTAATATACTGAAAAGATATTGTTTTCAAGCAAATGGACCAAAGTCTGCCATTCATTCTGGGGTAGTCAAAACAAAAAGGTATATTCACACATGCATGGGCAGCACTTGATTGCTAATTGTGTGAATTCCTGCTTTAGTGATTGAAGTGATATTAAATGCCTCTGGTGGCTGATCTTCAATAGCTGTTTTATACTGTTCTAATTGTTATTTCAATGCATTGATCGTATTGTGTTGTAATTTTGTTAGCTACCCAGAAATGCCAAAATGTCAAACTGAATATACAAACTGCAAAATAAAATGAATCACAGTGCCAACCTATGCATATCTACTCAGAAGTAAGCCCCTAGATATGCCTAATGGGGGACCAATGTCCAGTGGTAGATGTTGTGTGTTCAGTAGGTGGGTAGGAATCAAAATCCAAGTCATCTTTCCATGGTTGGTCATAAGCAACAACTCTGACACTATCTGCAGGAGTTGCCTGTCATTCACAACTCCCTCCCCCCACTTTGTTGTGTCTTTTGAGAATCTACATACTGTAGTACTAAATTTATACTAGTGTGGTACCATATTGGACTGGCTATAGAACTGGGAAATACCTTCTTGGTAGATGTGTTTGAAAATAGTGTTATTTATTTTACTCAGAAGTAAGCCCATTGTGTTCAGTAAGGCAGGTTGTAAACCCACCTTACTCACCAGAAACAAACACCTCTACCTGTTGGAGACGGATCAGTGCATTTGAGTTGGATTCTCTGCCTCTATTTCACAATATTGCTACCTATGTGTCAGTATTTAGAACCAGGTGTGTTGGACACAGGAGGCAAACATCATATTTTGTAAGTCAACTAATTCCCAGCTAGTCTGTTTAGCTGAAGCCATCTAGTGACACTAGGAGGTTTTCTGTGTAGGCGGTTGCCTTGTTATCCACTAGTAGTCCAATAAAACTGAAGAGAGCTCTGACACCGCGGTGACCTTGCTGAAATTCTTTCACAGCCTCTGCTTCGGGAAAGACTGTTTTGTTCCCCTGTTCCTTGTTTGTGCCAACATTTGTATTTGATCTCTCACTGGTTGTCACTAGTAAGCCAGGACCTGAAAGAAATTGCTTTCAATTCCTTTGAGTGATCAAAGTCTCTTCATAGAGTTATGTGGGTTTCTTGGCTCTGTTACATAACAAAGCAAAAACCTGCCACTTAAAATGACAGCTTCAAATTTCTCAAGGAAGGAAGACTGATGGGAAGGGATTGCTCCAGTTTCTGAAGGAATATAAAGAGGGTGGAAGCTTATGTGCTCTGGTGTTCATTTGCCTCTGGAAGAAGAATGAAAGGCTTCAGTTTTATGCGCAAAACCCAGAAACCCTTGGCAAGTCACATGCCTCCAATGGTCTTGGGAATTATGCTGGAGCTCTCCTCTAGTTTTCCATTTTGCTTACTAAGCTGCTTTTCCAGATAGATTTGCATCTGCATGTCTCAGACCCAGGCTTGGGGAGCCAGTATCACAGCACATACATTATTGATTCTTTCAGACATATATTAATAGATAAGCATGTTGCGGTTTTTCTCGGCGTGTTCTGTCACCGCGCATTAGAATGGATGAGTTGCAAAGGGATGGTTTGATGCAGAATACAGCACGGTACGCCTTCAGGAGGGGAGATTCCCATCAGCACCTGACTGCATTGAGGCAGAGATGTACTGAGCATATAGGCAATGTGCAAGCAGAAGGAAATGCCATTGTTTTATCCCCAGTTCTCACTTGAAGGTTAGAAGGGCAACTCCATTAGCGAAGCAAGCTGACATACCTGCCTCAAACTACTTTTCTCTATCACTCAGCATTGGCAAAGAGCTCTCCACTCTCTCAGTTTGAACCCCTTCCTTTTAGATGCAATCTAGAGCACGGAGTAAAGAAGGAAAACGTGTGGGTGGAAGGAAATTGCTTCTAGTGGAGCTTTCTAGGAACAAAGTCTGTGTGCTTCAGGGACAAGTGTTCATTTGTATATAAGTTTTTTAAATTGCTTTAGGCTCATAGTTGCAAAAGGAAAAAACCATTATATTCAGATCTGGCTAATTTCAGTCTGGCGTGTCAGTGGTCAGAAATGCCACGGTAGGGCAGACAGCATGCCGCAGAATGTGCATCACTGGTTTTGTACCTAAGCTTCACAGATGCTCCTGAACTTTCTATGACTAGTCTGACCCTATTGAATTGCAATTCCGTCATGCAAATAAGTATCAGATAAACCTGTCATGTCCCAATTTTGCATAGCGTGATGGCAGCTGGAAAGACTATTTGTGCCACAGCATCAATCCAAAGTAACTGAATGTTTTGGCTATTGATTAGTTAGTGCTGCTTTCCTTTTTAAAAAGAAAAAAAGTTGGACCGCTTTAAGACAGAAATGTTTCTCAAATGTTTAGATAACATAATAGCAATGTTTGACTCATGCTGAATGCTGTTGGTCCTTAACCCCGGATAAGCTTATCATGTGTCAGTTTGTCACCCATTGACATCTACTTTCATGCTGAAAAGTAGTCTAAATTATAATTGATTTATAGCAAAAATGGTAAGTACTGCAGGGGCCACTATAAGCAGCCCCTCCAACTCACCATCAGAACCATTCCGGGCAGTGACAACAACATGTAGGTGCTCACAAACAGCATCTCCTGCATGTTGCTGTCACTTCCTGGAATGGTCCTGAAAATGAGTGGGAGGGGCTGCTTAGATGGCGGGTTGCGGCATCTGCAGTACTTACCCCCATCTTGTTATGCTATTCATTTGTGGTGACAGTTCATTTGGTTCCATGTAAGGGTGTTGAATTCCTGTTGCGAAGCAGACCCAGTGTCAAATCTTCTCTGATTCAAATCTCACCTTTACCCCAAGATTTCTAGTAACACAACATAAATAAAGGCAAAATAAGTTTGTGTCAAATTTTAATCCCAGTGAGAGTCCCAGCTGCAAATATAGAACCCAAACCTGAACAGATGTACATACAGAGCCTTGTTCACACTTTTCACTGGATATATGGAGATTGGGAATGTGGACCTCATCTGCAATTCCTTCTCCCCCTGCAGTATGTTCCGTCAACATGGACATAAAAGTGGGAATAAGACTGTTGTCATGTCTTCAGGTTACTTGACTAGGCAAAAGCCTGATGTGAGAAGATGCATGATAAACTTGTTTCTGTTGGTAGTCATTTCTCGTACTCCAGATTATGAAATGTTAACTACAATTCTGTGAATAATTCAGAATGTAAATGCAACTTGATTTTCATTCTTGACACTCTCAGTGCTCTGAAAAATGTATTTTCAGTCTTGGGATGTTCAAAGACTTTCACATTTTGGGGGCTTGGATTCGTGATGCGCGGCTTTGTGTATATTGGTCAGAGTTGATAAATTAGCTGGACAACTAGGAAATAGCAAAATATTGCTGAACATATGGCAGCCAAACTTTCAGAGGAGCCAAGCATCTTGGGTAAATAGAATTCTAACTCATTTAGTCCCAAGCATGGGTCTTGAATTCCTGTTGAAAAGCAGACCCACTGTTGCACTCTGCCTCTTGACAGGATAATTGAACCATTTGGTTGATGTTGACCTTTGATTATCAAAGATAGCCATTCTCAGAGACATTTAACATAAATAAAACACCCTTTCAGCAAATGTTTCCAGATGCTAAATAAAATGGCCCATAAGCACAACAGATACAAGCAGCTGGTTTCTGTTCCAACATACTTCCTTTGGAGAACTCGGTGAGCTTTGGCTCGGAGCACCTTTCAGTATGTGTGCGTATTTTGAGGTGAGAGATGAACAAACTCCAGAAGGCTTTGGAATCTTCCCAGATGCTCTTTCTGCCTGACTACTATGATTGGCCACTTCTTACTACTAATTCTCCTCTGTTACAAGTTCTGCATATGATTGTATACTTAGTGCTTTCCCATGGTATCCAGAATACTTCACATCTATTATTTCAGGGATCCATAAACCAGCTCTGTCAGACTTTTATAGAAAGAGAAGCCAAGCACAGGTGCTACATTTCCCAGACTAAGGGCGCAATCCTAATCTGGAGTTAGTCTGGCACAGTTAGGCCAGCAACGTTTGGCTGGCACCAGGGCCACCATAAAGTGTGTTTGGACAACCCTTGGAGTTGGGGAAGATGGTACACGTCTGTGTGCTGGCTTATCTGACTCCAAGAGCCATCCAAATATATTTTATGGTGTCCCTTGTGCTGGCCAAACTTTGCCGGCCTGACTGTGCCAGCGTAACTCTAGGTTAGGATTGTGCCCTTAGACGTAATTGAGAGACCAGAAGTGTCCAAGCAAGTCTCTTACTCCTTACTCCTCTCTCTTATATTTATTTATTTAGTACTGTATTTAAATACTGCGTTTCTCAAAGACTGCTGGACTTGTCATATCAAATCAAAGTGGTTTACATAGGCAGAAAATTCCTCCTCCTTTCTCTTTTCAGTATTAAGCAGCTCCTCCCCAGTTCTCTCCAAGGGCAGTACTTGTTTGCAGAGGCAAAGCTTGTATCTGAGGGTAGAAGCTTCATGTTAGGCAGGTGGGCTGGGTGTATGAAACAGTGTTGGGAATGAGTCACTATGGTCGAGTCCCAGTTGAGAGACGAGTCACCGCCACTCTGTGACTCGACTCATCCATGAGTCATAGTGTGCACCTTTGGTGACTCATTTCGTGGAAGTTTAATGACTCATTTTGACTCAGACTCGAGTCTTTTAAAGGGCTGCTCTCTGCATTGGGGTGCCACTTTGAAGGTGCCTGATACTTCAGGGGGTCTCTGCAAGGCATCCACCTTTAAAGAGAGGCCCATGGAGCAGCATAAGCGCTTTAAACAGGGGTGGGGGAGATGCAAACAGAAGCATCTGCCCACCAGTTTCAAGAACTGCTATCCACTTGGATGTCCCTCTTTGAAGGTATCTGCAACCTCACGGGGGCTCTGATGTACTTGCAGAGCCCCCTTGGAGGCTCAGAGCCCCCAAGAAGTGTGCAGCCCTTGAAACTGGTGGGCAGATGTGATCTGAAGCAGCATCTCCCTGCTTGTTTAAAGGGGCATGCACTGATTATGTGTGCCACATGGAAGCACACAGACCCAGAGTCAAGTCAGTGGTCCAAAACTCGAGTCTTTGGGCAAAACTGCCCAAGTCTTTGACACGTGAATCTCGAGTCTGGCCTGAGTCAGCAAAAACCATGAAAACTTGTATCTGAGTCCTGTTTCCCATCTCTGTCATGAAGTATGTCAGAAGTAGCAGGCAGGGTTTGCCAGCTTGCTTCTGTTAAGGTAGTAACCATGAACCCCATCCAGAGTTAATCTCAGCAGAGCTTAACTATGCAGCGGGCATGAGTCCCTTGTGCCGTCTCCCAAGTGTCACAAATGTGCTATAAAGCACATTCACTGCTACTCAGGAGGAAGCTGAGGCAGCACATGGACATGAGTTGCCTCAGCAGCACCAAACCTGCACCCAGAGCAGTTACGTTTGTACTGGCCTGGGCAGGCTGGCACAGGGAAGCTGGAGAGAGTGGCAGGAGGGCTGAATGGAAATGGTTTTGGATGAGGGGAAGGCGGAGGAGGGTGTTTTGGGAGGCAGATCGGGCCCCAAAGAAGAATGGGACCAGCCTGCTCCATCCAGTGTTACATGGGCCGCTTGGATTTGCGCCCGCAAAATCACTGGCACAGATCCAAGTAGCCCCATAGGATTGGCTGATGCATGACATGGGGCAGGGGAAACAAAATCCCCTTACTCCAAGTTGTGCCCCGACCTGGTCATAACTTGTGCTGTTCCAGTATTGCGCCGACAGTATTTTAGTACTATTGCACTTACAGTGCAATCCAAGCGTGCCGTCACGTCGATGCTACGTGATGCCGGCCCTGTTGCGCCGCACCGAGCCTCGCTCGCGTCAGCCGAAGCCGGCCAGTGTGAAGGAGGCTCCGTATTGGGGTGGGACTGGGACTGGTGGGGGGAGGGATGTGGGCGGGCTCCAGATTCAACCTTAAGGGCAAATCCTAAGCCTGTCCAGGAGGCCGCGCACCCTGAATCAGGCTCTTTAGCAGGCGCAGAGCCGAGGAGCACATCGGGCAGGCTGGAGCCTCCTCTATGGTAAGGGCACGAACGTGCCCTTGCCGCAGGGAGGCTCCAGCCTCCCCAACACAGTGTTGTATATGGTGCTGGCTGGCTGGCCTTGCCATTCCGGCTCTGAGTTGGATTGCGCCCTTAGAGTCTTCTCCTTCATAACTGTGTGTGAAGTGAGGTGTAACCGTGTTTTATTTTATGTATAAAGAACTGAGACTAAGAGATAAGTGATTTGCCAAAGGGCACAACGTAAGTTCATGGCAATGCTGGGATCTTAATCTAGAGATTCAGTTTTGATTTTCCAGTTCCTGAATGTACCACTTCTTTGCTGCTTACAGGCGTGCCCTGGTAGCCACTGATTTAGTATCCATGGTTTCAGTTATCCACAGAAGGATACTGGGACACCTATTAAAAAGATAGGGGAACATTATACTATTTTTTTGCCTTGTTGCAGCAAAACCCCAGATGTTCCCCTATCTTTAAAAAGGTGGCCCCTGTATCCGCGGTTTCAGGTATCCGCGGGGAGTCCGGAACAGAACCTCAGCAGATACAGGGGCATGCCTGTAGTCACAAAAGGGTGCAGACAGTGCCAGCTGCAGAGGCAGAAGCAGAAATAGCTGCTGTGTTAAATAAAGTGTGGGCCATATAGAGCATCAGGAATGTCCGCATTACAGTACAGACTTTGATTTCCTGAATGTGACAGCGTAAGACACACGTGCTTAAGAAGGGAAAAATCATTGAAAATATCCTGGACTATACATCAGTCTCGGCACTTACCTCTATGAAACATTCATATACTAATATACTTGCTGTAGCTTATCTTGTACCTGTGATGAACTGGTTCTCTTTCAAAGTTAATTTTCTGTTTTTTCTTGCAATATTCAGTAGCTATAGATGTTAAAGACAGTGAGGTACTATTGACTCATGATGCAGCTAGACATGGTGGGGGGGGTTGCCTCTGCCTCAGATCCAGCTAGGGCAGTGATGGCGAACCTATGACACACGATGTTTGGGGTGACAGACCAGCATTCACAAAAACTGACAAAAACTGAGTTTTTTCTACTCATTTTTCATTTTTTGAATTATTTGATGTTTCCTTATATAATACATGGTGCCACAAATGATTGGACTGCATTTTTGTTTAAATAAATGAATATAAAGAATAGTTTCTCTTTTGTTTGGGAGTGGGGTGACACGCCAATAGAGTCAAGTTTAGCATTTTCTGGAGCTTTGACACACCAAGCCCAAAATGTTCGCCATCACTGAGCTAGGGCTTATGTGAACTCACAAATGTATGAGAGCTGCGGTTCTTCCCAAATACGACCTTTTTTGTTTTTTTTTAAACAAAATTCCATTTTCTTGCAATAAAGGTAAAGGTTTCCCGAATGGTCTAGTCATGACTGACTGTAGGGGGCAGTGCTCATCTCCGTTTCAAAGCCTGTAGAGCCAGCGTTTTGTCTGAGGACAAGCTTCCATGGTCATGTGGCCGGCATGACTCTACACTGTAGCGCACAGAACGCCGTTCCCTTCCTACCGAAGTGGTCCCTATTTCTCTACTTGCATTTAGGTGCTTTCAAACTGCTAGGTTGGCAGAAGCTGGGACAAGCAATGGGAGCTCACTCTGTCGCATAGTCTTGAACTCCCAACCTTCCGGTCGGAAAGCCCAGCAGCAGTGGTTTAACTCACTGCGCCACCACGTCCCTATTCTTGCAATAATGCCCTGCTAATTTACCATAATCTATTTTTCTTTTGATAAAGTTCCCTCCCCCCCTCTCTCTCAGCACCACAGCACAGGGCCAGTGATATTCCTAAGGGGGAAGGAGGGAAATGCTAAGTGTTGCAGGAGCCTGAGCTCCTATGTAATGCAATCTCTCCCCCTTACCTCTCCCCCTTAAGCAAAGCCTCTTAGCCATATCTCCAAGCCACAAATGGCTGTGGAGGTGAGGGGAAGGGCCACTTTACACAGGAGCCAGGCTCCTGCAACACTTAGCGTTTCCCTCCCCCACCCCTCATAGGAGCACCACTGCACAGGACACGCGTTTTGCAAATAGGACCTTTCTCGTCACTGAGGCTCCTCCCACCCACCCAGTAGCATGTAATAGTTATCCTGCTGCTGGTACAGGCTGGGGAATTATGCCAGCAAAACAGTAAGAGAGAAATCATTGCATTTGTTGTGAAGCAATTATCATCTGGGCCTATCCTCATTGTCGGTGGCTTTGCAATTCTTCTTGGAAGTGCTTTGGAAACGTGCTGCTTTTGTTTTGTTTTTTTAGAGATCTTGAATAAAAATCCCCCTAGCAATGTGTCAGGTTGACTTTTCACAGAAGTAAGGAAGTAGTGCTGCAGAAAAAGGACTTTCGTAACCACAGACTCACACATTACACTGACTCATGGTAGGCTCGCAGATACCTGGACACTCTGTTCTCCTGTGGGAGTCTTGTGCTTGGAATGGTCCCCAGTCTGTTCATGCTTCATTTTAGAAGTATGGGGGTGGAGGGGTTATTGATAACTAGGGTTTCCTGATTCAACACTACAGTGTTTTCTTTTCAAAAATAATCCTGTGTACTATATTAGTATCACCCATTTAGATTTTCTTTTGAAATCTAAATTCCAGTTCAGAAGTAATAGTCTCACTCACTTAGGGCGCAATCCTAAACAGTGCCGGACTGGCGAGGCCGATAGGCCAGCGCCATATCCGACGCTGTTTAGGAGAGGCTGGAGCCTCCTCGCGGCAAGGGAGCGTGGGCTCCCTTAACGTAGGGAAGGCTCCTGCCTCCCTTATGTGCTCCTCGGATCTGCGCCTGCTAAAGAGCAGGCACAGATCCAAGGAGACCGCAAGGCCCAAATCAGGGCCACATGGCCTCACTGACGGGCTTAGGAAGTGGCCGTATGGCCCGCCCAGGTCCCGCCTCCCCCCCCCCCACCAATCCCTGTCCCGATATGGGACAGAGAATTTCTCGCACCGGCTGGCTTCGGCCAACATGAGGGAAGCACTGCCAGCAGCACCAATCCTGTTGCTTTAGTGCTGACACAGGGGTGCTGCTAGGTGCTCCCGTGTCAGCGCTAATGGTGGAGCGCCGACGCAACAATGTTGCATCCGCACTCTGCCTCCTCTAGGATTGCACTGTTAACTGAGTTAGGAAATCAAAGCATACCATAAATTCCCATTCTCCTTTTTCATTCCATCTTACATGCAAAGCCATCATCAACCCTTCCATAGTTTTCTTTAACTATGGTGTGGCATAACATCATTGATAACCATGGTTGAAGATAACCAGAGTCCTTCTTAACCAGGATTTGAACCCCACTTTTAATTGCGGGCTCACAATTGGTTATGATAGCAATCCACACTGCAGGACTTTGCATTAACCATGGTTTGTACCAATGCAGATATAAAGCTACACCATGATTAAAACAAACTGTGCAAGGGAGGGAAACTTTGAATGGGATAATGGAAGGAGTAAGGGGGTCTAGCATTTTGGACCACACAGCACACTCTCAGGCTGCAATCCTATACACACGTTCTTGGGAGTAAGCCCTATAGAATGCAATAGGACTTAGTTCTGAGTAGACATGCATAGAATTGTGCCCTCAATTTCCTAACCTTGATTTAAGAAACTAGGGGCTGCAGTTCTGGGCACACTTACCCAGGCGTAAATCCCAGACGCAGTGGAACCCACTTCTCAGTAAATATGCATAGGATTGCCCTGGATCCATCTGAGCCCTTCCGCCCCCTCCTTAAATGTAGGAACTCACCATTTTGCAGCTTCAGCCTTTCCACCCTTTACTGGACATTCTCTTCTCTGTTTCTTTAGATAGCTGTTTTATAGTGCATGATTTTGTTTTTACTTACAAACCTGTAAAAAAAAAAAATAGCGTTTCCCTGGGACACAGGTTAACGCGTTTTTTGAAAAGCATCATTTTCTCCATTAGTAATGAATGGTTAAGAAACGGAAAGGGAGGGGGAAGGAAAACGTGAGAGTCTTGAAAAGCAGACTGAGCCACGGGGGGAACCCCTTGGATCTAGCAAAATAAATAGAGCAGAAATCTTTCTTGCTGGCCTTTGTGTAGTTATTATTAGAACAAACACGCCTGAGTGAACTAAGCCATACTACCTTCAAGCATCCATACACAGCTCAGCTACAGCATTTTTATTTATTATTTTTATTTATTTTATTTATTTTAAAAGGGAAGAACGCTGAGAAGAGAACCTATGAATGATGAATGCATACAGTCAACAGTGCCTAAGCATCCATTGCAAACACTAGAAAAATCTACTTTTTTAGATTTTTTCTGCATAGGAATCCCGTGTAATTATCTACTGCTGTGCAATCAGAGGACTAGACCAGTACACATGGAATGCCCACTCTCCAGAGTGGAGATTTAACTGTGATTTAACAGATTTAACTGTTTTAAATCGTTCCCTGTGACTCCGGTGTCTCCAGGACAAGCCATTCATGTGCACAGATTTAACATCTAAATTTGGGGTGATTGTTTTTCCCCGAATCATGAATGGAGGATTTCTTTGTATGTCCACTGTAAAAAGGCTGCTGGTTTTTTTTACTGAGAGAGAAGGATAATTTGCTCATCTGAACTGGCATTGCAAGAAACCTCTTACTGATCATCTGTGCCTGCTCAGTACTTCATGAACATTTGTCAAGTGCTGTTGATAATCTGTACCTTTTTTTTTTTTTACTGCATCAACAAATACTGTACATGTCATGATGTGCCAGAGCACAATCCTAAGGGCTCATATCGCCAGCACTGCTGCTCAGTGCCAGCTCCAGGTGCTGTAAAGTACACCTGGGAAGTAGGGAGCACCAGCGCTGGGGCTGCGCCACTTGGCGCAGCATCTCACTCATTGCGAGCGGTACAGCTGGCCAGCGGGAGAGAGAAGTGGGCAGAATGGGGTGAAAGGAGGAGGAGGGGGGATTGGGCCTGTGAAGGGCAGGGGCCTTTGTCGCCGAATCATAACCCCCCATATGAGCTAGGTGGCCCAACATGGGCCTCCTTGAACTCAGAGATAGATGCAGTCAAAGATGAGACTGATTGGCGCTGCAGCAGCATTACTTGGGGTAAGGGAAGAAACACTCCCTTACCCCAGGGAGACCCTGGTGGTGGCCTCTGAATGCAGCAGTCCCCATTTTGGCACCACTGCTCCGCTGAGGATAGAATTGGGCTTTCAGCCACTTTAAGCACCATGGACGTGACTATCCTGATGTCACAAAAGACCTGGGGGGTCTTAGACTGAATTGCTTGATGCTCTCTGAACATAGGACAGTCTAGAACTGCTATTTTCAGTTCATTGGCATCATCGCTTTGGTACTGCCAGCCAACTCAGTGTTGCTTCCCTTATTATGGCCCAGAAAATGCCTTGAAATGTACGTATAAAACTAAAGTGGGAAGCCTATCTCTATTGTGCATACTAGTCTCCCATTGTTAGTGTTTGCAAATGTTGTCCTTTGTCCATGACAGGTAGAAATGAGATGAAGCCTGGCCTCATAATATACTGGTAAATGTCAGAAATAGGGGTGAGAAAACTTTATTTGGGTGTTAACGTTGGCCATGGTAAATGTCACCCCTCAGTGAATGATGTAAATGTAAATGATGATAAAATGTGATCATTTGTCAGTAATATGGATTGCCTTACATTTCCCAATGACTTTTTAAAATCTTCAGGATCAATGGTAAAAGTCAATATTCACTGTGATTCTATCATTTTCTACAATGTTACAGAGAAATAGAAAGCTGGCTTAATAAAGATTAGCTTTATTTATGTTCTTAAAAACATAAGTACGTAAATAAAGTTTACCATTATTGAGGGTAAAATTATTCTGTAGTTTATGTATCCATGCTATGCATGTATTATTCAAACTTTTTGATTGTTCAGATCTTCTGTCCCATTATTTTTGTACAGGACATTGTCCTATACCAAGTGAGGTCATTGGACTCTATTTTAATATTGTCTACACCAGTGGTATTCAAACTTTTTAGACTGGGACCCACTTTTTAGAATGGCACTTGTGTCAGGATCCACCAGAAGTGTTGTCATTAACCTGGATGTGATGTGGCAGGAATCAAGCAGGAAGTGCTGTCATTGTAATATAATAAAATGACACTCCAAGTGCAGTATAGTAGCGGCTGGAGCCACCCTGCGGCAAGGGAGCGTTCGCTCCTTATGAGCTTCTCAGATCTGTGCCTGCTAAATAGCAGACGCAGTTCCGAGGAGACTGCACGGCCCAAATTGGGGCCGCACAGCCTCCTGAGCGGACTTAGGACGCATCTGTATGGCCGTCCCCCAAGCTTGCCCTCATCCCGCCCACAACCTCCCTCCTCCCCACCAATCCCCGTCCCAGAGTGGGACGGAGCCTCCCTCACGCCAACCGGCTTCAATCGGCACGAGGGAGGCTCCCCGTCGGCATTCTCAAGCTGACGCTACTCGTAGCATCGGCTTGAGAGCTTTAGCACCGATGTGGGGGTACCACTTGGCGCCCCCGCGTCAGCGCTAATGACATAGTGCTGATGCAACAACATTGCGTCAGTGCTGTGCACCTTATAGGATGGCACTGTGACTTACAGAAGCTCTCCAGAGTTTGAGCCATTAGACTTTCCCAGCCCTAGGGATTGAACCTGAAATCTTCAGAATGCAAAGCTTGCCTGCTACCACTTAGCTATTTAGCAGTGGATAGTGTTCAAAATCTTTCTGAATTTTGGATGGGTTCATTAAATACTCTGAAACCCTTGCTTTCGGAAGCTTATGGGGAGTGGACTTACAAACAGTCCGCTGTGTTTTAAATTATATTACTGTATATTGGCACATTGCAACTTCTGTTGATCTTTGAACCAGTATGTGCCTGAGGTTTCATGTCTTTGATTTGGCTCCAAAGTACGTTCCATGAATAATTTTCATATATCTTTTTGGTTTCACAGCTGTGTCAAACCTGGACGCAGAGAGTAAACTCAGTGTATATTACCGTGCGCATTGGCATCAGCAAAGGAACGTTTTCCTCCCTTCCACCAGACCTGCTTGCGTTGAGGAGTTGCATCGCCATGCCAAGCAGAACTTGCGAGCTTTGAGGAGAGGTAATTAATTTATACCCTTCATGAGACAGGCCTGCATTCTAATAGCTCACAGTAGATTGTGTTTCTCCAGAAATGGCAGTATTTTAAATTCTCACTTTAACTGATTCAGCTGTCTTCTGATCAGTCTCTCTTGCTCATTGGGTCATGACTGAGGGGTCAAAGTCCACAGGATGCTCAGTAATGCATAATTTGTCTCCAAGTCTTTTGTTTATTTGTGATTCACAAAATCCAGTATTGGAGGCTGCAACATAAAACAGAAGAACAGCATTGGAAGGGGAATGCTTAACCCTTTTCCTTCATGCTGGTTTTCCATAAAAATGTAAATGTTATTCTGCCAAAAATCACTTCCAAGCTGTTCTTTGCTTCATAAGGGAAAATATCTCTCTTGCTCAGGAAAATGGTGGGTGTACAATTCTTGGGAGCCAAAACACATATGAACATGCAGGATATCTGTTAGCATGACACCATTGTGTGAGCATGGTAAAAGCAATTTCAAGTTAGGCCTATGAAGAAAGTAACATGAGATTTGATTTTTCTGGAACAAAAACAGAACATATTCATTGCTACAAGCTGATGATACTCAGCTCAATCCTGAGCTGCCGGGTTCCCGGAGGAACAGCAGTACCAAAATGGCATGCTTCAGAAGCCACAACAGCCTCACAAGTCTCCTCAGGGGAAGGGGAATTAGTCCCCTTCCCTAAGGGAAAGACCCTGCCTGCAATGGGACTACTCAAATCTCTGCCATCTATTTTGCCAACGGAGACTGGAATAGCCCCGTGCCAGGCTGCCCAGCCATCCCCACCTAGCTAGGCCCACTCCTTCCCTTTCCCAGCCAAGTTCCACCCCCTCCTTGCCTCCCCTGCTCCAAAGAGCCTTACCACTGGCTGGTGCTGCTGGAGTTCCGTCTGTCCCTACCACCTGCACTGAGGCACAGTGCTGACTGCAGTACTTACTCTCCAGGTGCCATAAATGTGCTTTACGAACTGATTACAACACCCATACTGCCAGCAATAAAACATACAAATTTTAATAAAAAATAAAACATGTCATTCAGCCGGAACGCTGGGTGGAACGGGTGAGCGGCAGCCCACCCGTTGCGTTCCGGTCCATTTTGCCGTTTCGCGGGGCCAGGGAAGACGGCGAAACGGACCGCAACGCAACGGGCGGGCTGCCGCTCTCCCGTTCCTCCTGCCCAGCGTTCCGGCTGAATGACAACGCTGCACACAAGCCTGCCGCCAGCAATAAGGCCCATAGGATTGGGCCCTCTGTCCGGCTAAAACCAACCATACCATGGAAGTTGCTAAAGATAAGGTCAGCTGAAGACAAGCTCAAGAGAAACTCCAGGCAAGTTTAGAACTCAACAGCCCAGTGGGGAAAATGTTGGATTTTGATTCCATTTGAGAAGAACTTTTAACAGATTCTGTTATTTGATTCTTTCAGACTTTGTGCCAATACTGGATACAATTGTTTCATGAAAATTTTCTGTCTCTTTCTTAACAATTGAGAAGGGATAGTAAGTGATTAGGCTTACCTGGATATATGCTAAGGACAATGTACTAAGTCAGTGGTTCTCAAACTTTTTAGCACCGGGACACACTTTTTAGAATGACAATCTGTCGGGGACCCAACAGATGTGATGTCATGGCTGGAAGTGCCGTCATTGTGACACCAGAACCTGCTGTTTTCCTGAGAATGCAGCAATAAATTGGATGATTTCTCAGCCATTTTCCAATAGCAAAGTGAATCAGAAAGAAAAAATCCTATTTACAACCTTGACACACGCTAAACGACCTCACAGCCCTTCTCTTTTCCAGTATCCCCATATTTTCAATATGGCTGCTCTAGGTGCTTTGCAACCCACCGGACAATAGTTCGCGACCCACTGATGGGTCCCGACACATAGTTTAGGAACCACTGTACTAAGGCATTCCTTGACTTTTTTTAGCAGCAAATTGTGGATGAGATTTGTCTTCCGTAGCACTGCAAAGAGTCATATAAGGGAAATACAGTGGTAGCAAAGGTAAAATCGGAAGCCAGTCAGCATGACCAGATATAGTGGAGGACAGAATGCCTATATCTTTCCCCACTGGATAGAAGAGGGAATTTGGGCAGGTGCAACTCAACATGGAAGGGTTTAAAAACTGCACTTGCCCATTTCCCTCTTCTACAGAATGATTAAAGGTACAGGCACTCAGATCTCCATTGTATCTGATCATGCTGAAGCCAGTGCACTCTTTTTTGTACCTTGTCTGCATCCCAGCAGATTTAGGTAAATTTAGGCTTATTCTGCCATCTGGTGGTCAGAAAACAACTCCTTCAGCAAAGAGTATCAGGAACTCAAAATAATTGCCAGGACAAGTTGTTCATCTCTTCCTGACAGCTTCTCGTTTAAATTATTGGATATTGGCTATGTTCTACTTCTCCATTTTTTAGTAATTTTGCTCAGATTAATATCTCAGTGTCTCCTTCCTACTTTCTCTTACCCGTTGCATTTGTATAGGCTTTTCATTTGTAAAGTGATTTGTTACATGTTACGTGTCTTTGACTCCATCCACCACTGCCTGTAAGAGGATTCTGTCTGTACAACAGTTTAGTGGATGGTGAATTTAAAAGATGGGGGATAGAATTTGTCCTGTTCTTTTCCCACAACAACGTTCTATCATACTATAGCTTGAAATACAAAGTGGGGAAGATAGGTAGGAGTCAAGGATAGTCTCACTTGAAGGTGACACCTTTCAAACAGAAAAGCTTCTGTCACAACTCACAAAGTGCCCAAAGGCAAAATACTCTCAGCATCAGCCTGGAATTTGCAAGGTAGGAATGTTAATGATGACCTACACTACAGGGTTGTTGCAAAGTCAGGGACGCCATTTTGTGAGAACTGGCCCACATGATACTTTTCTCATGTCAAGAGTATGCTAAAGATTATGTAAATTTGTCTTCAGAACTGCACCTCGATTGACCTTCAGGCTTTTTTATGTCTGGAGATTATTTACACACATCATCTTGAATGGTATTATTTCTCTTTTTTTGCTGTACAGAGCAACGAAACCGGGGAGATAACAGAGAACAAAAAGTCCCAGGCCTGCTTTCTGTGGTGCCCCCTCCATTTCCCTCGTTTCCTGTCATCTGCACTCAGAAGAACAAAGAGACAAAAGACCGCCGCTTGCTCAAAGTAAGTGATTCCTTTTCTCCTAAAATCAAATGTTGATTGGTGATGAGTGTTGCCTGATCCAAAGATAGCATTTTTGCCTTCGAAATAATGTTCATTAACCATCTCAGGCATTTTTCCCATTGCAATATTCTTCGCCTTGATTTCATTGGATGTTCTGAAATTAAACAGGAAGCCCAAGCCTACCTAAACCCTTGTGCGACGAAGCAGTGGCACCAGCATGACATCCGCTTTATCCCACAGGGGTGTTTTGACTGCTGGAGTTCGGGGTAAGGGGACATTTGTCCCCCAGCCCCCATGCAGACCAGAGTTAGGCAACCCGTGCTCTAGGATTATTGCTATAAAGGGGGATTTGTATCCAAAGTATCTATTGCCTTGGCTAACTCCAGTGTGATACTCTATATTTCCCTCAGTGGGACCCATAAGCTCCACCACAATTCTCGGGCAGCCCAAATCTGGGGCCACTGCAAGGAGCAGAGGTTCCAAAATGGCCGCTGCTGCAGTCTGAGGGCTGGGTCAGCCTCTGGAGTTGGAGTAAGGGAACGTTTGCTCCCTTACCCATGGAAATGCCCTAGTGGCCCCAATGGTTTTCTTCAGATTTGCGCCTGCTGTTTAGCATGCGCAGAACCAAGGAGGCCCTTGTAAGGCTCTGCAGCTTGGGAGGTGGGACTGGATTCAATGGCAGATTCTGCCACTGTCTCTGCCCCTTCCTGGTCCTGAGCCTCCCTTTGGCCAGCCCTCCCCTGACCTTTCCCTAGCCCAGTTCCAACCCCTCCCTGCCTTCTCCCTGCCCCAAGAAGCTGCTCTGCTGGCCAGCTGCTCTTGTGGCACGTCTCCTCAGTGCTGAGGCTCAACACCAACAGGCTTTGGCCTCAGCACTGGTACTGCATCTCTAGAGACTGCGGTAAAGTGCCTTATGGAACTTTTATGACACCCAACACAGGCCGTACGAAGGTACCATCGGCGCCAAGGACAAGGATTGGACCCTTAATCTATTCGTATCACATAGGAAAATCTGTTTCAGATCCTTTATCTCCTATACTACTGTCTTCCCCTCACCACCACTGTGTAAATATACCTTTGGCAAGCTTACGAAAGCCAATCTGAACTGGAGATATAGAACACTCCACCTTCAGCAAATTGCAATGAATCTAATGGGACACTTGTGAGCAGTCCTTTGAAATCTATAGAAGGTAGTGAAGAACTGAAGCGCACCTGGATAAATGCCAACTATAAAACCTCTTTTTATTTATTTCTATAACATCTTCATGTGGAAAGAGCAACCTCTGGTTACCATACTTTAGCCACTCCAGATTACCCATGGACTTGGTTGAAGAATCATGTCAGGCAGCTCCCTAACTATCCAGAACTTCCCTGATCATCCTGTAACTGAGGGTGCAATCCTAACCTGGAGTTAGGCCAGCACAGTTAGACCAGAAAAGTTTGGCTGGCACAAGGGTCACTGTAAAGCATGTTTCTTTCTTTTTCTTTTTTTAAAGGATTTTTTATTTTATTATATAAATGGAGGGGGGATGGTACAACAAAAGAAGGTAGAGCAGGAATACAAGGTTCACACATAAGGTCACTGAACCAGAAATACTGTTTAACGTCTACAATACAGTTGTTGTTCTTCTACTACTAAATTTGATATAACAATAAGTCTATTCTTTACAGATCATCTCTATTTTATTTACATCACCTAACTTTTCTGTTAAAATGTCCATTTCAGCAATTTCAAATTAAATAGCTTGTCAATTAGTTTCACCTCGCTTGTTATCTCTGTGTTTTTCCACACTTGTGCAAAAATAATTCTAGCTGCAGTTATTATCTGTATTGATAGGTATTTATCTTTGCTTTGTATTTCATTTGTGATGTTGAGAAGGAATAATTCTGGTTTAAATGATACAGAGCTATTCAAGATTTTTGAAAGATTTTATGTATACTTTTCCAGTACTCTTTTGCTTTTGCACAAGTCCACCACATATGGTAGAAGGTCCCATTCTGTTCTTTACATTTCCAACATTGATTTGAGGTTTCTTTATCCATTTTTGCTAGCTTTTCCAGATATATATGCCACCTATAAAACATTTTATATATGTTTTCTTTAAATGATGTGAATTTAGTAAGTTTAATATTTGTCTTCCAAATTTGTTCCCAGACTTCTAAATTGATCAAAAAATTTTGACCAGTGTAGCATCGTTTCTTTTACCGTTTTATCTTCCATTCTAATCTTTAATAAATATTCATACATTTTTAACATATATTTCTCTTCATTTTGTAAGAATATCTTATCAAAGTCCGTATCTACCTCTTGACATCCTAGTTTCTTATCGTCATTAAATCTTGTTTTGATTTGAATTTCGGACCAACGATCTAGGAAGAATCCTTTACTTTTTAATTCTTCTTTTTTCAGTAAAAAAAGCCTTTTTGGTCTAAAAATTCTATATATTCTTTGTTTATGTCTTGTTTCACCAACTCAGGATTATTTGCAATTTCTAATGGTTTTCTCCATCTTGGTATTTTGGTGTATATCTTATTTGTTCCCATGTCCAGAGTAATGCCCTTCTTAGTGAGTGGGTCTTAAATTGTCTAAAAATTGTATTGTATAGCACCATAAGGCATGTTTCGACCACTCTTGGAGTCAGGGAGGATGGCGCACGTCTGTGTGCTAGCCTCTCTGATTACGATTGTGGTCCAAACATACTTTATAGTGTTCCTTGTGCCAGCCAAACTTTTCTGGCCTAACCATGCCGACCTAACTCGAGATTAGGATTGCGCTCTGAGATACACCGTGAATGGCAGTGTTGGTAAATATCCTCCTGAAAAGAGGTCTCTGGAAGTTTGGCACTTGATATAGAAGAACATAAGAAGACCCCCACTGGGTCAGGCCAAAGACCCACCTAGACTAGCTTCCTGTATCTCACAGTGGTCCACCAGATGCCTCAGGAAGCACTCAAGACGACTAGATACCTGCATCTCAGTGCCGGTCCCCATGCATCTATGTATGAAAAACCTACAAACCAAAGCTAGATTTGGGTATTGGAACTGAAAACCAATTTCCCTATCAGATTAATTAGTCATCTTTTCTTACATTATCGTGTTGACAGGCTGAGAATAAGCAGGGAGTTAAAATATTTAAAGCTAATCAACGGTACTACCTGTTAGCAAATGTAGGAGGGTGCTTAAGGTGACTTATACGAAATAACAAGCATAATGCAGTCCCATCCTGTGGATATAGCTCCATTTCATCCTTGTTGCCACAACATAGTGTTTGAGAAATATCAACTTGTTGAGGGCCTGATCCTGTCCAACTTTCCAGCACTGATTCAGCGGTACCAATGGGGTGTGCACTGCATTGTGCGGTGGTGGTGGGGACAGACACAGCAGCCTCCTCAAGCTAAGGGAATGTTTGTTTCCTTACCTTGGAGCTGAAGCTGCATTGGCACTGGAATGTTGGATAGGATTGGACCCTAAGGCAGTTATTACAAAAACAATTTTTAAAACTTCTGTATGTGCATAGGTGCAGAAAGACATAAGCAAAAACAAAAAAAAACAAAAAAAACATCTGTAAGCCCTGTTCAGGCATTATTAAATAAGTCCAGTGTAACCAGGCACAGGGGGAATGGGAACATTCCTGCTGGCCACACCTCTGTGCTCACACCTTCTGCTCTCCCCATTGTCAATGCTTGTCTGCAGAAGCAAGTTGTAAAAACAGGAAGATATGGCCACAGAGTGTGTTGGCAGGAAGGGTCACGTGGGACGTGGTAGCGCTGTGGGTTAAACAGCTGAGCTGTTGAGCTTGCTGACCGGAAGGTTGGCAGTTCAGACCTTGCGATCGAGTGAGCTCCCGTTGCTTGTCCCAGCTTCTGCCAACCTAGCAATTCGAAAGCAGGTAAAAATACAAGCAGATAAATAGGTACCACTTCGGTCGGAAGGTAAATGTGTTCTGTTCGCCTCAGCATATAGTCATGCTGACCACATGACGACAGAAACTGTCCTCGGACAAACACCGGCTCTACAGGCTTAGAAATGGAGATGAGCACTGCCCCCTAGAGTCGGTCATGACTAGACCATTCGGTTGCGGGGAAACCTTTACCTTTATGGCCACAGAGTGTGTTGGCAGGGAGGGCCATACTAACCACTGTGCTAACCAATGTGTTAACCAGTGTGCTTCAATTCACTCTTTACCCACTTCTGTAACATCTGAACAGGGCTATAATGAAAGGTGAACTGTATGTGGCTTGGCTTGGAATTGGGTTCAGCAGTCTGAGCTATGTTACTACCATGTGTGCACAAAAAAAAAAAAAAAAGGAAAATAGCTCAGTTTATTCCAACAAGCCAGTTCTGACCCTTTGGCACTACCACCATAACTTGCCGGGTTTGGAGATGAAATTAAGGAGGTCTTGCTGGAAGCCGATCATGATATTTTAATTATAGGTCTCAGTTATAAGGAGTCCTGGGAAATGTTATTTTCAGGGTGTCTGGCATCCATACCATGGTCTCCTTGGTGCCTAGTGTCAGGGTTTGCAGAAATGCAACCCTGGAATTTGCAGTCTGGAGAAAGCAAGGCCAAACATGGAGGGCAATCAGGTGCAGCTGAGCATGGAGTGGGCCCTGTCATGTTCTCAGGTGGAAGCAATCACCTAATGATGTTAATAGAAGTAATCTGATTGGTGCACAGCAGCACTTAAGCAGACCAAATTCTGTGGAGTTGTTGTAGGTGTAAAGTTTGTCAGTGCTGGAAGGAGAACTGCTGTGCATGTATTGTGCTGGAAAGACTGCTTCACTGTATATTTGTAAATAGATGCTTGGTGAACGAACTTTCTGTGTCTGTCGTTCTTCATTGGAACCTTGGCTGCTAAAGCTTCTGAAACTCTGCTTGGGTGGTTGTATATCTCCTGATCCCCCTTTGCAATGTCACATAGGAGGCTGTCATAGCCACGTTTAGGGCACCAAAGAAGAAACACCAGCTCAGAGGTGCACAAACTCTTTTTACAATGTGAGGTGGAGAAGAACTTTAGGGGGGAAATGGTGAACGTTAAGAACTAAAATATGGTATTGTATTCCAAGCTGGGTAAGTATGAACTTCTGCAACATCACTACCTTTCTGAGTGCAGCAGAACACCCTTGCTGAACCTGAGATGGTTTGTTGAAAATATTTCACAACTCTGTATGCAACAGCAAAGAAATGTTCTCACGTTGTCTTATGTATCCATTTTATCAGCACAAATGCTATCGGTAGAAATCATAAGACCCAGAATGGAGGCTGCTGGGAGCATGTTACTCAGCTGGGCATCTCAACACAGATGTCATAGGTTTCAGTCTTTGTGAGAAAACCTTACACATTTTATTAATAGTGCTGTGCCCTAATGCCTCAGAAACCGAAGGGCTCTTAAAGTCAGATTCCAGTGTTCAGTGGGTATAACTTCCTGTGTTCCCTCAATGGCAGCAATGTAAGCTTTCAAAGGGCTTGATTGTCATCCTGCCAATATATCTGCACATGCAATTGCTTATATGCTGATTAACCTCCCTCCATGTAACTAACTACCATGTGCAGAAGTTAAATAGATGGAAAACTGAGGAACAAATCCTGAGTGAAAAAACAGGTCCTCATTATCAAGTCCTTTTACATAGAATACTACTGTGATAATGCATCTAAAATAATGCTCAGGATATCCTTTAACCAAAACCAAAGGAACATTTTCATGTGTGTTTTAATTTGTTTAACCTTTTCCCCTCACATTTCATATTTATAGTTTTACAGCACCCGCTCGCCCTCCCCCACTGAGTGTTGCCACATGACCCCATGGAGTAGAAAGGTATTGGAAAACCACTAACATAACAGCCTCTCATTCATTCTCTCCCTTTTCAGTCCCCTAATCCTTTCTCTTGCTTGCTTTTTTTGGCTGACTAACTTTGCTGCCTCTGTGTGACACTCTTATCAACCAGCGACACCAACCTTACTCCCCTCCTCCTTGGTGTAAGTTTAATAGGGTTAGTTGTCTCTAAGGGGTTTTATGTGTTACTGAAGTAAGTTAAGAGAGGAGGGGGCCTTTGGAACACCACAAGACCGACTTCCAAAAAAAGCAAGGATTTGCCCTATGGACTGTTATAATTGCGATTGTTTGCTAAAGAGCAGCATTGGCAGACAGTCAGATGATGTGGTCATTTCACTTTCTTTGTTCAGCAAGCCATTGTTATGCAGAGAAGGAATCAGCAGCAAAATGCAAGCTATGTGGGGCTGGGTTTTCCCCCCTTTTTTTGCATGCATGCATGCATCTACTCTTTTTTTTTTCCCAGATGTTACCTAGGAAACAAAGTCTTTTGTGCTAGTAGTTTATATGAGCTATTCATGTCTGCTGGGGAACAGTACAAAAGCTGTAGAGATAAAGAAAGCTGCACTGTTTTTCCAACTCAGGGATGGACAGACATATTTTGGGGAGAAAGGAATCCCTTTTATTTTTGGGGTGGGTGACTTGGCAGATGATTCTGACAAGGTAAGCAAGCGGCTTGGTGTAATTTGTAGCTGGGGAGCGTGTGGTTTTCCTCTGAGTAACAAGTTAAGAAGGCTGATAGTCTGTCCGGGGCCTTCAGGAGGAATGTCTTCTAAGACGTTATGAGGAGGACCAGTTGTCGTTGGGAGGGCTCCAATCAGTTAGGAAAGAGCGAAATGCTCCACACTCTGAGCAAATTAAGTCTTAAGTCATTTCACTATATCCCAGTGAAATGCAGAGTAAACAACAACCAAAGACAGAGTAGTCAAGAAATGAAACTGAAAAGAAAACTAGTACTGTACTCAAATACACACTGATATAGATTCTATCAGGAAACTTATAAGAAGGTTCAGTAAGATGGGGAAGAAGAGCTTTCAAGATCTGAAAAGAGTGTTTATGTCCTATTTTTCAAATACTTGTGATTTCTCAATGCGCATGGACATCAAGAACTGCTGCGAACCTTTTTACTCTCATTTGGTTAAACAACAAGCATGACAATTCTGTTTTCCTTTTTCACAAATAACTCTCTTTCCTTTGGTGTCGTTGATCTCTCATAATGCCTATTTATCTTTTATGCCTTGTGCAGAATAGTTTGGGTAGAATATTCTGAAATCTTTTGCATGGTTTCTAAACGCTGTTCTGAAGACTTTAAGGTGATCTTTCATCTTTCGCTTTTTCAGTGTTTTTGAAATTGCTTTTAAAATTGTTTATTTTTTAATATATAGTTGGAAAGTATTATTTTACTGTTAAATGTATCATTTTTGTTTTGACCTTGTGAATACACATCCTGATCCAATACATGTTTATTTAGAGGTAAGTCCCATTAATTTCACTGAGACTTACTTACAAGTAAACAGGGATTGGATTCGTAAGGTACAATCCAAAACTTGCCTCTTTGGAAACAAATTCTGCTGAACTCAAACATCTGTGCAAACGTACTTAGGAGAATGCTGAAGTTCCATTCAAATCATTGCTAATTGCTGCTGACTACCATTATTCAAGATCAGCCTAGTTGTGAGCCATATGCTGGTATCAAGTATCCTTTCACAAGTAGGTTTGCATGGAACTGATTTACCTTGAATGTATAGTATGTATGTGTAACAAAATGAATTAGTTCAAATGTACACAAAGTTGCTAAAATAGCATGCACAAATAGATATCTATCATCCCAAGGTAATGGTGTGCATGTCTACAGCTCCCAAACATTGATTGGAAATTGCTTTCCTCTTCTGAAAATCCATTTTAATGTCTAACTCCTAAATGGTTTCAATATATGGACTGATTTTTGACTTTTGAGCCACCAAATGTCTTTTGAAACTATGATACTGGTTTAAAAAAAAAACCCAGTAAGTATTTGTTTCCCTGCAAACTACTTCCAAATCCCATTTTCTATTTTTTTTAAATAATAATAATAATAATATGACAAAGGAGTAGATACTGATTTTGATTGTTCATTCATTTACAGTCCCACCATCCAGAGGAAGAGGATACAGATGTCATGTTAGGGCAGAGGCCGAAAAATCCAATACATAATATTCCTTCTACACTGGATAAGCAAACCAATTGGAGCAAAGCACTACCTCTCCCAACTCCAGAGGAGAAAATGAAACAAGATGCCCAAGTGATTTCCTCTTGCATTATTCCCATCAATGTCACTGGTACAGATCTCTTGTACTTCTTTTGTTGTTGTTGGCAAAATGGTGGTTCAGGTCACTTATTTTCGTTATGGTGAGCACGTATCTAAAAAACAGGACTTTATGACCAAATACAAATTTAACTGACTTTAAGGAGCACAAGTGAGAGAAATTGCTACCCATTGATATCTACTAACATTGGTGGTGTTATAGCAACTAAGGCATACATGTTCTTTATCTTAATGCATTACTCAGTAACCATTCGCAGCTTGTGGTGTTTGTAGTTTGTGGGGTTTTTTTTTGGTAGAAATAGACAGAAGTATTCCCGTTCCAGCATTCACAAAAATACCTCTTTAAATTTAATGCACTGAAATAATTCACAAATCTAAAGAGATTTCTTTTCACTGATATGATAGTCATGCATGTCAGAGCAAGTAAGAGTAGCAAGGAAATTCTACTAGTTGCTTTGATGTCTTTCAGGTAAAAGGTATACAACTATATTCTGATTGATACATACACAGCTTTTCACTTACTATTTACAGAATTTATTTTGAACCAGCATGAAGTAGCTATATATATATAAATATCGCTGTTGTATAACAGCAAAGAAGACTAGAGAAGACTTAAGCCATACTATCTTTCTTATTCTTTTGTTGGTTCTACGTCTCCTATCCACGTACAGCTATTTGACAAAAGTATTACTTGATTAGAAACTTCACCAGAGTCTTCCCCAAAGATGTTTTTCCATAAAAACTGGGGTGCAATCCTAACCAACTTTCCAGCATCGACCTAGCTGTGCCAATGGGGCATGTGCTGCATCCTGCAGTGGAGTCGTAGTCACGGAGGCCGCAAGGCAAGGGAATGCTTGTTCCCTTACCTCGGAGCCACATTGCCTTTACCCCAGTGCTGGAAAGTTAGTTAGGATTGTGCCCTAAATCTAATTCAGGTTCATTATACTTCCCTTTCAAGTCATATGCACACATTTACCTTACTCGTAAAGTACTATTCGTAGATAACTCGAATAAAGGGCGGCGGAGAATGTTTTCCATTACTTCTTATTTAAAAAGTAAAATGTCCCTGCTTTTTTTTGATGTTTTCTTCCTGGTAGACTTTTTTTTTTACTGCTACAGTTTCTAATGATGCTTAATACAATTTTGTTTTTTACATAGCACACCACATCATCATGAAGTAACATGACTAAATGCATGCTGCACTTTTGTGTACATCTGCAAGGAAGAAGTGAACTTGCTCTCATTGACTTCAAGTGAACCTAGGCTCACCCAGGAACAGTGGTGTAGCAGAGGGGTGCAAAATAGTACGTTTTGAATGGCTCCCGACCCAAGCATGTAAATGCCCCCCCCCCTCGCTGCCGGAGCCAGCCAGGGCAATGAAAACAACACAGAGGCTTCTCCTCTATACTGTTTTCATTGCCCCAACTGCCTCCACCAGAGAGGGGAAAGGGCAGCTTACACAGTTAAATTGGGAGCCATAAAGAAAAGTACAATTTTGCACCCCTCTGGCTACGCAACTGCCTAGGAGATTCTCACTTTTCTGGTGGGCAAAACTAGACATGACCCAGTGAGATACCAACATCTCTTGCTTTTTCCCTGGGGAGGGGGGCTACTGCAAAAAAGCGCTGATTTTGATTGGTGCGCGCGCACACACACACACACACACACACACACACACACAGAGAGAGAGGGTACATATGTTTCATCCAAAGGTGATTGGATTTATAGAGGAAAAGTCCATCACACATGACAAAACATGATGCCAGATCCAGGAAGAGGAAACGGGACACAGATACCTTCTTGATTTATGTGCTTCCAGAGGCATCTGGTGGGCTTCTATGAGATACAGCATGCTGGGCTAGATGGGCCCTTGGCCTGATCCAGCCACAGTCTTCTTAAGTTCTTATGTTTTTATGTCCATCTGCCAATTTGACAGCCACCTCAGGCTGTCTTTCATTTTAAAACGATGTCAAGTGAATACTTCACAAATCTGTATGTAACACCTAGCTTGGCCCTCAATCTCACATTATGACCAAGTGTTGTTAAATCTGTTTTCTATTGTTACACATTTTGTCCAGGTACATTTGTCCTGCTTCAACATATTGCAATCTGAATATGAAAAAAACAACTCCCAGAAAGAATGTCTATGTGATTGATCACTATCAGCTAATCAACTTCAGTTTAGCATTGTCCCTGCTACAGCCCAATCCAACATAACTCCCTTGCCCTGGGGTAAGCCCATGCCAGGTCAGGAGCCTACTCGGGCAGGCACAAATCAGCGTGGTCCCATCAAGGCAGACCAAGTCTGGGAAGGGGACTTGAATTTGGCAAACACTTCTGCTACTGAACCCATCCCCTTCCAGGTCCGCCTTTCCCCCCCCCCACACCACCCCATGCTACCCCCCACCTGCCCCATTCCTCCCATCACCTCCCTTTCTCCTGCTTACTGTGCAATACTGCCTGGAACAGAAGGGCATCTTCAGTTTGCTGCTGCACAAAGACATCCGCTTGTCGCTTCTGCTCCATGCTCCGGCATGTCAGAATTTGCAACTGCCAGAAAGCACCTAGTGCCACCGGAACACTTGTTCTGGCAAGGCTAGGGGCAATTAGGATTCGGACATCAAACTCATAGTGGTCCATAGTCGTTACACGTAGGTCCCTAAATATTTAAAAAATTACATGCGTGTAAGTTACATTGAAGTTAAGAATGGTCACATCCTAATCAATGACCACAATTCCAAATAGAAGAGCTCTTCGAATGTTTATACACAGGGCGGAAATATAGTCACATATTTTTTTCTGCAATTGTTTAGAAAGCTTATGCCCATTCAGCCCTAATCACATAGGCTCCCCTTTCAGGCCTGCTGAGTATGTGGAAGTTGGGAGTGGGGCCAGTGGGAAGACATTGCATCTGAAGACATTCCTACAGTTGACTGGCATTGGTGGGGATATACTCACCTTTGGACCCAATTAGCTGTTTAGGGTCACACAAGAGCCTTCTGCTTGGCCAATGCAATTTTTGATCATTGACTCATTTCTTTGAAGAGTTGATCCTCATGTCATATAACAAACTGCTTTTGAAATCCCCCTTCAGTTCCAAAGCTGTTTGTCATCTAGGATAATGGGCTATTGTTTGAGACAGACAAGGCTAAGGGCCTAGTCCTGTCTCTCACCATGCTGAAGCATGCAGCCGCTTTGCTCTGCACACTAACATGTTCTGCATGCTGTGACGGCAGCAGTGGTGGGTTGATCAGAAGACCTGGAAGAGGTAAGGAAAAATATTTTTCCCTTACTTTTTCGTAGGCCTCCTGATAGCCTATGGGTCTTCTCAGGTGGCATTCATCCAAAGAGACAAAAATGGGAAGGACCGGTCAAAAAAGAAAGGATAAGAGTCTGGTGCATCCAATGCCGCTGCAATCCACCCTCTCCAAAACTCCCCTGAAACTCCCCCTGCCCTCCCATGAACTGTCCACGACATAACCCTGCTGCCAGCTTACCAGCCAAAGGTCCATATCGGTGTGGTCCCAGAGCCACAGCCACTTTGTAGCACCACTTTGGACTGGCCCAGCAACAGTGTGCTCCACCACACTGTCACTGGGCCTTTTGCCAACAGCAGGGCACTCCTGCTTGTCGCAAATGGGGGATCAAATTGGGCCATCAAGCTCCCTTGGCTTAACGCAACTGGTTTCACAGTTCTTTAGATCCTGGCCAATGCATTCAGGATTCAGTTGCAAATTTCTGTAACTGGGCAGACAAATATTGATTTCTTTCCTATCCATCCAAGGATGTTAACAGCAACATCAGCATCTAGAATGCCTTATAAAGTCTTTTACCAGCATCTATAGAGATTCCAGTCGGTTGTTATAGAAGTCACTAAAAACATGAGAAATAATGAATTTCTGGGGCATCTGATAGCAAACCAGTTATGATTTGGATAATCAGATTGTTCCAATGTTCTTTTACACAGCTGATACAAATGTCACTGAAAAAGAACCATATAGTGTACAGCATTTCCATTCATTGTTAAATGATCACATCTTACAATGTTGGGGGTGATGGAGGATATAGGATTATGGTCTGGGGTCTCCTGTAGTAGATTTCAAGAAGAACTTTTACAAGAAAGTTACTTTTTAGTGTTTCACATTTGTATGTAATGTACTATGTATGTGTATGTCCATGTATAATTATGATTGATATAATTATACAGTATCAAAAGTATAAATTTTGGGATCAGGATCTATTGGAAGACTTGGTTTTGATTCCCCCCCTTATTTTTTAGTTTCTTCTAATCGTCTTTTTCCTGTGGATTTCAAGCTATACTGTGAGTGCTTCAAGTGCATAGGTGTTGCCCAGAAACATTTGTTCGGAAAGCAGTCTTGCCAAGTTATAGCTATGAAAACATTGGGTTTATACTTCTATTAAATTGGAGTATAATGTTCAGTTTCTAAATGCATTTAACTACTTCCAATTACTCTTCCAGTAACAGTTGAAAATGACAAATTATTTATGGCACAATCCTAACATGCATACTCAGATTGTGTTCAATGGAGCCTAGTTGTTTCTCTTGCCACATGACGATGTGCATCTTCTTTTGGGCACCACATACTTCCATTAGATTCACAGGAATCTAGACGTCTATTATGGTGCACCTCCATGTTGCTGAACAGGCATAATGGCCACAGTACAAGGATTGAGCCCAGTGTATACAGGCAAACAGTGCTCTCCTATTGCACACAATGGCAAAGTGCCCCATGCTCTCATGAAATGCCTTTTCCTGTAGTGAACAGTGGGAAATTAATATGCATAAAAGGCTCTGAATAACAGTGATCGATCCTGTTGAAATTGGTGCAACTTGCTTCCAAAACATTTAGGGGAAGAGGATCAGGCTGCATAGACATTTCTGCATCCCAGAATAACTGGAGACATATTTAGTACTGTGGAGCAGCATAGACTGGGACTGGATCTTGTTTGCATTCAAAATGGTGCATATGAATTTGTTCCCAGCTTGTTTCAGGTTTCCATTGTTATGAAGGGTATTTGGCACTTTGAAACATCCCACCCTGTTCTCCACATGCAGACAGCAGAAACATGTTGGGACAGATACATCGTATCCAATGCCTAAATGGGAATACAGGACAGATATGGCTTGTGAGGGATACTTAAGAGGTTTGGTTATATGCCAATGAAGTATCTAATTAAGAGATTTGACTGCTCTGAATGACAGTCTCCATATGTTTTTTGAGGACTGGGACCAAATCTGTTTAGTGTATTACCACTGGTGACAATGGCTCTAGTTACAGTAATTTTAACAGAGTGCACCATGAACTATCAGGTTAGCCTCAGTGCTGACACAGCAAATTGACATTTGGACTCCTTTAGTTGGATTCTAGTCTTTACCCACTCTAGTATCTCAACATGTGCTTTAGTAAAGAAGGCTGGATATATAGGTTCACTTCGTTATTTCCCTTGACCTGCCCACAATTCCATTGCAATGCAAATGTGACATTATGTTTTCCTACATTACCGCTGAACAATTTCTACTCATCATCTTGGATGCTAATATTCATTACATATGTCGGGGCCTGCCTATCCATAATAAATGGATAAACAATGACAACAGAAGGTTCCTTGCTAGCAAGTGCCTAACTTTATTTGTTTCTTTCATTTGCCCCTTCCTCGTTTTGTGACTTTTGGCAATGCAGGCTGCTCAGGTGAAACAGGGTTAGAAGCAAAGTTGTGGTACAGTGTGATTCATTTTCATGGACGTTGTACATGGTCTGCCTTATAGCTATTTTGCAGGCATAATAACCCAGCATACTCACATGACTTCCACTGTCTACCCATCATAACAATCTGTTTACCATTGCTAAAAAGCTAATGAGACCTATTTATGGGTTACAGGAGTTGGTTTTGACAGAGAGGCTAGTATACGCTGCTCTCTTGTTCACTCACAATCCGTACTACAGCGGAGACGGAAATTGAGAAGGAGGAAAACCATCTCTGGCATCCCCAGAAGAGTCCAACAAGAAATAGGTGTAGTATAAATAAAACTCTTGACTAGCTAGCTTTCTAATTAAATTGCCTTCATTGCAGCAATATGGCCTGCCTTCCAAAGAACTATCCAAGGAACACGTTTCAACTTTTATGATGGTAGTTTTGAACAGAATGCGGTCGGGTTTTTGGTTTTTTTTTTTTGTCTTTTTTTTTACTATTACCAACCAAGCTATATTACTCATTACAGCCTTCACTTGGTGCACTGTGGGCCTTACTGAGTAATATAAGAATCCATGTCCAGCCCTTATTGTTTAAATGTAATGAGTCACTTGATTTTTGTGGTTTCTTTTTTTGTTTGTTTCTATACCCATACTTCTGTGCATAAAAAGTAACTAGATTCCGTGAAAGTTTTTTCTTGTAGCTAAGGAACCCATAAGTTGCCAGATATTGTCCTGCAGTGACATTTCACTGCTTGTTATATGTTGAACAGTTGAATGTTTATAGAGGACATTTATACCGTACTATACAGTTTATACTAGACATCTCTCAGTATTCTCTCTTTTGAAATTATTGCCAGATTATTTTTCTCAACTTTCAGGTGTGTGTTCTCTTCAATTTTTTGAAATTGATCATGCGTGTGAAATTACTTGGGCTAACTTACCTCTTTTCTGTAGTACTGCTAGTAGTTTAGTAACTAGGTTTCTAGGTTAACCTAGTAGTTAGTAGTAACTACTACTAGTAACCTAGTTAGTAGTAACTAGGTTAAAATCAGCTAAAATTTTCTTATATAACATTATAGCACAAGAAGAATTACAGAGTTATTTTGGATTTCTACTGGGCCACTACACTACAATACAGGGAGAGCTGGTGAAACAAAGATCCATACGTATTCAGAAGTCAGATAAATGCGGTGGCTGTTTATTCCCTCATTAACATGCATTTAGAACTTTAAAAGCCTCTTGGCAGAAATGTCCTCTGGGAAGGGCAGTTTGAATCAGGAAAATAGTGGGCAGAAAAATATTTAAGCACTTGTGTTTTGTCCCCTATTTTCTGATCCCAATTGTTCCTTCAGAAGGGCTTCTCCCGTTTAAAAAAAAAAAAGGCCTTTGGGATAACACCACACATATTTGAGAATAATGTCTAGTTTGGCCCCAGTGGTTACTATTTCTTTTGTTCTGCTGGTGAAATACTCAGCGGGGGGGGGCACAACACTAAGAGCCCAATCCTATCCAACCTTCCAGCACCGATGCAGCCATACCAATGGGGCATGCACTACATCTTGCTGTGGGGGTGCAGTAAGGGAGACCTCATCCAGGTCAGAGAACATTTCCCTTACCTTGAGAATGCATTGCAGTTACATCAGCACTGGAAAATTGGATAGGATTAGGCCCTAATTGTGTAATTTTAGATCCATGTAAGGGTCATAGCTTATAAGCCAATGGAAATGGTGTCTCACAAAATTTTATGTGTATCCTAGATTCTGATGAATCACCAGTAGCAAGAGAACGGAATGTGATTGTGCATGCAAATCCAGACTTCTCTAATAACGTCAATAGGAGGTCAGGTACCAGAGACTCTGAGTGCCAGACAGAAGAAATCCTAATAGCTGCCCCATCCAGAAGAAGAATCCGAGCTCAGAGGGGTCAGAGTGTAGTGGCCTCCCTGTCTCATTCAGCTGGCAACATATTGGTGCTGACAGACAACACTGACGCCATGTTTACAACATCCGTGAGCAACCGCGTCCGATCAAGGAGTCTTCCTCGCGAAGGTGCTAGAGCCAATGAAGTAGATCACAACACTAGTGCCAAAATGTCAGCGTACGATGCAGAACACTTTTTAGCAAGCCAAGAAAGAATCTCCACAAAGAGTAAAGATGCCATCAATAACCAGTGTTCACAAGAGCACCATCCCATCGGTTTAACCTGTTCTCAGCATCTTCATAGCCCTGATCATAACTCAAACGAAAGGGGGAGGTCAAGGCTATCAAGGATGGCAGATTCTGGAAGCTGTGATATTTCATCAAACTCTGACACCTTTGGAAGTCCCATTCACTCTATCTCTACCGCTGGGGTCCTTCTCAGCAGTCACATGGACCAGAAAGATGATCATCAATCGTCCAGTGGGAACTGGAGTGGAAGTAGCTCTACGTGTCCTTCCCAGACATCCGAAACCATTCCTCCTGCTGCTTCGCCACCACTGACTGGTTCTTCACACTGTGATTCAGAGTTATCATTGAACATTGCCTCTAATGCAATTGAAGACTCTAGTGTCTTCATAACAGAGCACTACAGTGATCAAATAGACAAAGTTAGAGGTCACAGGGCAAGTTCCTTCACTTCCACTGTAGCTGATTTACTTGATGATCCTAACAACAGCAACACAAGTGACAGTGAATGGAATTATTTGCATCACCATCATGATGCATCCTGCCGTCAAGATGTCAGCCCCGAGCACCCCAAGGCAGATAGCCTGGGGTGCCCAAGTTTTACAAGTATGGCCACTTACGATAGTTTTATAGAAAAGACCCCATCTGAGAAAGCAGACACTAGCTCACACTTTTCGGTTGACACAGAAGGCTACTATACCTCCATGCACTTTGATTGTGGTCTCAAGGGAACTAAAAGTTATGTGTGTAACTATGCAGCTGTGGGTTCCGAGAGCGGCCAGAATGCAAGTGTTGCTTCCAGTCTCTCTAACTGTGCCTGGCAGGATTATGTGAACCGAAGGAGGCAAGGAAAACAGAGCATCTCTCTCAAGAAACCAAAGGCAAAGCCAGCCCCACCAAAACGCAGCTCATCTTTAAGGAAATCTGACAGCAGCACAGATCTCCCGGAGAAGAAAGAACCAAAGATAAGCAGTGGGCAGCAGCACATGCCTCATACTTCCAGGGAAATGAAGCTGCCCCTCGAATTTTCAAACACCCCTTCGCGAGTGGAAAACACTAATCTGCCCAGCAAACAGGAACTATCCTGGGATCATCAGGAGGAAAGCAGATTCAAAGACCCTCCCCTTGACACCATAGACATCCCATCATTTAAAGATGAAGGTGCTGAACAATCTCACTATGCAGATCTCTGGCTTCTCAATGACTTGAAAACTAATGATCCTTATAGGTCTTTGTCCAATTCTAGCACTGCTACGGGTACTACAGTCATAGAATGCATAAAGTCACCAGAAAGTTCTGAATCACAAACGTCGCAGTCTGGATCGAGAGCCACCACTCCCTCCCTCCCTTCTGTTGAAAATGAATTCAAGCTAGCTTCCCCAGAAAAGTTGGCTGGGTTAGCCTCTCCCTCAAGTGGTTACTCCAGCCAATCTGAAACGCCAACGTCGTCTTTTCCTACCGCTTTCTTTTCTGGACCTTTATCTCCAGGTGGGAGTAAAAGAAAGCCAAAAGTCCCAGAAAGGAAGTCCTCGCTGCAGCAGCCTTCTCTGAAAGATGGTAATATATCTCTAAACAAAGATCTAGAACTTCCAGTTATACCTCCTACTCATCTTGACCTAAGTGCTCTTCATAACATCTTGAATAAACCATATGCTCACAGGCACCAACTGCATGCTTTTCATAACAATAAACAGAACATGGTAGAAGAAGCACTCAACATGAATTCTCCACCAGCCCTTGCCATTACACCTTCAGTTCTGAAGTCTGTACATCTTCGATCAATTAATAAGCCTGAAGATGTGAAACAAAAGGACAGTGCAGACCACCTCCACGTTCAAGGAAACTCTTTAATGGTGACTGCCATTTCTTCAGGTAGAATGAAACCGCATGTCAGCAAGAAGCAACTATCACGCCAATATTCCATGGAAGAGGCCATAGTGTCCTATATTGATGTTTCTCCAGTACAGATCAGCCCAGAACAGCTGCAAGCAGATAACCCTTTGACTTTCAGTGAAAAGAATACCGGTCAAGAGACCCTTGCCTCAGTGACCGTGGGTGCTCCAGTGGCTAAATGCATGATGGGTCATGACGTTTTGCTCGAGAACACATTAACTGCTTGTGGCAGTTCTGCCGAAGGGTTGCCACAAGGCACAGCAGTCCTTTCAAGCAACTCTGAAGGGAAGAGAACCACTTGTCGAGCCGAGCAGGAAAAGAGTCATGATCCTGCGCAGTTCCACCATGAACTGCTGGCACGCTGTGAACCACAGTGGGGCTATGAACCTATCAATGAGAACCCATCCCAGTCTGACTCCTCAGCTGGGGGAGCAGACATTAGTCATCCGCGGAAGTATCAGCTTGATCTAAGCCACCACGATGACAAAGTGCCTGGGACCATCAGCTATGATTCAGATATCTCAACTGTAGATTCACTCAGTGAAAAATGCTCTGAGCAGGAAAACGATATTGCATCAGGTATTCCAACCAAAAGTGCCTCAGATGACAATGACAGCAGAGCAGCTGAGACACAAAGGACTCCAGAAGATGATGTCTTTAAAGGTGAGTTCATATAACTATGCCGGTACTATTTATGTATAAGCTGTCCCATGTCAAAAGTGGTTGTGGTGAGTTGTTGGTTGGTTGGTTGGTTTTACTCAATGGATGGCTTAAATATGCAGAATTCTTTTTATCTCAGTGGCACACCTTTCCAATATACTTCATCCAAAAAAAAACGCCCATGCTTTGGAAAAATAAACAAGTGTAGGCATTGATTTGCATTTCTTTTCATTTCAGCTATGAAAAGAGCACCAGCTCTATATAACCAAGTGTTATTTTGATATATTTTCCTGTCTTTAGATGAGATTGTCTAGTGCCTGTCATTATATAGGCAATTCCATTATCAAGCAAGTTGGCATTAGTTGGCTCTGTTGTAATGTGTAGCAAAATTGTCAGGTGACGGCTCAGTAGTTCTTTTCTTTCTGTTTTGAAGAATCTTCTCCGAGTGACGATTCCATCATTTCACCCTTAAGTGAAGATTCTCAGGCGGATACAGAAGATGCTTTTGCGTCTCCAAATAAGCCTCGAACAACAGAGGACCTATTTGCAGTCATTCACCGGTGAGCTAATGTTACTGTTCTTGAATGCTGCTTTTTCACAGGATTGGGAGTAGATCTAAAGTAACTGCAATGGAAAATCCAGGTCAGGTGAGGGTACCCTAGTAATGTCTGAAGTAAGGCAGTTCAAGAGATTATGTTTGAACGAGCAGGCACATGGAAAGGAGTCTTGTGCTGAGTCAGGTCATTGGTCCAATTAGGATTACCCATAGCAGGGGTCTCCAAACCCCACTGAAAATACAGCCTAGAGCAGGGGAGGCTGAACAACAGGTCATGAGTCTCATTCAGCTTTTGGACATATAATGTGAGGCTGTTGGACATATTGGCTGAGCTCCTTTTTGCATCACAATATAAAATGTTAATAAATTTTTAAGCTTTATAATTATTTACCAGGTATAAACTGAGTCATTTAAACTGGCTTAAAACAAAAGTAAATGTATTTAAGAATTTAAATGATTCTTTATTACAGTTCTCAAACATCTCTCCTACAGCTCTCAAATATTTGATCATATGTGGTTCTTACATTAAGCATGTTTGGCCACCTTGGCCAAGAGCTATTTAGGGCAAAACTATTATATGACATTAACTAGCTCATTGTGTAGTTTAGGGCTTATTTTTACTATAGGATAGTAGCTGCATGGGCCTGGAACTACACTGAGGTTACAAGGAGGAAGGGGGGAGTGTTTAACCCTGAACTATCATGCCATTTTCCCACTGAAAATCCTTTGCATAAAGTAACTTTGCAGGGTAGACTTTTCAAGAGGAAAACAGCACGAGAGTAAAGGGCTCACCACCTATTTCCATGCCAAAGTCCTGATCACATCTAGTAAGGCCCTCCATAGTTCATAGTCTGCCTGAATCAGAGATGCACATTTTATACATTGTACATCTTACACATTTCGGTGGGCCGAAATCAATTTTATAAATGAATGAAGTAAAATGAATGTTTTACTTGGATATTTTTTGCAATGGGCATGATATGATTCAGAATAAAAGTGTGACATTTACAAAGACACAATGCCATGTTTAAACTAAGAAATGATATATACAGAGTAAAAATGTTAAATATTTTAAGTTGCTACAAGCCGGATAAACTCTTGTAGAGGGTCTGATTTGGCGCCCGGGCTGTAATTTGGAGTCCCAAACTATACTTGCTCTAGTAAATATATACACATATTTCAGTTTAATCGGGAAGGTTCTTTACTGGGTTGCAATTATTATCTAATACCTTGTGAGATTCAGTAATAAATCACTTGTGGCTGCTTGTGATTTTGTTTCTTGTAGTGTGCTGGGGTTTTTTTTATGTTGGTAGTTAGCTCGAGTGGCTCCCAGTTGGGAAAGGAAAGACATAAATATTCTAACTAAACACATTGGGGCTCGGTTTAAGCTCATCTCAACTTAGGGTGCAATCCTAACCTAGAGTTGGGCTGGCCAAGGACACCATAAAGTACGTTTGGACGTGCGCCATCCTCCCTGACTCCAACAGTGGTCCAAACGCGCTGTACAGTGACCCTTCTACCAGCCAAACCTTGCTGGCCTAACTGTGCCAGCCTAACTCCAGGTTAGATTGCGCCCTTAATTATTTCTACATCATGATTATTATGGCATTTGTTCCATCACAGGTCGAAAAGGAAAGTGCTTGGAAGGAAAGATTCTGGAGAAGTTTCTTCAAGAAACAGAGCGAGAGCATCAGCGAGTACCAGCAGCGTGTCTTCTGCGAGCAGCATACCGCCTCCAGCCACTGTTCCGCCTACCCACAGTGTGGCAAGCCCAGCAAGCAGCCAGCGATCTCCTGGACTGATTTACAGGAATGCCAAAAAGTCCAACACCTCTAATGAGGAATTCAAACTGCTGCTTCTGAAGAAGGGCAGCCGGTCCGATTCCAGCTATAGGATGTCAGCCACTGAGATACTGAAGAGTCCTCTTTCACCCAAATCTCCCGGAGAACTAACTGGGGATACTTTTCAAAATACTGATGAGTTTTCCCAACCCTCATCAGGTGCTGAGGCATTAGCTCCTCTTTCTCCTTGTCCCCCAAGAATAAATGCCGAAGGGTTTTCTTCCAAAAGCTTTCCTACATCAGCATCTTCACGAGTAGGACGGTCACGGGCACCTCCTGCAGCCAGCAGCAGCCGCTACAGTGTCCGGTGCAGGCTGTATAACACGCCGATGCAAGCCATTTCGGAAGGAGAGACTGAGAATTCCGATGGGAGTCCTCATGATGATCGATCCTCTCAGAGTTCCACATAGGCTGCATCAGGGCCAGAGCACACTTCTGACTGTTCCATGGGGGGACTATGCAGTTGCTTGGCTCATGTGAATATAAGAAGCCAATTCTGTAGCAGTCAATTACCATGCAGGGCAATATTGATGCTTGAAAATGCTGAGGATTGCTAAGATGCTGGGAGAAGAGACAATGACTTGTAGCTATTTATTACTTCACATTTTCTATAAGTAGGAACATATACTAAATGGTTAACTTTGGTTAAACTTTCGGTTCATTTCTTTCATGTTTTCCCACCATCAATGTAGATTTACATTACCCACTTTCCCTTCTTCCTGTTCCAAAGTTGCCCATTTAGGATAAAAAAAAATTATATTCACTGTTGTGCTTCCCTAGGGAAAAAATCATGAAATTGCTTGAGGAATTGGTATTTTTTTACACTAAACTAAACCGAAACAAAATTTAGAAGAAAAGAACAAAACAGATGTATATATCCATATTTTTGATATACATGTGTAAATAGAATTATCAGAGAAAAAAGTGGTTGATGGCAAATGATAACAGCCTTGTTGAAAGACGAAAAAGGATAAAAGGTAATGACTGTATTCTGTGAATACATTTTCATATCAAACGTGATTTACATATTGCAGTTCAGTAATTAAAGCCTCAAACATGGATGTTAACACTTGAATTAGAAGAAATTCAATATTAATACAATACTAAGATTTACTGACATCACATTAAGTTTATAGAAATTCTTCAAAAACACTGTTCTATACAAGCTAATTTCAAAGCAACGCTTGCATCGAGGCTCATTCATAGGCACTACAAATACGGACTGTTGATAAATTGGATTCTCTGTTGTGACTTCTCCCTCCATTCCTGTCCGCCCCCCCCCCCCCAAGAATCCTGAGAATCATAGTTGTGTGGATAGGTGGGTGCTATGCGTAGAACAAGGACAAACCTTCTATTCGTTACTCCTCTTGACTCTTCCAAGACAAGTAAACCTACTTAAGGTGTCTTGGCTTCTGCGTTCATTGCCTCAGTTCCAGACACAGCTCTGGTTGTGATGCAGAACTGACACTCAGAGCTGTGCCATCTAAAAGGATTCCAGAAACATTTATACATGGAGACTTTGTCGGAAGTATAACCTTTCAATGAGCTCAATCCTGGATTCATATCAGACAGTTGCAGTAGATTTTGCTATACAAAAAAAAAAAAAATTTAAACCGTATCAACTCATGGGATGGGCTCCCTTCTCAATATAAAGTACACATCTACTCTAAGTTTTATTATATTCAGGGGGCTCCAGGAACATGTACGCACAATTGCAGCTTTAAATATCAAGCATTCAATTAGCCAAATCAGCTCGCAATAAATCCTCAAAAAGGAGCAATAAAAGAAAAAGCACGAAGACACAAAACAGAAGGGAAAAATATAAGTTTTAGCAAGCTCAGAGGCCCAACAGGATGTGTGCTGTATCCTATAGCGGTGGTGATGGGCAGTCACGGAGGGCTCCTCAAGGTCATGGTATGTTTTCTCCATAAGCTTGAGGCTGCATTGCAGATGCATTAGTGCTGGAAACTTGGATAGGATTGGGCCCTAAAAGATTTTAAGTGAATGTTAAACAGAAAGGCAAGCCAGTACAAAGAGAGCAAAAGGCAAGAAATGTGGCCAGTTTGAGTGCAGAAGAATAAGAGTGTGCTACAGAATGCAAGGTAGAAACAAGACGACGTGGTCCCTTTCCAGTGAACTTACAGACCAAAAGTAGCCATTCAACAGGGAAGACTAATTATACTGTAACAACAAACCAATAGTGTAGTTAGGCAGAAGTGTGGATAGGAAAAAACTGATTTTAGCAAAACTAACTGAAAACGAAAGGATGTATTCACGGAATCTGAAAAGAAAAAGGGGAAAGTATCAAAAATATCCAAGACCTCCAGTTTCAGAAGACAAGAATACCAACAATAGCTAAAAGGGAAACACGGAAAGAGAACTCTAGAAGAAAGGATAAATACCCCACTAATGCCTCTTTGTGTGGGCACTCACCATATTCCTTAATCTTAAAAAAAACAAAAAAAACTTTGTGACAGAATTGTTGGGTTAGTGCAAAGACTGTTAAACCATCAGGAAA
>JAJKFI010000006.1:19642681-19691857 GCA_029204185.1 Lerista edwardsae
CTGCATGCAATGAAAGAATAAGCAATGTCTATTTCTTCACCACTTTTTAACTATGCTCTTAAACCAGGACACAATCCTAACCAACTTTCCAGCAGCCAGGTAAGGGCAATGCAGCTCCAAGGTAAGGGAACAAACATTCCCTTGCCTTGGGAGGCCTCCGTGACTACTACGCCACTGCAGGATGCAGCACATGCCCCACTGGCACAGCTATGTCAGTGCTGGAAAATTGGTTAGGACTGCACCCACAAGATTATTAAAATATGTGATAATACAACCAATTCATGTTGATGAGCCCTATCACAAAACTACAATTCCAAGAGTTCCTTGGGAGAAGCCATGACAGTTGAACCAAATTTTAAACTGAATTATGGTTGCAGCGTGGCCCTAACTATAGTAATTGTTGTTTAGAATGAAAAGCACACTTAACAAAAGAAAAAAAAACTGCTTTTCTTCTAATGCAAATCCCCAAGTTGTCTCACTGTACTGTGATGTCTGGCACTTAATCTGGGCAAGACTGCAAAAAGGGGAGAAGTATGAGGAAATAGTATTTTCATATTATTATTGTTATAACTACTAACTAGGCTGTTGGGAGACCTAGTCATAACCTGGTAACTAAAATGTTGAAACAGGATTACTTTCATGTTCATAAATTACTATTAAGCATGCCACAAATGCTGTTGACTTTATCAATAAAATTATGTAACAACATTTCAGTGAAGCTTTGTGCGGACAACATTCATGCTACCTAAATATTTAGAGAAATGACACTGTGAAAAAAAAATAGCTGAGAAATAAGTATATGTATGCATTCTTGACATAGCTGACTAAACTTGGAATGGAGAAGCTTTCTGATCCATTATGCCAGCCACATACAGCTCAGTTTTGTTCTGTCTTGGTTTTTATCAGAAATATTTCTTGGTGGGAATATATAGGGGGTGGGAGTAGAAAAAGAATCAGAGCAAATACTTTGAACAAATGAAGGCAGGGAAACAAATGCTGGATTACTTGAAGTTACTTGAATTTTGTCAGAAAACTAAACACAAAAAAGGTCGATAAAACAAATCCAGTTGTGGTTTGAACACAACCACATACAACCACACACACACACACCATCTCCGTATGCACAAATTAGTAACTATCTTTAATACATACCAGTTTTCCAGTTGCAATACACTCCAGAATTAAATGGATATTCATGCTGTTTTTCTAGTCCATCAATGTGAATGACATATAGACTACATTCTTAAATGCAGGAAAGTTTTGTACAGTTAACAGTTTTGGGAAGGAGTACAGTGCAGGTTGAACAGAATGGCTAGATGACACTGGTAGTCACTAGTAAGTCTAAGAAAGTTGCTGTCAAGTGAAAGTAAAGGATAATGGGTGTAGAAGGAAGGGAAAGCAGGGGAAGATAGCTTTCAAAAAGATAAACCTTATTTGATTGGGCTTGAAACAACTGAAAAAATAATTAAAAAATATATTTAAAGTTAGTTACATTAGTCAAAGTTCATTGGAATCGCAAAAAAAAAACAACCCAAAAACATTTGTTTAGGCTTACTTACAGTCCTCCAGCATGGCAAGAGATGAGTGGTCAGCATGTGTGGAAAAGTGTAATGAGAACAGGAGATTATTTGCCCAGTTCTGAGATTTGCCACATTGGCAAATAAGCTTTTAGGAAGGGCCAAGTGCACTGCTCAGTCGGTACGTCGTTAAAGATATGGCAATGTTCTGGTACATGGCAGACATGTTATGCAAGTGGTACAGGCATATTTAGGATCTGGGTGCCCATCAGCGGAAAGGGCTTGTATGTTTTTTAGGATACTGAATGTTTAAAAGAAAGGTGTTAGCGCAAATCTTATCAGTTATCGTTAATAGACAAGCTCCACAAAGTCGTCGAAAGTAAGTGAAATGGAATGTGTTAGTGAGTTAACGAGATTCACGTCACACATAATTTGTCGTTAGGAACAAAAATAATACATTTGAGATGGGAGTCAGAACTGCCACCTTACTTCACTTTGGTTTACTGCCAGTGGCACTCTTAGTGCCTGATGCTAAGATAGACCCAGCCTACAATGGAGTGCTTCAGAGCATGGTGCACCAACTGTGTTACACAGAGACTGAAGGCCCAATCCTATCCATCCTTGCCAGCTTTGCCAATGGGGCATGCGCTACCTCCTGAAGTGGGGAGCCAGTCATGAAGGCCTCCTCAAGGTAAGGGAATGCTTGTTCCCTTACCTCGTGGCTCCATCAGCACTGGAAGGTTGAATAGGATTTGGCCCTAATATTATAATAGAAAGCAGCTGAATTCCTTTCTCCAAGATGGCCATTCTTGTGGGTGCCATCCAGAATCCACGGAGGCATTGATGCTCTTCCACTGTGGATTACACTGAAAAGCATTTAATGATATTCATATTAATACCAGAGAGAGCTATATAAATATATAAAAAATACAACGTGAATTAGAAGGTAGTAAATACCTTCTTAATAGTGCTAAAAAAGTTATACTTATTTTGTTTACTCAAATCTATAACAAAGTGTTTTCTATTTATAAAACCCCATATGAAGATGGTTTATAAATTCACTAACAAAAAACACAGTCACAAATAAAGCCCAATCAAGTAATTTGCTGTAGGCATTTGAAGTTCTGCTGCCCACAGGGCCTGCCCCCTTCAGCCTGGGGAGGAAGCATTGCTTTGTGCAGTGTTATGCCTCCACTGAAGTCCAGAGAAAGGACCTGCACATACAGAACCTCCTTGCATGCAGACAAGTGCATTTAGACAATAGAACTGGAGGTCAAAAGCAAATTGAAGGGAACAGTATGTCTTCAGAGCCCTTACAACACAAAGAACGTAAGCAACATCGTATCTTGAAACAGGGTATAACACATACATTAAGGTAACTTGTGAACCATCATTCCAACTTACAATTCTGTTGTTTGCACTGATGTTACAAGAATGAGTTTTGAAGTTATGCAGCAATTTGTGTTCTCTTTTCTTTTAGTAGTATTTTTCTATTTTTTTTTTTAATATTGTGGCAGCATAGAGAATATGGATTAGCCGTAGCAAATAAAGCATATGTTTGCATTTGCCAAAGGTCACTGATAGAGTGCATTTGCTGCAATTGTGGCAGATTAGAGAAATACTGTAGGTTATGACTTAAAAGTTGAAAAACCAATTAAGAAGGTTACAGTGTAACTATTTTGGTACTAACACCAGTTCACGCTGGCAGAAAAGACAATGGTTTATGGACTTGCATCCATTTTGTATTTTTGTAATATTTGTAAATATGAACTTTTTAAATTGTTGCAAAGACGGTTTCTTTTGTAAAATGTTTTCAAAGTTTACATTAAATCCAAGCCTTTGTATATTTTAGAGCTGTGCAACACTTTAAGTCTTGTATTTATTTTTAGTAAAAACAGTGAGTTTCATTGTGAACCCCCTCTCTAAAATGTGTCAGAAAAGTTTGATTATCTAGGAAGTGTGTATAGAAACTGCAAATAAACATGACTGCAATTAATCTATTTGTGTGGTTTACTGACCTTCCCTACAGCGGTCAGAATGTTGGTCAAGGACTGGATGGATCCTGATTCAAATCTCCACAGTCATGAAACTCACGGAGTGACCCTGAGCCAGTCACTGTCTCTCAACCTAACCTCACAGGGTTGCTGTGAGGATAAAATGGGGGAATGGAGAACCAACGGTGGGGTGAATTGTTATAAAGTACATATAAAGATACAGCACGTCAGTTCAGAATGCTGATGAAAGTTAGATCTTTTCAACAGTCCTTTTTAAGCTGTTTCCTTACATTATATTTCTCTTCTTTAGAAAAACCTTTTATACCGCCATTCTCCCAGAAGATCCAGAGTGGCATGCAACCAAAACAATAATATAAACCAATGGTTCTCAAAATTTTTTAGCACCAGGACTTACCTTTCAGAATGGCAATCTTGTCGGGGCCTACAGGAAATGGTGTCATTATCCTGGAAGTGATGGAGTGGCCAGAAAAGACATCATTAAGCAGGAAGTGCCATCTAATCATTGTGATGTAAACAAATGACACTCCTTGAATGCAAACTGTCATTCTTGAATTGCAGCAATTGCACAACTATGAAACATCCCTATCAGAAAAAAAGATTAGGACAATATATTATGTAAAAACACTGAACTAAAAACAATTTTTTAAAACCTCACTTAAAAATTCAGACTGTTAACACTTGCAAAAGAAATGTAGCAAGAGTAAGGTCTGCAGTTTCCAAAATGGCGGCTCCCAGCTTTCCACGACATCAGGTTGCGACCCACCAAGGGGATCCTTACCCAGTTTGAGAAACAACAATATAAACAAAAATCACAATTCAGAAAATCATCAACAATCTAAGTAACAAAACAAGCCAATCCGCAGGAGTAACAGAACACACAAGAACTGATTTGAGAACTAAGTGATATAAAATGCTTTTCTGAAGCCAGAGCTGCACATCACAAAAATTTATATAATTTTTACAGCAATACCTTGCACTTTTATCTGGTTAGGGCCCAGAACATGGATGAAAGTAAAAAAAAAAAAATGGATGAACGTCAAAGCATAGCTTTATTTAGCTTGCAAATTTATTTTGGCCAGAGAAAAATGTGAACAACTAACCATATCACATGCAAATGCGTGCATGTGTTAATACACAGGGGGAAAAAACATAAGACAACAAACATAGAAGGTTGGATGAAATAAGGAACAGGAAAGCACATGGATGAAGTTTGAAATGTGTTAGTAATTGAAAACGGCTGAAAGAGCAGTGAAAATCAAGTGGATGAAAGTCAATGTATTGCCATATATACATGCTGTACATCAGTATAAATTTAACAGTTGTTCAATTCATGTAGAGTGTACTTTCCAGAGTTACACAAGTAAAAAAAAGATAGGGCCTATCAGAAGGATTCCAAGGAGTTAGGCTTGACCTATTTGGCAGGAGGGGGGGAGGTGAACATGTACCCTGCTGGATCAGATTGTCTACTCCAGCCTACTGAAGTTTTCTTCCTCAGACAAAGAGCAATCATGTGCGGTGTGGTCCAGATGGAGACTATGGAATTGAGTCAGTGTAGCAGCTAGTGGAAAAATATAAGAGCCCTGCTGGATCAGACCAAAGGCCCATCTAGTCCAACTTCCTGTATCTCACAGGAATTTGCATCTTCATCAATTGACATCTTTGAAGCTAAAACTTTCAGTGTTCTGCTTTGCATCCCTGCTACATTCACATCCTGTTTTGCTGAAAACATACAGCTCATGAGCTGATCAGCATTTAATCTTGCCTATTTAGCAGCAAATCTCTTCCAACAACATCTCCACCAGCTAGCTATTTAGTTCTGAACTAGTGAGATTACTTTCTATCAGGCGCTCAGCAATAACAAGCCTTTCATATTGAGAGTTCCAAACCACTCAGCCAAAGTCTCTTGACTACTCGGGCTAGATTTAATACATGTTCTATTTTGCAACTGAACACGTTATTTGAAATGATTAGAAGGATTACTGGCACATTCACAAAGGCTGATCCGTACAGGGACTACCAGTGGTGGCTCCACTGATGGCACATGTGATGGAGATCCATGCAAGGACCAATACCTGAGGCAGCAAGGGTCCCCTGCTCCCACTGCTACCCAGTAAAGCAGGGCCAGTTACCATCTGCTGCTGCAGTTGCTTCCCACTATCGTCCATTAAGCCAGCCAGAGCCCAAAGAGGAGGCTCACCATCAGGCAGTGGCCAGCATGTGGCTGCACTGGCTGACAATTGCAATTATAGCAGTGGTTGACTGTTACACATCCACTCTCTTTTTAGTTTTCCCAGCCCAGTAGCATTGATGTGAGAAACCCTGCACCAGATGGGCAACAGCCCTCCTTCACTGCTGGCCACACTACCTGCAAATAGCAGCATGAAAGACCACACCCACCTGCTACCTAGTTTTCATACAAATAGTGGGAAGGGAACTGGCACATGCATGTGCTTTCTGAAGCATTGGGGACCATGCCGTGGTGGGAGTTTTCATAGGACTCACCTCAGCCCGCCCACCCCAAAAAAGCTGAAACTATCACTGGGGAATCATAGCCTGCTGCATCATGTGGTAAACCCCACCCACATTTTACCTATAGCACAAAGCTTATTTCTAGCACCTGAATGGTAGAAACAAGATTACCATGGGTGGGATCAGGATAGCATATCACAGGAATTTCTTTTTTGTGAGTTTTACTTACCAAAGTGGAATTTATTTACCAAAAGTAGGAGCCCAAGCTACCCCATCAGAAGGGATCTCCCATTCATATAACATACAAACCAACCACAAGCAAAGTCTTTTTTTTAAAAACTGTACTCTAGAGCATTGGTTCTCAAGCAGTTTTATTTGTTTTTATTTATTTGTTTGATTTTTACCCCGCCTTTTTGCCCAGGGGCACTCAAGGCGGCATATGGGATCCAGTTTTAGCAATGGGATCCAGTTTTTAAGACACTCTAGCACGACCCATCTAGCTTTATGAGACTAAAGAGTTTTCATTTAGCAGCTACTCAAGTTTTTTTATCCTTTTTACTATGATGGGGGGAAACATCATTTAGATAATTCAGCACGGAAAATAGTTTCCAGCACGAATGGTGCTTTGCATTCTGCTGGGGATAGTGCAAAAGACCCCAGAAGCACCTGGCTGCAAAGACCCCTGGGAGCTGTGGTAGGGGTCTTCTGCACCTTCCCTAGGGGAACACAAGCTTCTGCTCACGCCGTGGAAGGAAAAAGAAGGCATAGGATGTGCATGGATATGCAGCGGCTTGGCACTCCGGAGACAGATTTTAGAGCCCCCTGTTCTAGAGTTAAGTTCCACATTCATTGGATCTGGACCATTTTAGTAACCTTCCATTCCCCTTTGCAGTAGACCAAAGCTCATTTGCCTACTTGTGAGTAAACATGCATGTGTGCTCAGTTTCACTTTCCATAGGGCACAATAAATTTTCCTTGTTACCTATTGGCTTGTCAGTGTCATGACCCACCAAAAATTGGGTTGTGACTGACTGGTGGGTCCAGACACACAGTTTGGGACCCACTGCTCGAGATTAACCCTGCAAGTTGGTGATTTGAAACTGAAAATTCTAAAAATTACAGCACCACAATCAGTTTCATAAATGCATTTTTTCCTGAGTTTTTATTGGTCCTTTTGTACATCCCATATATAAATGGTAAACTTCAAGCCTATAAATTGCAAACAGAGCATAAACATTTGCACAATTTCAAAACAGGGAACAGCATACAGATATTGAAACAAGGCCTTATATATGTTTTTACGAGTGAAGGCAAATAAGAAAGAGCAATAAGCACAGAATTTCCTTTGGATATTTTTTAAAGGCACCAATCCTATGCGTACTTTCCTGGGACCCATTGAACACAATGGGTCATGTAGCCATGCATAGGATTCTGCTGCAAGAGAGCAACTGCAGGAGTCCTCAAAACCGGAGCCATGAAATACAGATGGGTAGGGGCTTTCCCCTCCACCATTATTTCAATTTGAATGTCCATCCCTTGGTGCTCACAGGACAAAACATGCAAGGATGTTACAGCTTGTTGAAAGTACCAAAGAAGAGATAACAAGCTTTTCAGAACTTTGGGGTATAATCAGTGGTGTCATCTACCCACCAGTAGACGGTACGCTGGGCAGGACTTAGTGTGATCGACAGCCTGTCCACTCACTTCCGCTTTCTTCGCGCTCCCCGCGCGGCTTTCCCTCGCCTCGGAGGGAGCGGCTGCTCGCCGGGGGGATGGGTGGGGGGCGCGCCGGGTGCCTGGGTGAGCAGGCGCCCCCTCCAAGGTGAGGGAAAGCCGCATGGGGAGCGCGAAGAAAGCGGAAGTGAGTGGACGGGCTATCGATCACGCTAAGTCCCGCCCAGCGTACCGTCTACTGGTCAGTAGATGACACCACTGGGTATAATTCAACTCTAGAATTTGACTGCAAAAGCATGAAGCAGGATATTTGTAGTGGTGTGCCACATATTTTCCCCCAGTCACTTCCACTAAGCAAATTATAGGACAGAATACTATCCCCACTTGGGACATGCATAATTTCTTTGTAGACAAGTTACCATACTTCATACCCCAATCCTATACAGAGTTAGATGATACTAAACCCACTGAAATTACAAGCTCTGTGCATGTAACTCTTCACAGGATCAAAGTGTTTGTCACTAGGGCAACAGTTCGGTACTTATTTTCAACCAGGACTTTTAATACAGGATGTAGACTTTCACCTTCATTTGGCCTTGGTATCTTTTACAATTTACAAATTACATGACTTTTCCAATATCATGGTTACCAACTTACAATTTTAAAAATTACTGGACAGAAGACAGCTTGCCATGATTCTGGCTGGTAATGGATTGAGCACAGTAAAGGGCAGATTAGGGTTAGAGTAGGATAATCATAGGTTACTGTGTAGAGCGTGGGGTGGGAAGCTAAACTCTCCTATCCTGCCCTCAAATACCCTGGTATATATACACATTAAAAATAAAATATACCAAACTGATCCCCTCCCCCCAAAAAGAGAAAATTATATCCCACCTTTCCCAGGCCCAAAAGGAGGTTTACATAAACAGATAAATCTAAATTTTTAAAGGGGCTTTTTCAATGTTCTGTGTGATGAACTCAGAGCCCTCAATCCACCAGATGTTGTCCATCCCAATACAGCCATTACCCTGGCTGTTACTCTGAACTTTCTGGCTTTGACAGCTGCCATGGTAGCTGCTGTCAAGATGTTATCCAACTGTAGCTGACTCCTCTGCATTCTATACTCTCACAGTGCAAGTTGGGGAAAGAGGCACTTTTTCAAGTGGTGTTCCTCTTACATTGAGCAGGTGGAGAGTAACTGTCCCTATTAACCCCAGCACAGTGTCTTTTCCAGTTGCTGGTGGTTCTTGTTTAGATTGTGAGCCCTTTGGGGACAGGGAGCCATTTAACTTTAATTTTTGCCTGTAAACCGCGTTGTGAACGTCTTGTTGAAAAGCGGTATATAAATAGTCTTTGATTGATTGAAGTTCAAGAGGCTCGTCAGTAAATTTCGCGTCTGCATCGAAGCATCCAATTCCAGACCGCAGCTGAACTTGCTTCGCTTTCTTCAGGCAGAGGCTCAACCACCAGGCCGCTCTTCCTGCACTAGAACAACTCTAGCATGAACTACACGTGTTAGAGAGAAAGGACAAAAGCAAGCCCCACGTGGAGGCCAGTGGATTGACTCCCAGGCAAGCGCGAACACGGCAGCAGCCTGCGGTGGCTTCGGGGCAAAGCGCCAAGCGAGGACCCTTCCCCAGAGGCCATTCAACGCTAACGCAGCAAACGCCGGAGGGACGGGCGCAGCCACCTCTTCCTCGCGCCCTCCCTCCAGCGCCCGTTTACCAGACGCGCCCAAGTCCTCACTGCGCAGCCGCGAGATTAATCGAAAGAGTTTGTTCCTCACACCACCGTGGCCGTTTCCGTGTTTCTTTCCTTCCTCCCCTGTTCACATAACCTCCCGGTCCCGCCTGCTGCGTCCACCGCCGCTTCACGAACGCCGAGACCGTCGTCTCCAGCGCCATGTCCGCAGAAGGTAAGACTCTCCAGACCGCCTGGGAGACGAGACGCGGCCAACCACCCAGCCGCATGCGCAGACCACAAACGCTCCTCCATCGTTCTCAACGGCTGAGAACCCAAACGATCGTTGCCGAGCCGTCAAGGCGTTCAGAAGGCGGCCGCTTCCGCGATGCTGTCCTATTGGTTCCTTCATGTGTACTAGCGCTGCTATTGGTTAGCGCGCGCGCCCATCAGTAGTATGCGTTAATTTGGTAACGGGGCGGGTAGAATCAGTACAGGTGTTTGTGATTATCAGGCATAGGAAAGTCTTCCGAATCGAAGAGTTAGTTGTTTAAAAATAACAAGGAGGGAGGGGAAGCGCTCCAGGAACTGTGAAGTCTTTTAGTAAAGCTTGTGAATGGTATTGGTTGGAAATAGGCGGGGTTAGTAGAATGCAGCCTATAAACAGCCTCGTAGCCGAGGGAGGTGGTGTAACTTTGAGGCATATGGGACGGCGCGTGCGCAAACGGGGGCTTGTTCGGTGGCGGGGGGGCTTCTTACCATGGTATTCGACCTTATCAGTCCTGGGAGTGAAATACCAAGTGATACCTTTGTGCATCAACAGAACACTGTTTGCATTGCCCGCAAGTAAAAGTAGTTTTACTTTTTACAATATGCAAGGCTGCAACCCTATATACATTTCCCTGGGAGTAAATTCCACTGAATTCAGTAGTGCTTAATCGTGCTCCGTGGCTGCAATGCTCTGTATACTTTGTTGTTCAGTCGCTAAGTCGTGTCCAACTCTTCACGACCCCATGCACCACAGCACGCGAGGCCTCCCTGTCCTCAACTAGCTTCCGGAGTTTGCCCAATCTCATGTTCATTGCTTCAGTGACACTATCTAACCATCTCATCCTCTGCCGCCCCCTTCTCCTTTTGCCTTCAATTTTTCCAGCATGAGGGTCTTTTCTAGAGTCCTCTCTTCTCGTGAGATGGGCAAAGTATTTGAGTTTCAGCTTCAGGATTTGTCCTTCCAGGGAGCAATCAGGCTTGACTTCCTGGAGGATTGACCAATTGGATCTCCTTGCAGTCCAGGGGACTCTGAAGAGTCTTCTCCAACACCATAATTCGAAAGCATCTATTCTTCGGCGCTCTGCCTTTCTTATGGTCCAGTCTGTATACTTATCTGGGAGTAACTCCAATGAACTCTGTAAGACTTACTTCTCAGTACTTAAACATAAGATTGTGCTGTCTCTATTATATGAGATGGAGACCCGGTGACAAATTAATCTACTCCCTACTTTAGCCTTCATTTCACCTTTTGCTTCCCAGAAAGACAGATCTGGTCACCCCACACGCACCCTGCTGAGAAAACAGTAGCCAGGAAATATCCAGTCTGTGTTCTCTGGCAATAGGCAGATCAGGCAGTCCACTGCTTCTGTGTGGGGTACCAAAAGTCAGAAAGCATAAAAGGAAAACCAGTTTGCATAATTTAACTACTGCACTTTCTTTCAAAAACAAAACAGTGGCAGTCACATAATACTTTGAGATCTTAAAACAGGGTAAATGATCCCCTGGATCAAGCAGAATCCACTGTGGAATATATAATAAAGAAGTCCTACTCGATGTTTCTCAAAGTAATTTGTGTGCCTAAAATTAATATGCCTCTTTTAGGTCTAGATCACACATTCAGTTTAAATGTTAAAATAGTTCCTTACATCATTGAACAAGTGGGTTTAAAGTAGCTTATTGTAAATACGGTTGGCTGTTTGTATTGGAGAGTATAAACTCCTTGCAGGTTACACTTCAACTCTCTCATGACTGTATGTTTTAGGCTATACCTCTGTAAGTACTAAGGAGGAAGAAAATGCTGTAATCATTGATGATTCAGAAATGGAAGATTCCAGAAATGGACTTGAGTCACAAGCATGTGCGTCAGTGGAACAAACCTTGCAAGCACACTGCGATGATCAATATGTAACTCAGCTTGCATATGGTAACTGCATTTAATTCCAAATTAACACTACTTATGGTTCCATTCCAACTTGACTGTTTATGGCTGCATCATTTGGCTCCACATATAAAGGCTCACCATTGTGGCCACAGCCAGGAGGTGAAGATGGAGCAGCAGCACTGGGAAGCAGATGTGGCAGGCAGTCCAGACTTTGGCAGCCAGAGCCAGATATTAATCTGCAGCCGCATACTTGACTGTTGCATAGGACACAGTAAGACTTACCTTTGAGTGGACACCCGTAGGAGTGCTGTACTGGTGCCAGGGGGCTGGGAGCAATGGGCCAGGGCAGCACTCTGGCACATGATGATGGGGGACTGAAGGGCTAGGGGACCTGGTCAGGGCATCCCACCCCACAGGTCAGAGATTCAGAGTAAGGGTAGTTTTGGCCCGCTGCACTAGTATAGCTTTTGGTCCACCAGCTAATGTGCTTCTCTGCCAATGGGATTATCATTATGGCCATGTCTGTGTTGTTACTCCAGTGTATCTCAGGGATAGGATTAGAATCTCTTGACTCAATTTTAGTGTATTTTGCCAGGGGATTTATATCTCCCACTATTTGCAACTGCATGATCTAATGAACAATTTGATACCACTCTCATGCATTTCTCTATAAGTTCCACAAATGTTTGCTGTCAGACTGTACATTAATTGGCACCCTTCAACTTGAATTCAGTAAAGAGCAGATGAAATAAAGTAAAAGCTCTTGTACTGTGCATTTCTAAACAGTCTTTTATATTATGAGAATACTGTAACTACCTGAGGTTGTTAGGTTTTTTACCTGCCTTTTTTTGTATAGATCTAATTTATGAGACACTGACTGATGTAAAACAATGTTTTTTATTAGAAAATGAAGAATTATTGGATGCAGAGGAGCCAGTTGGAGGACGGATTAACCTTTCAACCAGCAGAAGACTTCATAGCCCAGAACAAATGGAATTTGTTTATTTACGCAAAAGACGGCGGCTTGCACCCTCTTTAGTGGGGGTAAATGCATTCTCAATAATTATAGTTTAGCACTTCCAGTATTCTTTGTTGAGCATGTGCACATTAATCCTGAATTTCTCATGAAGATGAGAAATCCCATTGCAGGCTATTCTCATATTTTTATTTTAAAGCAGACCGAAACAGATAGAGAAAGCATCCACTGATATGGAAATGAATGAGGCAACTTCTGTTTCATAATCATTTACTCTGTACACATTTTCTGTAAATGACAGTATCTTTTCTGACTCTCAGATAAACCTGATATTAGTTCACTGGTGGATGCCTGGCCAGTTTCTAATGCACCATTTGTTACCTACATTTGTAATGCAGACTGCTGGAGTAGAAAAACCTTGATCTGAGCCAGAAAAGCAATTTATGTAGTTGACAAAGAGGACATCACTAATCACTTAACACGTATTAATTGTCTGTTTTAGAGGCCCTTATTCACTCCTGCTTTATAAGTATGTTTGTGATTATATGGATTATAATTCAAACAACAACAAAAATTAGGATTACAGCCTTATGATCCAATCCTGTCGTTCTACCCTCCCCCACACCATTCTGCTCCTGCATGGAGCTTACATGCTCTGGCGGGCCTCCATTGCTCTGCCTGCACACATAGGAAGGTTCTGGCTTTCCTGCCGGCGCCAGTTCCCTATACTGCAGGATTGGATGGTAACGAGTTGGGGGAGCTGATGGTGGAGGTGGATGAATCAGCACCAGGCAGGGGGCGGGTTTGGAAGTGGTGCACACTGAATCCTGATCCTCTTTTCAGGCGTGAACTGCCTGCGTGGATTAATGCGGACATGCGCCATCAGTAAAACAGTATTGCTGGCGCAGGTCCGAGTTAACCCATTGTGTCTGCTGGGGCTTACCCTAGGGCAGTGATGGCAAACCTCTGACACGCGTGTCAAAAGTGACACGCCGCAATGTTTGGGGTGACACACCAGCATTCACCAACAACTGACAAAAACTGAGTTTCTTTTACTCATTTTTATTTTTTGTATTTATTTGATGCTTCTTAATAAAATACACCGCACCACACATGATTGGGCTGTATTTTTTGTCCAAATAAATGAAAGTAAAGAATTGTTTCTCTTTTGTTCGGGAGGAAGGGTTGATACACCAGCAGAGCCACGTTAAGCACTTTCCAAAGTTTTGACACACCAAGCCCAAAAGGTTCACCATCACTGCCCTAGGGTAAGGGGACAAATGACCTCCAGCAGCTGAAAATCCCCTACGGTATTCAGCATAGCCTGTGCTGGTGCTGCTGCATCATCATGTGGGGATTTTGTTAGGATAGAGCTGCCAAGTTAGTTACTGGCAAAAAGGTGTAATGATTCAAGAGGCACAGACTGCTTTTTTGATAGATACTTTGCTTGTCATCAATCTGTGAACTATTATCATGTGTTATGGGTTTCTTTGTCCACAGTGTGGCACTATTGATCCATGTTTTTCTTAATAACAAATTAAATTGAAATAATGTAGATTCCTATTATTTATTCTAATGAGCTAACTGAGCTTTTGTTCAGTTAATGGTAAATAATTGGAAGCATTGTAATCCATTATAATTTGAATTCTGTCTTTCAATATTTTTATTAGATGAAAACCAAAGAGCCTGAATATGAAGATGGAAGTGTAATTTATGAATATGATCCCGATTATGAATGTGTATGTAGACTTTTAAACTTATTTTTGACAGGATCTCTAGGCAGAATAGTAACAAACATGCTTTTTTTAAAACAAGAAAGCCTTTAAAAGAAGTTCTTTCTCATTTTTTACTACAACTCTGATAGAATTGTCACTGTCTTTGCACTAGGGAAGTGTTGTATCTGAAGCATCATACACTGATGATCAACAGAAAACTCTTATGGAAGTCCTTAATTATTGTCAGGTACTGACACAAGTTTTCATTGTTTGTATGTGAAATAGTTTGATGTTTCTCTAGGAATGGATGTCAGTTGTGTCATGACTAGATGCCAGTATCCTGGTCAGGATAGCCAGGTGTGCATAGATCTCTTGCACATGCACAGATTCACTTTATTTTTGAAGAAAGATCCAATCCAAATGAGCAAGGAAAGTGTATACATTCAGGAAGTGTATCATCTCTGAAATGAAAATGGCAATTTAGGAAGCAGAGCTCATCATATTAGAACTTTCATGTGCAGGGCAGTGGACAAAGGCCACTTGCATTCAACAAATATGCCATTCTGAGAGCAAAATCCAAAGCTTAGTATGTTATACATTTTGAGCTTTTTTTGCATACAGGCATGCCCCAGTATCTGTGGGGGGAAAGTTCCTGAATCCCCCATGGATACCTGCAACTGTGGATAAGAAGAAGCCCTATGTTGAGTGTTCTCCCCACCCCATCCTGAGCAAAAAGGTTTTTTTAGCAACCCAAAGTAAAAATAAAGGAAAATAAGGGTTCTCCTTGATCCATGGATAATTGAAATGGCAGATACAGGATCCATGGATTGGGGGCCCACCTAGTCCACTATCAGCACAGCTAATAAGATGCCTGATCTTTCTTTGCAAGCCAGTGTTGCAACCATAGGCAATTGAAAGTTGTGCCCATAAAGGAGCATAACTTTGGCAGAAAAGATAAGATGAATGGTGTATCCCTTTTTTATCAGTAACTAGCTTGTCCTTACCCAGCGTTGCCAGGGTATTTATTTATCCCAAGCTTCTATTAGACAGGAAAAGGAATGAATTCTAACTATAGTATAAAATCGAAGTAATTTTATGTACAGGTAATTAAAAGTGTAAGTACAGGATAAAAATTATAAAGTGAAATCTTTTACAAATTCACTATAATATTAATTTAACTCAAAACTTGATTATAAACAACATTTTCAGTTTTACCTCCAGGAGCAAGAATAAATAAAGTCTTGGGTGAACCCACCCTTGAGCAAGCAACAGAAAGTTGTCCGTGGGAGAAACATGGTGATCTCAAATCCACTCCGCAGTACTTAATAGACTGCCCCTGTGACTTGTTGATTGTGATCAAGAATGCAAGTCTCACTGGAAATTGCAATCTCTTAAAGTTAAAAGGGACATCCGTTGGAATGAGTGGTATCCGTGGGATAAAAACTGTTCCACCCTCTCCCTTTCTTGTCAAGATAGTTGCTTCAATTATAGTACCCAGCATCTTCTTGATACACAGCCTTATGCCATTGCAAAGTTTTGGCAGGTCGAGGTTCCGTAGTAAAATAGCTGGAGATCCCACTTTAAGTAAAAGACGATGCGGTGGCAATCCAGTGAGTTTAGGAAGTCTGATGGGAAATTGATGACCTCATAGGCATCTACTGCGGTATCGATAGACTAGTAGTCATAGTCTGACTACATAGTCATAGAAGGTATAGATAGTGACTACGTCTGGTAACATGGCAAGTATTTGATGGAGTCCAAGACCAGGGCATAATGATTTCTAAGAACTTCCAGAAGGTTCTACAGAGTTCTATTCGTTCAGATCATAAGGCATATGTGTACCAAGTGTGGTATAAATTGCTCCAGGCATTCCAGAGTTATGCTAGAACGAACGAACAAACAAACAAACAAACACACACACACACACACACACACACACACACTTTTATATAGATAGACAGATGGGTTTTTTTCTTTAACTTCTTGTCCCTTGTTCTTTATTATAATTTATTGGATCTGTATGTTTTTTACCATGGCCTTTAAAGCTGTGAAATCACAGGGGGGGGGGGATTAACAAAACCAAAAAAAATATTAACAAAAATATTTTGTACATTTAGTATGATAATGGAGACCATCATCCAGGTGGCAAAAATCTTTCAGGAATGAGGGCTGGAAATCAATGCAGAAACCATCAAATGCCAATATTTTTTCAAATCAGACTTCCCCAAATCAAGCCAAGGCAGAATATCACAAATTATGCTGTCATGAGTGAAGCCCAGTTTCTTCTCATCCGAGCACAATCTGCTTTTGAATCTCTCCCCCCATTTGACTTGTATAAACTTGTATGTATTCAGGCCATGTATGATGTAATTCAGAAACTGGATAAGAAGTTTGATAGCCTTCATCGAAAGGTCTCAGAAATGCAACACAACCGGCTGAAGCCTTTACTTTTAAAACCTGTGAGTATTAAGCACCTATAACTGTGATGAGTTTTTGTTTTCTTTTGTGAATGTTCTCTTTCGTCTTTCACAATAATTTAAAAGCAGCAACAAGTCCATAATGTGTCCACAGGTTACTGTATACATTAGGGGCAATATCATGATGCCCAGCACGTCTAACCAGAACAATGATTTCTCTTATGATAGATCATGCTGTTATATATAGTAATGAGAAAATATTTTATTAAAATATGCATAATAGCATGTACATGAAAGTTTCCTATGTGGCATAATAACTTCAAAGCAGCTGCATTAATGTTACAAGTTCCTGGAAACAAATTGTAAGCAACTTAATACAAATGCATATAAAAAGGCTATATATTTTCTCTATCAGTAGACTGATTAAAAATTGCTAGAAAAACAGAATATCAAGGAAAGCAGCAAATTTAGACAAATCTATTTGAAGCACAGCATTTGATAATTTTTAGTTCTAATATAGAGCCTGGTCCCTATTTTGAAGGAAACCTGTGGCAAAATAGTGTGGTTGATGTGTGTTTAACGTTTTGTCTCTCATTTCATTTTCAGAGGCCAGTAGGATTTACATACAGAAGTCCTAATAATCTGTTACCTGGGAAAATGAGACCAAAACCAATGGAAAGAGGAGCTAGTCGCCAGACCACATCGTCTAGGCATGGAGAACACAACCCACCTTTGAAAATTAGGGCCCATATTCAGGCCAACTCTGCAGTTGCACCTGGTCCATGCAGTGTTCAACTTGAGTCACAGCAGTCCGTGTGCAGGCAGAGTCCACCCCTCCCTACGATAGTTTCCACTCATTCACTGTGTTCCTCATTTAACCTGGCCAGTGAGATGCCTGATCTTCCATCACAAACCAGTCTAAGAACTGCAGTCAATGAAAGCCCTGCTAAAGGGTTGTCTTTGGCAGTCACTTCTCCAGTGGTATCCTCAGCAGTGTCTGTGCCACCAGCAGCTAGTTTGGAGAGAACCAGTATGCCAGCCTTCAAAGCTTCACCTGGAAGTACAAAGATTCACAGCGTCCTGCCCTCTTCTTCTTCACCTTCCATCCAATCAGCCACCTCTCATTTATCGTATCCACCGTTCAGTACAGCTAGTGAACTGCATGATGTTCCTTCACAAGCTGATCTTGCAGCCACAGTCATTGACAGTCCTGTGCATGTGGCATCTTCAACTGTATCTTCCCAAATAGTGTCATCAGTGATGCCATCTGAAACAAGTTTGGGGAGAAACAAGATTGTGACTTGCAGAACTCCCTCTGGAAGCACCAGCATTGGCACTGAGGTGCCATCTTCTTCTGTCAGTTCTAACTTTGGTGAGTTGCAACCAAGAAATGTTGAAAAAAACAATATGGTTTGTATTTCTTACAACATTGAAAGCATATAAGGTGTATGTAACTAGAATTATCTTTTAAAAAAAATCACTCACTTCCTTACGTGCAACAAGAGTCCACACATTTGACTGGGTTTTGGGGCCAACCGTTGTTTCTGGTTGCCAGTGAAGCTTAGCTTCTTCCACCACAGAATCAAAGCATGACCCTATTGCATTAGCTGTGGTTGCAGTGGTGTTAACAAGAAAGGACTGGTGGGCACTGTCATTATAGCAGTCCATTCCGTCTATATCAAGACCTAGCCTGGCACCATTTGAATGAAGTCTCCATGTTCTGCCAGCAACTTTTTAACCGTTTGTTATTCCTACAGTCATGTATCCTGGAGTCGTTTCCTGCTGGTTGCCCGAGTTTAATGGGGATAAAACTAAGCATAGGCACCTTAACATTAGTGCAGATAGAACACTGCACTATTGTGAGCTCTGGAAACAGAATGGAGGGATATTAGTTATTTATACAGTGCCACACAAGGGTGTGATACTTTTCCTAGATCAAGAAAGCAGGTCTCTGAAGGGTGTACAATCAAATGGGGAAACAATCAAATGAGGGAAGTAGAAGCAAGTAAAAACTGGAGAAGAATTTTTATATGGGACATTTTTCCATATACATGTATGCAGAGTATATAGCATGGGGGCTAGGGGGCTGGGCCAAAGAATGTTTATGTGAATGCATGAAAGGGTGAAGGCATGAACCTGTGATATTCCATCTGCACTGAGGTTAGGGGGGAAGCTGCCAGACAAACAGGCAATGTCTAGTGAAATTCCAGAAGTTGAATTGGTGCCTTGTGCAATTTCTAGTAGTCAGACTGTGACTTCATTTTAATCTTCTATTATTTTTCCTATCTCAAGAATTTGTTGGGGATCCAAAGAGGAATGTGAAGGTTCTCGGAAACTATTTGATGAAAGCGCGACAAAAGACGAGACCAAAGTATGCTGCTCGCTACTTAGTCCGTATCCTGTTTCCAAAGGAAACCTTGCTGATCAGTGCGATGGGCGAGAGAGCACGAGGGCGCAGGGCGCTGGACCCTAATAAGGTAGCTGCAATAAGAGGTATGTCACTCTCCTGGGGAGGGATTGCTTCTTCAGTCCACAGTGTTCTCTTTTATTCTCCCTGAGCATAGGATGGCACATTAAGGCACAATGGTGGGCTCTAGTGCTGTGTTTGGGGTTTTTGCAACACAATGTACAGATTTGGTGGAGTGTTTGCAGGAGAAGAAATGATGGGTGAGGTGTTTGCTCTTTCCCCTGTCAGTTATCTGCAGTTCCTTACTTTCCTGGCTGTTTTTTTCCCCCCAACTGGCTGAGACAGCAGATGGAAAGCTATCTGTAAGATATAGAACTTGTAGGGAGTAGTTGCAAGGGAGAAACAGTCAGCAGGGGCAGGGCAGGATTAAACTCCTGCCTGCCAATGCTTCCCTGCCAATGATCCCACACTCAAATTACTTAGGCAATGTGTAGTTTTAGTCTTTTGTTTGCCACGTTATTGTAAGAATTACTACTACTGTAAGAATTGCGGCTACTACTACTACTACTACTTTTTTCTACTTTTAAAAATTTTTCTGCTTTTCAATTATACTGATTGTAGTAGAAAATTGAGGCTTAAATTATCAGCTCCTCCTGTGAGATATGCATCTGAAATAACAAAAGTTGGCTACACATGTCATACTCTACATGTCATACTCATGTCATGACTCTAGAGTGATCTCTTAAACTGTCAACCAAACTGCTAACTCACAAGACTCCTATTTCAGGCTTCAACTTCTGAGCTAAAAGTATGAAGACAAAGGAATTTTTTTTTTTACAGTGTACAGTAGATAAAGGATTTCTGGCCCAATCCAGAAGGCATATTATGCCACCAGAATGAGCATTCTGGTGCCATAACATGCTCTCTTGCTGTTGTGAAAGGCTGCCTGAAGCTACCAGCTCTGCATGACGACAGACACTGAACCACTGCCATCCCAGGCAGAATCCTCACCCGCTTCCTGAACTCCTTCTGCCTTCACGATCCACATGGACTTGCCCTGGCGATATCACTGGCACAAGCCCAAGTAAACCCACCAGGTCCACAAGATCCTTCCCTTGCCCCAAGAAGGCCTCTAGAGGCCAAAACTCCTCTGCAGGATACAGCAGGAGTCATGTTGACATTGCTGTGTGAGGAGTTAGAAAGGATTGGATTGTTCATTGTTTAATCAAGAGATGCTTAGTTTTTTTAGTCCCATATTTAGTTTTTTTTTAAAAAAAATTAAAAATTTTTGTATATTTAAATCTAGAATTCCTTGCAACGTATTTTCCGAACTATGATCTGAGTGAGCATGGAAGAGACTGGAAAACTTGCATCACAAATGTGAATGCAATGATCCGTTATTTACGTTATGAAACCAAAACAAACCCAGTGAGTAACTTCTTTGTGTTGTATTCTGGCATCCCTGAAAGAGCATTTATTTTCATATTGAAATTAGAAGTTAATACATAGTGCAGTCCAGCGTGTGAAGCGTGCATAAGGCTCATTGAGATTCATTAATGATTTCAATCTCTCTTCAGTGGCCAATGTTTATCAGATTTTGAATTAAACAGAAGATCCTGTTTTCCTGTTTCTCTTTGCCGTTGTGCCAGTAGAGGCTGCTGCAACTGCTGTTGTAGAGAAAAGTATGTTCAAAGCATCTGACTCAAAAGGGAAGTACTGTAAAATGATATTAATAGCAGATGCAGGGTTTTGTGCATATTGTTTTGTAATATTTTACAGGTTCAGTCCATTTAAAGCCCTTCCTCATGGTACTTTTTAGATGTGTATTTTTGCATTTCATGTTCTGAAAATACACCTCCATGTTGGTTTACCTTCTTAGGAGACCACTGAAGGAAAAGAGAAACCTTCTGACATTCCAGACACATCCATGTGTGTAGATTTAGTTGACAAAGAAGACAGGAGTACGGGAAATTCTCAAACCACGTTAAAAACAGCCAGTTCAACATCAAACCAACCTCAGAATGCAGCCTGGGACAATACCCTGGAGGGGTTCCATCTCCCTTCATCTAGTAAACAGCCATGTTTAGAGCCAATGGGTAAGCTGCTGAACCTTTCTCTTTTAGCAGGACAGCACAAGGCAATTGCAGTAAACCAGCCAAGCCTCACAGTCTAGAAAGGCACTCGAGAAAGTGCCTGAGATTGCAAAACTGAGAACGTATTCAAGCACCTGGCAGAACATAATACAAGGCTGATGGGCTGCGTCCAGCTTGATGTGTCACAAGTTGTGCATGCCTTGCCCACATTAAATTGAACTTTAAAATCATCCCTCCAGCTTCTTTTTTCTTTTCTTTTCCTCTTATCTTGTGAGTTAATTAAGACTGTGAGCATAAATCATGTTATTTTAGCTTTTGCACAAAGTACACATTCAGCTTTCTAGAAACATTCAATTGAATGAATTGCCTCATGTTGGGGAGTTGCACAAAACCCTGCACCTGCAGTCAAGAGAAATTGAAGCCATTCAGTTATTAGTGCAGTGTACTAGCATTAGTTCTGAATTTAAAGGGTATTTAATTGGAATCAACAATTCCTATTTACTATAATGTTAATTGTCAGTCTTTTTTAGTGAATCCCTTCTAAATCATCCCAGCAGCCCCCAAAACGTATACTTTCAGCATCTACTTTATCTGTGCATATGGGGGTTCTATCAGAAATAACTTTCGCATGCAGTTTGTTGGAAATTTTTAGGAAACCTCATATTAGATTTTTCAAGATGCAAAGTTTTATGCAGAATGCTGTTTTGTGATAAAAGGTTGTTCTCTGCACTCTTTAAAGATTGTGAGCCCTTTTGGGACAGGGAGCCATTTAACTTTTTTTTTTTTTTGCCTGTAAACCGCTTTGTGAACTTTTTGTTGAAAAGCGGTATATAAATACTGTTTGATTCTCAGCTCCAAATTAGTATGGCAATATAGCATTCTGTAGCGTTTTAATAGATGTTCCTGTTCAAAGCCTGATATATAATCCTCTTGTCCTTGATCCCCATTTCAGCATCCCTTGGAAATCCATTGAGGAGTATCCAGTTACCCTTCTCGGTTGTTTATATTGCCAAGGCAAAATCTCGCCCAGAACTTTCAGCGCGCTACCTGATTCGTCATCTCTTCACAGAGGATGTTTTGGTGAAAAGCAACGTATATGGTAATCTGGAACGCGGAACGTACCCACTGGACTGCAACAAAATCAATGCTCTTAGAGGTAAGTCACTTGCAACAGTGAAATAGATTCAAATAGCGAAATGGGAGAAAGATGAGCAACCTTGAAGAAAGTGTAACATGATCATTTTATATTTGGCTGGTGTATGCACTGCTTAAAGGAGGATGAGTGACATTCCTGTGCCTACTAGATTTGTCTGTTGTCCCTGATATAACTGAAAAAGCTCCACAGAAGTTTGTTTCTGCTTATTGGCAAGGGGCCTGATTTAGTACAGATACTGCATGGGTACTGGAGCCCCTTCTCATAGCAAGGTGCCACCTAAACTTCCCAAGTCTAAACAATACATAACTCAAGACATCGGGGACAATATTAGTAATGGAAAATTGAAGATTATCCCAAGGAAATAGGGTATGGTGTCAGCAGTGGCTCCTTGTCTAGACAGGCCAGGGGAATACAGGATTAACCCCAGAGCCTTTGCCTGCCATTGGTGTGGCTTACAGCTGCAACCTAGTAGAACTGATGAGGTCCCTGGGGAATAAAAGTGGACGATTGATTGCCAGGCAGGTGTGGGTGTAGAGAGGTGGAAGAGGAGTGGGGAGAGGAGGTTGGAAAGAGGGAGGTTGGAGAGTGTGACAGAGACCGTGACTGACTGATGGAAAAGAGGACACTGATGATTGCTGGAGCAGAGATTGTTGGAGACTGCTAGAAATTAGTGTGTGACTGTCCTGCCCAAGGAGCTAATGACTGGAGCGGGGGACTTCTGCAGCTTGAACAGGCAAGCTAAGCAATCATTGCCTTTCTACAGGTGGTGGGGTTCAGCCATGCTTTGTGCCAAATTAGGGCTGTTGTTTGGTGAAGGAGAAGGCTAATTAGTCTATTGTGGGCATAAGATTTCAAAAAGGGAATCTGACAGTACAAGATTTAGCTCGAATAAACGAATAATGTGTTGCTTGTTTTTTATTAGATTTTCTGCAAGAGAACTATCCATCTTTTGATCTGAAGGAAACTGGATATGACTGGAAAGCCTGTGTTGCAGCTATCAATAGTACAATCCGCAGCTTGCGATATGACCATAGAAGGGCCTCAGCTGGAGCCCAGAGCAGAGCATTGGCCAGACCATTACCATCGTCACAAAGTTCAAAACGTCCTCTGTGAAGCCCTCCTGTATATAGCTACAGGCTATACACATAATGCCAGGCCATCTGTGCTAAGTGTCTAGCAGCCTGCTTGATCTGTGCTACAACCTCAGTTGCCATTTTCAAGTCATGATACAGTGCTTCATTTCTAGGATTGTTGATTGAACTATTTAGTGTTTTTAAGGACACCAAATTCAGCAGAACACAGTAAGAATTTGGGTTCTTTTATCCGGGTCTGTACTGCTTCTGTCAGCTGTCGATAAGGAACAATACAAGCATAAGGCACAGACCAAATGTTCTGGAGTAGAACTATGGAAGCATAGAGGGAGAAATAGTGTGGGGGTTTTGTTGTTGAAGAAACCCAAGTTCACTGAGAGCCAACTGAAGTGATGCAACACTGTTCTCTTGTGCAATTGTACCACTTCAGTGTAGTTAGCCTACTTTCTAATTTATACGCTTTTCACTTAATGTATAATTAACATGGAAGTGCTTTCAAGTCCAACTGAAATCTGAAGTGGTACAATTATGTGAGGCGCTTGTAACCGTATCAGAAAATGAATGTCTTAGTTGGCACTGGATTTGCCTAAACCATCTTTAATTTGGGAACCTGTTAAAACAGGTTAGTACAGTCATTGGCCCTCTTACAGTTTCTTGACATACACCAAACTGGTATGTGTATCTCTTCTTTGTGTCCCCCCCCTCCACCTTTCCTATTCCTTATCTTAGATTACAACAATCAGCGTATGGAATACAGTGATTTTGTATGCCTTATATTTTCAAAAAAGAGAAGAAAACTGTGCTTCAGGTTCTGTTCTTGTTTGAAATAAGTATTGCCAAAATGTATATTTTCTCTGTTTTCCAGAAATAATGCTAAGAATTTTCCAATTCCAGAGTTGTCGAATAGTCTTCAAAATTTCTTGCGCATTGTCTGCCCAGGATGCTTCTTTTTTATGATGGATAATGAAAGCAAGATGCCAGTACAATATCCTATTCCCCATTTTCTTTTGCTCTTAAAATGTATTTGTTTGTAGATCATCATTAAATTAATCCTCAAGAGCCAAACTAAGCTAATTGTAACAGTAGACCTTTAAAATTATCAGTGCTTTCAGTTTTGTAAAAAGTTTGAATCAAACGAAGTGTTTGAGTCCCATAAGAAAAAGATGACAGGAGAGGAATTGCACGTCTAGCACTAAATTAAGAATGTGAGTAATGTAAGTTGTCTACAGCTGAAGGCCATAGATTAGTTACTTTAAAACTGTCTTCTGTTGAAAATGTTCAAAGCTTCTGTTTTGTTACCAGAACTCATTTTAAATTTATATGACAGTACATAAGAACATACAGTATAAACAGCCCAGCTGAATCAAGCCAAGGCCCACCTAGTCCAGCTTCCTGTATCTCACAGTGACCCACCAGATGCCTCAGGGAGCACACAAGATTTATAATTCCATGTTAGTGTCTGCTCTTGCCCCTCCTTCGGTATTAATGTTATATTTGCTGTTGGCCCTGTCTCTAGCATCTTTCCTCCATTTAAAATTGCATTCATTGTATCCTGTAGAGGTTATAAGAACTCATTCTCAAATTTTTTACTGCATATACCTGGCAGACCATCTGGTCCTGGGGCCTTTTCTAATTTAATCTTTTTAAAGCTACTTTCATAAGAACATAGGAAGAGCCCCGCTAGATCAGATCAAATGCCCATCTCGTCCAGCTTCCTGTATCTCACAGTGGCCCACCAGATGCCTCAGGGAGCACACAAGACAACAAGGTGTCTGCATCCCATTGCCACTTCCCTGCATCTGGCATTCCAAGGTAGCCTACTTCTAACATAAGGAGGTTGCACCACCCATCATGGCCTGTAGCCTACGATGGACTTTGGGAGGGGATAGGGAGAGGAGACTTTGCCTTAGAAGAACATTACTTAGCCGTGGAGGGGGGGGGGAAGTATTTTCATCACAGCGGCCGGTTTTGTGTGGAGCGGAAGGTTCCCTGCAGCCGCACATGCTTGCTTGTGCATGTAACAGCCACAGGTTATCCCAGCTTCAGTGGAAAACAGGTCTCACTGAATGAATGATGTGCTGCAGCTGCAATTATTTTTCTCCCTTCCATTCTTCTGAGTTCAATTGTGATATAAACGGCATGGGGGATAGGTTTTGTCGTGGCAGCTGGTTAGGAGTGAAGTGCCATCAGCAGCACATCACTGGTCTGCTAGAACGGTAACATTTACGTGTGAAACATCTCCCTACTTCCCATTTCAACCATTTGTGGTCGTGTGTACGCATGTGCACCTGACCCGTCTCGCAGCTTGCCATGGAAAGACTCATGAAAATGACTTGTGAAATTCCAAGGTGGAGTCGCCATGAGCACACATTAGGACTCATGCATGAGTCAATTCATGAGGGGGCGGAGACTCCTGAATTTACTCACCTCAAATTGTGCACAGCACAATTCAACTCCCCGCCCCTCATGCTGACGCAAGGTGCTTCGTCTGCCCCACGCTGTCGTGCACGTTCCATAAATGCTGCATCCAAGCTCCCGTCCCCAGGCCGCTCAGCCCCAATTTGGGCACATGGCTTGCTCAGATCTGTGCCTGCTAAATGGCAGGCGCAGATCCGAGTAGACCTTCAGGGCGACTGGCGCCTATGCCGGGGTAACATGCCCTTGCCCCGTGGAGGATCCAGGCAGCTTCCGCTGGAAATGGCACAGGCACACTGGCCTGCCCGCTCCAGTGCAAGGTAGGATTGCCCTAAGACTGATCTGTTTAACTTCTCCAACTGCATGTTTTAAGGAATACTCCAACTTTTTAATTTCTTCTGTCGTTTCAACTTTTATTTTTATAAGGCTCTCATCCATTATTGTAAATCTCTCATCCATCTTCTCAAAATTCAGCATCCTGGCGCTTACGTCCTCCATCTTTTCCAAAGGTTGGCCAGTTTCCTCCCAGACTTGACATGCGTTAAGGAGTGTCGTGTATGCATTCCTGGGCTTGGTGTGTATGACACATGGCAGTAACTGCCACCGCGTGCCTGCAGTAGTCCAGGTGAGACAGGAAAGTCTAGGATCCCAGGAACTCTCTGGGCCCCCTTCTTTGGCTCCTCGGCCCCCTTTTTGACTCTGGGCCTGGATACAAATTACCCTCTTTACCTCCTCTCATGGGCCCTGGCTGGCTGCTGTTTTTGCCCAGTCTATTTGCCTGCCTCCTAAGTGCAATTTCTTAATATAATAGTGCCCCACCCAAAGTAGCCTGGGCTTGATAAGCTTCTTCACATGCCCTTTTCCCCCTGACATATAATACAAGCATGGTGCTTTCCTGCAGTGGTCTTCCACCTTTTTTGTGCTGGGACCCCAATAAATAAGTAAAGCAAGAGGCCGGGGATCCCACTGCTGACCTCGACCACACACACAGAGCAAATAATTCTAGGAACATCACTGAAGTTTGAATAAAATAGCAATCCCCTCTATCGCACAGCACACACACACAGAGGAAGGTGGCCCGTCATCGGTGTCAGCAGCAGAGGACGAGGAGCTTCCTCCATCACTCTCATCATGGTCTTCCCTTCTAATGACCAGGTGCCAGCAGCTAGGGAGACGATAGACGTTCCCATGCCAGGAAGTACATTAGTTTTCAATCATTTCCTCTTTTCTTATTTTGGTGTCAGGATATAATATATATTGCACATCCTCGTGTTCCATTTTAAAAGGCAGTAATTCATCAAGATTTGGAGCTATTCCAAACCTGCAAGCAACTATTTAGCCTCATCAGTTGGATCCATGCCTGCGGTACATTTCTGTCCCTTACAGCAACTGCCACGCTCCCTCCCTTAACGTGGATAATGCTCCAATTGATTGATAAACCTGCAGCATAAATAGTGCACTTCCACTGCTTGCTTAATTCTAAATGGTCTGAATGAATGAATTTAGTCTGAAGACTCTATGTACCTCTCATTCTTCAATTTCATGCTAGATTACTGTTTGATGATGACTTGAAATCCAAACCTTGGTGTTTGTAATCTTTAGTCTATATTTTCTAACACAAAAGTCCAATATTTTAGAAATTACTTATCCATATTAGAATAACATTTGCAGAAGGCATTGTCTGAACCTTGATCCATTCTGCTAATATGGTGCATAGCTTCTTTAAATTAAATTTAAATTAAATTTAAATTTACAAAAAAAATGAACAAAAAAATACTCCTTCCTGTTATGTTGTAAAATCTGGTTTTGCTAAAGGTTTGTAGAAAGTATTTTACAATATTGTAATTATGCTCTTACTAGATGAATTCTATCTATATTTAAATAACTATTTCAGTACTACCTGTGTGATTTGTTTTCTTGGTGATACCAATTAGAAGGCTAGGAGCAGGCCATGGTGGGGTAGGAAGGAATACAACTGATATAAAGGGATGCGCAACTACTTGTCTAGATAGGAAGAGCGCAGAGCAGAAAGAGTAGTTCTATTGCAGTCAAATTTGACTGATAAGAAGAGTTTGCTTCTGCTTGCTGGCCATACCAAACACAAACTGCATATTGTGAGTGTATGTTTATGATCTGAATATGATCAGAACAGACTTAAAACCTTCAGCCCCAACAGGAAAAATTTCCAGTTGTTTTAGTAGATTTATATGCCGAATTTCACTATTCGGGTCTTCAAGGCAGCTTACACATAGAGTGGGCCCTCCATACCCGCGAGGGTTCCATTCCTGGAACCCCCATGGATACCAACATCTGCGGGTATTCCAACCCACGGATTTGGGCCATCCCTTAATCTCTGACCCCTTCCAGAGTTGTGACTCCGGTAGAGGGCAGAGGCTTTTCTGAGGCACACAGAAGCTGCACACAACTGCCCACAGCCTCTGTGTGCTTCAGAATGTCCATTAGGACAGAAAAACGTCACTTTCAGTTTTTGATGGTCGCAGAAATTCTCCAGACCCAATTGGAGCACAGATCCAGTTGGGTTCAGGATGTCCAGGTGGGCCCACCCCGGGGGGGAGATTCAGCATCCGCAGATTCTCAAATCTGCTGATGTCAAACCAGCGGATAACGCAGGCCCACCTGTATTTGGTTTTTTTAATGGAGTTTTCACTATTCATAGTGTTATGAGTTATAGCAATAGGGTTATATACTGAAAATTATGCACAACTACAGTCGTACGCTGAAAGGGTCTCAGTTCACAGCTAGAGCCTGTGCTTTTGTATGCAGGTCAGACACAAATGCATAAGTTCATTTTTAAAATGAGATTCAAAAGCGGTGGGGAAGTTGCGCAGCAGCATTTGTTTCTTCATAAATATCCTATTGAACATTAAAAGGCGTATTCATAAGAATAAAAATTCACATGAAAAATAGCAGTAGTCTGCCACTGGTGCATTAGCAATACAGGTCTCACTCTAGTAGTTAGCCTGAATGCTAACAGTGTTGCTTAAAAATAACACATAAAAGTTGTGAGGTTTGCTTTCATCACCAAAAGGAGTTTCTAGTATTTGAGGAAGAAAATTGAAGTTAATGTTTTGGTTACTGGGACACTAAAAAAAAAAAAAAAGAGGGTCTCCAATAAAAATCAAGCCTCTGGGATCTGAATTCACTTTACAGCCATTAGAAACCAGATGCCTGAACTGCAAGACTTCAGACACTTGGTTTTAATCCAGAAAGTTTTAACAGGTAGAAAATTAACCACAGGAGGCTTTTACTATTGTTTTCTTTACAGCACAGCAGAACAAAACATATGGAGTGCAACAGGGAAAGAAAAGTAATAAAACTTAAGGGCTGTGATCCAGCTCTCACTGTGTTCAGAAAGGTATTTATCAGTGGCTAGATGTGCCAGAGCATAGATCTGCATTCAAACATGCATCCCAGTAATAGCAATGAAGAGGAGATGAACTGCATCCACACTTGCAGCACAATCCTATGCCTGTCTACTCATGAGTAAGCCCCATTGGACCTGATTTATGCCTGATCTTGCCTGCAGCTCCTTCCCAGAACACATGTGTTCTCCCACATCCCAGAAACACCTCCTTTTGTATTTCCTTTAAATTTCTCCTCCCACAGTTTAGCCAACCATCTACCCCCCCCCCACAACTAGTATACATTAGTATAGGTGCAGTTTGCTATTCATAAAGAAACAGAAGAAGAACACCAGCATTTTCCTACTTAGAACAAGATCTGGTTACGTTCTCCAGACAAGACATCATGATGAAGACCAAAATGCCCACATGCAGGAACAGCTGGGCAACAGATGAAGACACCTTACATGATTTGTAAGTTGTATATTCTGAGAAACTGCCAAAGAAGCTCCTGCTACTGCAGTGTGAAAATTCTTTGTTCTTGGGTGTATATAAGAATACAGAATGTAAAATATGAGTCAAATGGAGCTATCTGTCAAGCAAGTGACGCTAGTAGAATTTGTTCATTGGTCTACAAAAGCCTTCATATCCTTCTCTTCCACATCTCCATCAATGCACTAAAGAAGAGTAGTCAAACATTTCAACATCAAATTGTTAAAAACATTTTACAAGGGAAAATATTGGCTGTGATTTAGATGACAAGCACAGAATCCACACACTCGACACTTCTTGGAGAATTTTCCTCCTGAATTTGCCCTAAAGATAGTCCGTGGGGTAGTTACAATAGTCTCGAACTATTCAGATGCTACAAACTGCATAAGACTCCAGTTCTCATGCAGGCCTCCTTCGTGTTATCCTAGCAATAGAATTGGAATCAAAACAATTTTGCACATTTCAGTGCAACACCACATGTCTCATTCATTTGAGTGAGGCTTGGCACTGGAGAGCTTCCCAGCGCATGAGTTTCCATGCTCCTCTTCAAGCATCTGCATGCTGATCACTCTATATTATAATTAGAAGTGCAACAGAAATGGCTTGTCCAAGCTCTTTATTACAACTACCCCACAAAAAAACTCCCTGCCTGATTTTTAATTTTTGTAATTCATTTTTGTGAGAAAAAAGAAATACGTTTAAGAACACAATGCAAATACACACAAACCGTTGCAAACAGAAATTGAGATAAATCTGTTTTAAAGACTATTGCAAACTAAGATGTATTTGTTTACAACAAAGGGGGAGAGGGGGCTACAAGGATGTTTAAACAATTAATGCTATTGCATATTTCATGTGTTAAGTGTATACAGCTAGGAAAGGTTTCCACATATCCACAAATACATCCATTTGCAGTTGTCCCTTTGCAGTTGTCCCACAAATACATCCATTTGTCCCTGCCTGGTGATATTGTCCAGTTTGACAGAAGGTTAACCCTTTCTACTCTCTCCGCATCTACTACCAAGACTGCTCTGATCTCATGTTTGTACAGGTGTGCTCCTCTTTCCCCTTCTGATTATAAACCTTCACATCCAGTGGTGGGATTCAAATAAATTAACAACCGGTTCTATGTCCCTCAGGGCGGACTTCAGGGCCATCCGCTGCCTTTCTTCCCTCTCCCAACCTAAAATTAGCAACCGGTTCTGCAGAATAGGTGAGAACTGGCTGAATTTCACCACTGTTCACACGATAAGAAGCTGTCTTCATTAGGGCCATCCGAAGACACAGCACATCCAGAAAACTCCAAATCTGCTTTTGCTCACTATTTTTTTCTTTTTGTTTTAAATTGCAAAATTTGCTTTCCAATTTGCTTTCCTTTTAAAACATTTGAGATACAATAAAATTAGATGATGATGATGATGATGATGATGATGATGATGATGATGATGATGTGTACCTTTTCAACAAAATCTGTTCACAAAGTGGTTTACAGACAAAACCAAATGGCTCCCTGTCCCAAAAGGGTCACAATCTAAAAAGATGCAGAACCAACACCAGCAAAGAAATAGCGCAGAAGCTATTATTGCCATTATATTATATTGCCACTACCACACCTCTCAATTCTCCCCAAAATAGGCTCTCATCTGTGTAGGGTGTTGCAGAGGAATAGCATTTGAGCTGAAAATGTTTTCCTGTTAGAAGAGGAGGCTAGGAAGGCATGTGGGCTGTTAAAAACAAGATGTGAATTTGAGTGCCTGTCCATTTCTTCCCAAGAGCAGGCAGTAACACTTGCTGAAATGTTGTGTTTCTGCACAATAACCAGCGAAATATATGCCCTGTTCCCTTGTTACTACAGTTGAATTTTTTTCCCAAACCAACGCCATGTGGGAATACCAGCAGCGTGAGACAGAGAGCACTCCCCTTTCTCCACCATGTGCGCTTTCATTGTTTCTCACTCGGTTCATTTGGAATAATGATCAGAATACATCTTTTCAAGGGGCTATTATTGCAATCCACTGCTTACCTACTAATAATCAGTGAGTTTCTGCACTATTTCTTTTACCATCAAAGGGTTGAAAAAAATGTTTTTTTAACATTTTGTATTCGCACAAGATATTCCAGAAAATTCTAGAATGCTTAATGGTTAGAAATAGTAGTAGCAAAAGGAACAAAGAGGTTTCCAGGTGTCATATTTTACACTATCATGAGATACACGTGACACAAGTATAGTATAGTGGTATAGTGCTAAATTGTAAAGTGGAAAAATTCTTCTTCTCCCTCATAGCCAAGATCCTATAGCCATACACACCTGATCACCAAGAACCCAGGCGTTGGACAGCCATACTGATCACACACTGGGCAAAACTGAGACAGGGACAGCAGACTTTCTAGCACATTCTGAAAAGTACTCACGGGAAAATGAATGAACAACCACCCAGCAACTATTTGGCATTACCAGACTGCAGTTTTGGAATTTTCTCAAATGGACCAACACAACTGCCCATAATTGTTGTGGGCCTTAACTCACCTTTTCCTTCAAGGTTTTCAAAATCCAGCACCCACTAGAGCCCCAGATAGGGCAGTAAGAAATTTGCTATGCTACCTGGAACAGTTGGTAGGAAACAAAGTGAGGAGCATGATTATTGACAGCTTTCGATAAAGCCAGAGCCTTCAAAAGCACCCATTTCTCACATGGATTTCCCCTGTGTTGTATCTCCACACCATACCAAGTTCCTGAGGATGTGGGGCAATTTTGGCATGGGGCGGAATGGAATATCACTTCTCCTTCACTTTCTCTTCGCTTCAGCTCATGCAGGGCCGGCTTTAAGCCAATGTGACCAATGTCGTCACATCGGGCCCCACGATTCAGAGGCCCCTGCACTAGCAGGGTGAGCATATTGCCTGTGGCTGCAGCAGGATCTCTATGGGCTGTAAGTCAGTGGGGTGAGCAGAGCAGCTTTACCTTGATCTCTCCCACCTGCCTCTGCCTCTGAACAGCCCAAAATGGGCCACCTGGAAGCAGGTGGCGGTGATGTTATGATATCAACACCAACCACTTCCACATGCCATGCTTTGCACATACCACAAACAGTGCTCTTCTTGGTGAGTGGGGGCCCTGCAGGGAGGGCTGGGGGCCCCACAAGAATGCCCCACATTGGGCCCTGCTGCTGCTAGAACCAGCCCTGAGCTCATGCTTTCACCTCCCGCTCCCAGTGAAGTTCCCCCACTCACCCTCCCTTCTTTCTCATCCCCCACTTTCCCGCAGCCCATCTCTCACTTCTTCACTCCATCCTCAGTCACTCTCTCTCTTGCCCTCCCCCTCACATGCTCTCTTTGATCCCCTTTCTCCCTCATGCACCACAATTTATTTATTTATTTACTTACTTTATTTGAAGAATGTATACCCCCATGCTGAAGCAAATGCCCAAGGTGACTTACAGAGAACATAAGAGTATAATGTAGCAAATAATAAGTTTAAAAAAAAACCAAAAGCATTAAAACATTAAACATTTAACACGAACACACCGAAACATGGCAAAACCCAATACGTCCCGTTACGCCATGGGAGGGGGAAAAACAATTGTCCAGGGGAGCAATCAAACTATAGCACTATTCCAGAGGCAGAGGACCGACAACCAACCCCCATCCAAAGGCCAGACGAAATAGGTATGTTTTGAGCCCTCTCCGCAAAGACATGAGTGAGTGTGTAGTTCTCAATTCTTCTGGAAGGGAATCCCATATTTGTGGTGCCGCTACAGAGGAGGCTCAGGGTAGAGGATATCAGGGATAGAGGCGGCACTTGAAGGAGAGCCCCTTCAGATGATCTAAGAGGTCAGACTGGAATGTATGGGAGAAGGTGGTCCTTTAGGTAGGTTGGGCCTAAGCCATGAAGGACCTTAGAGATCAATACCATCATCTTAAATTGAGATAGGAAATGAATGGGCAGCCAGTGTAGCTGCTGAAGGAGTGGTCCTACTGAGTCAAACTGTCCAGCCCCTGTTACCACCTGGGTAGCTGCATTTTGCACTAACTGTATCTTCCAATCTGTCCTCGATGGTAGCCCCAAGTATAGTGAATTACAGTAGTCCAGTCTTGAAATCACTAATACATGGACCAATATGGCCAGGTCCAAACGGTTCAAGTATGGTCGTAGCTGGAGCACCAATCAAAGCTGGGCAAATGCCAGCTGCAACTTAGTCTTTACCTTTCCTCCCTGTGCTGCCATTTGGGACTTCTGGCACTGTAAGTGCAACAGTATGTTTACAACAAAAGGCAGTAGCAGAAGCCCAGGAGCAGACAGACTCAGAGATTCGGAAAAGAGGCTTCAATCTGGTCCGCCTGAAGTCTTGCGTGGAGTCCAAGTCATGTCATCATTTATGGCTTGCGCTGGCATTGACCTCTTGGGATGATACTGCCCATACTGGACAATGTTCCTTCTTTGCCTCCATTAAATAATATTTAATGTAATGTTCACAGCCATAACATTAGAGCCATGTTTCCCCTTAGATCAACCTGCCAATCCAAAACGTTGCATCCATGTACAACAGCTGTTGCTTAATAAGATCTACCTGTCTTTGTGAGCATCTGTTAGCTCGCCATTCCATCTGGAAGCATTCCAGCATTTCCAACTGAGAATGTATTTCCCCATCTGCATTTTGCAGTTCAATATTTGTGATCACTGCTGTATTACCATTACAGTTTTGATCATTAGCACCACGGTCCTGCATTCAGCTCCCGAAAATACGTGCAACCAGATGGCACATTTTCCAAATTGGAAAAAAAAAATAGAATTTGAGTCATTGTAAAAAGCATCTGCAGCAACAGAACCTTTTTGAAATTCAGCCGGTTATTAGAAGCCACAATACCTTAAGGCTTTTGTGTTTTGGTACACACGCAACTGATGATGTTAACTATACCCTGATTATTGCAAATGTATTTGTCCTAATGCATGTAAGCCAAAGAACAGGAGTTGCATACTGAGCTGGCATGTCTCCTTTTCCTCAGAGATAGAATATAATAGCACCAAATAAAAATGCTGGATTATTAGTTCTCATCTTGAGCAACATTATTTCTAATGGAATCCGTGGCTGGTTGTTTAGCTGCCAATTCCTATTGGATTGTACAGTCAGACTCACGTTTGCTTTTACTTCGCCGGCCAAAACAACCAGTTTCTAGAGCTGGAGCCAGTTGGATGGGGTATTTTCAGACCTCCAAATAAGAAGCTGTTTGAAGAATGAAAATAACAACTGGGGCTCAGAGGAAGAGCTTGCTGATCTTTATACAAACAAAATGCAGGCGTGCTGTGGTATTTGCTGGGGTTCTGTTCCAGATCCCACCGTGGATACCTGAAATCATGGATACCAGGGATGCCTTTTTAAAGATAGGGGAACATCAGTGGTTTTGCTGCAACAAGATTAAAAAAGAGATTTGTTTAATGTTCCACTATCTTTTTTAATAAGCATCCCAGTATCCATGGTTTCCATAGAAAACTGAAATTGAATCAGAGGATACTGAGGCACGCCTGCATGTCTAAAACCAAAGTCAATCTTCTTCTTTGTTCATGGGAAGAACACACTAACTTTATTCTCAGTGTGGGGCATCAGTTTGGCTACATTGCAAGTTTGGTACAGGAAACCACCCAAACTTCCATGTTCTTTCCTGTTGCTCTATGGACTTTCGCTGGATGCATCACCACTAGCTGAAAAGCACATGGGAAGAAGGGCACTGAAGGACAAATAACAGGGGTGCTGTTGCCTTCATTTCCTGGGGTCAGTAGCGTAGTAGCACCAGTGGTATGGTAAGTATAGCAGGGCTATGCAGGTGCCGTGTAAGTGGCCCTTCCCACTTGCCATTAAAGCCATTCTGGGCAGCAACCAGCAGCGTGCCTTGCAGGAGGTTTGGGGGGGCAACAGGGGCCGGAGGGGCAGTGGAGCCGCTGCTGCAGCTCGCTCGCCTTCCTGCTCGCGCCGCCACAAGCGCAAAGGCAAACCTGCCCACCTGCCCATGCTTGTGCTCCAAGTGCTCCACAATGGAGGGGGCATGGAGGGGCCAGCGGCATGGGCAGGACAACAAGCATCAATCTGGCCAGAGCAGAGCCTTGGCTGGGTCCGCCACTGGCAGCAACAGCAGTGCACAGACACTCCCCAGACCAATCGGCTCTTATTAGTTAAGCTCTTATTAGTTAACGCATAGCTAAGGACTAACCTGAGGATGCATGACTGAGTCCATAAGAAGTGCCTTGCTGAATCACCTTTGATCATCCGGCCTATATTTCTCACCTAGCTATGTGTCAGGACTGAGCCATTTCAGACGGCAGACGGGGGCTCACATGATGGAATTCTTCCTCAACTCAACCCAGAAATCTAGCACGTTTGACAAAAGGCTAGGTTAGCACTCCTCTTTTCGACATTGACTTCTTTCAAGAGAGGTGCATTTCTTTGGTTTGCAGTAAGTTCAATTAAGTAAGTTCCCATCTGCAGTATAAAGTAGTACTATACAGCTCACATGTCAATGAGAGCCATGTGTTGTTGTCTGCCTTGATTTACCACTGCTGTGCATTAACAACACACCCTTTGTTGCAATTGTTATTAAACTGAGGGCCCCAGTGGCTGAGAACCAGTGATTTCGTGGAAACTTTTGAAGTGCAGGGGCGGTCATAACATTTGCCCCATAGCCAGATGCCACTACCTATCGCTTATTTCTACATTGACAGCGCAATCCTAAGTAAGGCTGACATAATGAGGCTGACATAGCAGGGCCATATCCTAAGCCCAGTAGGAGGCGGCAGCAGCTCAGCGCAGGGCAAGGAGAGCCCCAGCCACCCCTATGGGACTGCTCGCATCTGCACCTGCTGTTTTGCAGGTGCAGGTGAACGTGGACAGCAGCGGCCCGAATCACGGCAGCCCTGCCTGGAGACAGGGTTTAGGATATGGCACAATGCCCGTCGTGCATCACCGCCCACTGCGCCGTCCAGTTACACCCCCGGTACACCTCTGTCGTGCCCCTGGCAAGGTCCTGCGCCAACCAAGCACCACCGGTGTTTGACCTGTGCATGACTGGCACAGTCAACGGTCACATTGGCGCCTGAGTGTCAGCACTGCTGCTTGCACCAGTCCAGTGCCCAACTTGACGGCAAATCTGCAACAGTGCTGGACCGGCGCAAGAGCATAGTGCCAGCGCAACACAGGTATAGGATTGTGCTCTGAAACACATACCCACTTAAATATGTAGTTTCATCCCAAACTCTCAGAGTGGGTTGAAACTGAGTTAGAAAATGTACAAAAATGGAAAGGTGGGATAAAGATATCCTAAATAATCCTATGCACATTTACTCAGAAGTTTCACTGCTTGTGTCACCTGGGAACTCTTGCCCAATGAAATAGAGTTAGCAAGCCCACTCCCCTCCCTGGGGGTTATGATCCAGTCTTACCTTCTCCCATCCATCCTTCCACCCCATCGGAGACAAGACAGACTCACAGCATTGACCATTGACAAGTGTTGCCATTTGCCTTTTCACTGAGCATGCTGCTTCTTCTCAGCATCTGAAATTCTTTGAAAAAGTGCCTAAGGCAGCATTTGAGTGTTCCTGCTGATGAAGTCACTATTCCCGCTTGTAGGAAAGGTCCTGGAGTTCTCCTCTTCCCACTCCCTACCTCAGCAACACCACTGCCATGAATCTCTAGCTTGATCTCCTGGTTGCCTCTGGTGGGATTAACCACACTGCTCCTCACTTAACAACCCAGCTGGCTTCCTTCCAGCCCCTCTGTTAAAGGAATATGATCTTCACAGGCCAAACTGCATGTTATTCAGGAAAACCAATGAAATCTTCCACCTTAGTTTCAAGGGGCTGCCATTTGCAGAGTCAGGGGAGGGGGGTATTAACCCTTTGCCTCATTTTATTTTTCTGATCAGGTTTCTAATTGCTGGAACCTGTTGTGCGCTCCCCCAAAAGGCGAGATGCACCTGGAAGAGGACAACTTTGGCCAAGTAAACAAAGATTTGCAGAGAAGCAAATCAAATGCTCCAACTTTCCCCTCTTCAGTTGCCCTGAAGAAACTCTTCCTTATACACACCTACATTTCTCATTAAAAAAAACCCAACCAGATCTGCTAGGAGACCTGAGATCTGCAGAATTCTCCTGCAGAATGTATGGTTTGATCATGAGAACCAGATCTAAGTTCTGGTCAGTGGACCACAACCTGCCATACCTTGACCTCTGGTGTTAGAGTGGGAAGGTGAATTTCAGCTGGGCATTGTTGCTGGGACTTCTGGCTCTGTAAGAAGATAAGGGATGAACAAGAATTGGATTTATGGATGAAAGAGGAAAGAAGGGTTTCCTGAGAAGGAACTTCGTTTTAGGAGACCTGGTGCTCCTGTATCTGGTGAGGAGGAAGGCAAAAGGAGCAGCAGCAGATGGAGCTGTTGGCTGGGAAGTGAAGAAACTGCAGGGCCAGGTGGGTGGAGATGCTAAGGCCCTGCAGCCCTCCCCAGCCAGCAGGCAGGTGGCCAGGAGGGCACTTGCTGTTGTGATTGTGGAAGTGCTGCTTGAGCTGGTGAAATCAGCCAGGGAGATGTCGAGGCATGTGCTGGGGTGGTGACCGTGTGTGTGCCATTTGGACACTATGGAAGGGAGACCTGATGGGGATCTGGAGCAGGTGCATGATCCAGACCAAAGGCATTAATTGTGCCTCCTTAAGGTGGAGTGTGCAGCAGGCCTGGCAGCAGATCAAGCACAATGGCTTTTGCCCAGCTGCTACATCTGTTCCCCTTTGCTGTGCTGGGATTTATTTGCTCCTCCATACTTTGACTTTTGTTAAGGTCTCTGTTGGATAACAAGTAAAATGTGAGTTTTTATCTGAGTTGTCCCAGGTTAGAATTTCACACATGGAGGACACCATGGAGCTCACTTTCTGACCTGTGGCACTGTGGTGATCTAAGAGTTGACCACTATGTTTGGATGAAGCTTGACGTCTACAAATAAAAATCAAACTACAAAAAAAAGAGAGAGAGAGAGAGAGAGAGAGAGAGACATCTGGCAATCCTGGACAGTAACCAATTTCCCTGTTATGAGACTGTAGTAGCATCATCCTAACAACCCAGTTGAGGTCCAAAGCTGTATTGTATCCATCTCAAATTCTGCAGTAAATCCTTCACTGAGCTACATCTGTTAGAGTGCAATCCTAAACTGGAGTTAGGCAGGCATAAGCTAAGTCAGCAAAGTTTGGCCAGCACAAGGGCCACCCTAAAGCGTATTTGGACTACTCTTGGAGTCAGGGAGGACGGCTCACATCTTTGTGCTGGCCTCTCTGATTCTGAGAGTGGTCCAAACGTAATTTACGGTGGCCCTTGTGCTGGCCAAACTTTGCTGGCTTAGTTTATGCCAGCCTAACTCAGTTTAGGATTGCACCCTGAGTTAGCTGGTGGGTGATTGCCTCCTTCTGAACTCTGAATTCTCTAAGGTTTTCAGGATCTCCCATAAGACAACTGCATTTAGACACTACTCATTGCAGAAGCTTGACGGATGCCTTCAACAAAACCAACGCCATACATTTTCTCCCAATTTGCTGCAAATTCAGTTCGGCTGGACAAAGTGTGCAAATCTTCTCATCTCTTCTGGTGATTTGAAATGCCATCTTTGTACATTTTTAAAAATATGCCTTTATTTCAGTTACCTAGAGCGCAATCCTAGCTTGGAGTTAGGCAGGCACAGTAACGCCATCAAAGCTTGGTTGGCACAAGGGAGATCATAAAGTATGCTTGGACCACTTTGAGTGGTGTACCATCCTCCCTGACTCCAAGGGTGGTCCAAAAACACTTTATGGTATCCCTTGTGCCTGCCAAACATTGCTGGCTTAACTGTGCCGGCCTAACTCTAGGTTAGGATTGCGCCCTCAGAATCTGTGAAGGAAAACTACTGTTGTTGTTTTTATCCTTCTAGTTGCCATGTCCTCATCTAATAACAGGCTGGTTTTTAAACAGAGCTGACACTATGCTACTAATCATTTATGCTTCACAATAAAGGACAACACCCATTTGTTTCTTCCTTTATGTGTACAGTGAGGCTACCAAGTAGGTCAGCACTGGCTACCAAGTAGGTCAGTAGGAGAGCCCTGGGATTATTTTCCATGAACAAAATTGCCATATGAATTTAGAACATTAAGCATATTTATTCCTGCACGATATATCAGGAACAGATACTACTTAAAGAAAAATGCAAGTTTCAGAGCCTTCCAGCCCGTCTTTCCAATTCTACTGGAATATAAGGTTTACGACCATGTGCAAAATCTATGTATACTATGTACCATCAGGTCAAGGAGGTTGCCCACATGACTCATGAAAGCAGTCAAGGATGCTATACAAGGCAAAAAGGCTTTCTTCAGAAAATGAGCATTCCCAAATTCCTTTCTGATTCTTCAGGTATTGCTTGTGTGTATGTGTGCGTGCGCATACATATACACATGTACACATGCACGCCCAACTACCAACCAAAAGGTATCTATCCCTCACCTACCTGCAGATGTAGCCACACCACCGGAGCTGACTCTGCATCCTGTCCTAGGGCAGTCCTAGAGGTCTGTTTCAGGTAAGGGAGCACAGATAAGGGTGTTCCTACAGTGGGAGGGACACTAAGTTTTGCAGGAGCCTGAGCTCTTGTATAACATGGACCCCCCCCCCCGGAGTCATTTGCAACTCAGACAGCAAAGGCTCTGAGCCAGCTCTGCAAGCTGTGAACTGCTCTGGAGGGGAGGGGGAGGGCTGCTTTATACAGGAGCTCAGGGTCCTGCAAGAATTAGTGTTTCCCCCACAATAGGAAAACCACTGAGGGAACACTTGTTCCCTTGCCCAAGGATAAGCCTCCACTGCCACAATGGGTCTATTCGGGCCTGCGCCAGCAATTTCACAGGTGCAAGTCTGAATGGGCTTGGGAAGGTGGCCAGGAAGCGGGATAGGATATTGGCAGAGCTGCTGCCACTGATGCCACCCCCTTCCAGCTTCAACACACACTCCAAGCCCCAAGCTCCTCCCCATTCTGCCAATTCCTACCTGCCCCCCTATGCTGACATACCAATGCTAGGGCTTTTCAGGCAGCTGCTGGTTCATGGCCATGGCCAGTCACAACTAGCAACCGTAGCCCAGCTGCACAGAACGGCGAGGTGTTTTGCAACCACCGTAAAGCATGCTATGCCACCGGAATGAGTTCTGGTGGTCCAGAGGGCCAATAAGATTGAGCTGTGATTTTTAAGTCCACACTTAAATGTGAAAAAAGAGGAAAATAAAAAAACCCAGATGTTTTGAAATTCATGCATTGTATAGGATAGTGTTTCTCAAACTGTAAGTCAGAACCCACTAGGTAGGTTGTGAGCCAGGTGGGTCCCCATTCATTTCAATGGGTATTTTATTTATAATCTATTTGACTTGATGCTACTATGGTATATGACTTCATTTGCGACAATGTTACAGATCTGGACTTTTAACATGAGTATGCTTTCAACAATAGTCAATGGGGCTTACTCTTGGGTTCGTTTGAATAGGATTGCATCTTTTTTTTTTTTATTGTGAGCCCTTTTGGGACAGGGAGACATTTAACTTTTTTTTTGCCTGAAAACTGCTTGTGAACTTTTTGTTGAAAAGCAGTATATAAATACTGTTTGATCGACCGATCGACCGATCGATCGATCGATCGATCCATCCATCCATCCATCCATCCACCCATCCATCGGAATGTTTGGGGAATGTTTTTTAAAAAACAGAACTGCTTTGAGGGTTATGAGTGTTCTTTATTTTAAACTAGCTTTTTGTTACCCGGCGTTGCCTGGGTAACAAAATGATCTTCCAGAGTTTATGGGTTTTGCACCCCTTCTCGCCCCCAATGCTGACGGGTGCCGAACCTGGACTCCAACCGCATCAGGAGCGTCGCCGCTCTCCTCGGTGACCCCGGAAACTACGGTTCCAATGCCGATTTTGGCCATTTTTGACCATTTTCACGTGGGGCCCCCTGTGCATCCCACCCTGGGGGCACTGGGGGGCCTGACCCTCGCAGTGTTTGTCGCCAGGCCGCAAGGCATGCGCGTGCCGAGTTTGGTGCCAATCACTCCAGGCGTTCCAGCAGGGCATGGCGGACATCTTGTTTTGCACCCCTTCCCACCCCCCACACCGAGGGGGAGCTGAACCTGGACTCTAACAGCGTTGGGAGCCTCGCCGCTCGCCCCGACGACCCCAGAAACTACAGATTTGACACCGATTTTGGCCATTTTCGAATGTTTTCACACGGGGACCCCCCCTGTACCACCACCCCTGGGGGCACCAGGGGGGCCTGACCCCTGCAGTGTTTGTCACCAGACCGCAAGGCATGCATGTGCCGGGTTTGGTGCGCATCGCTCCAGGCGTTTCAGCAGGGCATGGCGGCCGTTTTGTCTCACACCCCTTCTGGGGGCCCCCACGCCAAGGGGGGGGGCGAATCCAGACTCCAACAGCGTTGGGAGTGTTGCCACTCATCCCGGCGACCCCGGAGACTATAGGCTCGATGTCGATTTCGGCCGTTTTCGGCCGTCTTCACGTGGGGGACCCTGCGCACCCCTGCCCCCGGGGGTGCTAGGGGGCTCCGACCCCCGCAGTGTTTGTGGGCAGGCCGCTAGGCTTCTGCATGCCGAGTTTGTTGCCAATCGGTCCAGGCGTCACAGCGGACCATGGTGGACATTTTGTTTTGCACCCCTTCTCGCCCCCCACGTCGAGGGGGGCTGAACCCGGGCTCCAACGGCGTCAGGGGCGTCGCCACTCATCTCGGCGACCCCGGAAACTGTGGATTTGACACCGATTTTGGCCATTTTTGACTGTTTTCACACGGGGACCCCACGTACCCCCACCCCCGGGGGCGCTAGGGGGCCCTGACCCCCGCAGTGTTTGTTGCCAGGCCGCAAGGTGTATGCGTGCCAAGTTTTGTGCCAATTGCTCCAGGCGTTGCGGAGCCTATGCGAAACATACACACACACACACACACACACACACACACACACATACGCTCTTCTTTATATATATAGATAATTTTTTAAACTTACATTTATTGTAAACTTTTAATTTATTTAATAAATTTATTTGATTTATCATATGAGGGTATTAAACATCTTCCTGATTTATGATATCACTTCTGGTCACGACATCACTTTCAGGTTAATGCCAACACTTCCAGTGTGTCCTGACAAGAGTGTCATTCTAAAAAGTGGCTCCTGGTGCGAAAAAGTTTGAGAGCCACTGGTATAGGGACATTTGTCAGAGAGTTGGATTTGGCTACAGCCTCCCAAGGTTTGTCGCTGAATCATGTGAGCAATAGCTGTAAGTCAGCTTCCACATTGATCCTGGTCTTGAATGTCTTGCAACCTGATCAGTCCATAATGGTGGATTTTATCATCAGTATACTGGTTCCTCTTGTGTGCTTCCTTTCTGGAACTGCATGAACTTAGCCTTAAATCAAAGTGTCAGGATGGATTGTGGATCATGTCCAAAAGTTAAAATCTTTCCAATTAAATAAATGAGATTAACTTGGAAGAAAAGAGGTTTAGACTGAGGTACTGTTATCTCAGGTAGGGCTGCTAAAATCAATGGGCCCTATTGAGTTCAATGTTTGATGTTGCTAAGTAATCATACCTGGTGCATACATCTATTGATCCAAAAGTACTTTACAATGAAAAACAGTAGCAGCTTTACTTTGAAACCGAGACACAGTGCAGCTAAATAACCTGCCCAAGAAGGTCATTAAGCAGGAAGAGTGTATGAATTTTCACATGTGCAGTATTAAAATCCCTTCTACTCAAACTCATCTCTCAGAGGAGGTAGAGCAAAGCACAAAATGCTCAATGCCAGCAGTAAATGAATGGTGCCCATTTACAGCTGATTTCTGTTTGCTTTCCACTTTGTAACATGATACATGAAACTCAACTGAAAAAGTTTTAAACAGTGTAGATTTCACCTATTAATGTCTTTCTTCTCAGGATGTTATACTAAGGGTGTTATCCTAACCTGGAGTTAGGCAAAGTTTGACTGGCACAAGGGCCACTGTAAAGTGCGTTTGGACCACTCTCGGAGTCAGGGAGGATGGCGCACCTCTGTGCTGGCCTGTTGGACTTCAAGTGTGATCCAAACATACTTTACTTTGACCCTCGTGCCAGCCCAACGTTTCTGCCTAACTCCTGGTTAGGATTACACTCTAAGCAGTTATCTCAGCAATGCAGTTATATAAAAGCAAAGCTGTTCATTCCTTAGGCAAGCCCTTCAATTAGTAAAATACTGAGGCTACCCAGAAATTGTGAAGCAAGCAACAGGCATCTGAGTTCACAGAGCCTTCAGTCTGACCCCTGTTTCAATGAGTCCATATATGCAAACCTAGCACAAATGACACTATGAATACATTGAGCAGTCCAATCCTATGTAAATTCCCATGCGGCAATGCAGTGGTGCTGGAGCATGCTACACTGCACTCCGCGAAGGATTTTTGGCTGCTGGAGTTTTCCTTAAACCTGTGCAGGCAATATTGCTGGCACAAGTCCACGTTGATCTGCGCAAGTGGATAAGGCCCAGGAAGCGGGTTTGGAGATCGCATCCGCCAGCACCACCAATCCTGCTCCCCCTCAGACATGGTCTGTCCATCCCTGCAGCATTCAACCCCACCCCCTCCCTTGCCCTCAGCCCATCCCTGAGCTGGACCTGCCTGCTTGGCTAGCCCCAATGGCCACTGGCACCAGCAGGAATGCTCCAGTGTTCCTACCAGCATGCCTGGGCATTGCGCCATTGTTTTTGTGACAGCTTGCAACAGCATGAGAAAGCAGAACAGGCCCTTGTTAGGATTGGGTTGTTAATCTGGAATGCATTGTTTCCACTTTGAATTTGAAAGAGTGCCAGTTTTTTTAAAAAGCAAGAACTATAAATGAAACTTTTAATCTTAATGTTACAGAGGCGGCGCACCCATGTGGCGCAGTATAGTGCTCACCATGGGTGCTGCCAAGGGAGCTGGGCGTGCTGGGGGGGGGGAACTGGCACATAGAATGGCCCTTCTGCCTGCCGTCGCCTCCGTTTTGATCCAAAATGGAGCAATTCTGGAAGCAGGGGGCGTGGCTAGGCTGCGCAGAGGGCGTGGTGATGTCTTTCGGCATGGCCCCACCCCAGGTGCAGTCAGAGCCTGCTCCGGTTCTGTAAAGTTACATTCAAATTGTAGATGTACTCAACTCAGAAATGGACGTCTCACTTGCAATAAGAGTCTTCTTTGATGTTAAGAAACTATTCTGTATTTTAACCACTGGAGGGCAACGTATGTGAGGAAGTCATGCATAAAACTGTCTGAATAGAATTTTAAGCAAAACACAATTAATTATGCAATTAACAAGCCATATGACTTTAATTCCTTCTATTTCCTAAGGGTATTGATATATAATAAATAAATGCAAACATCACTATGTGTTATCGGGCACTAAAATGAAGCTGTTTTTATGGAAGATAAGCAGATATTTACAATTTGCAGATAATGGTGATATAGAGTTTTTGAGAACACACCCAGATCTTACAGAATGCCTGAAAATTGTTCTAAGCTAGAGTTTACTATATGACTAAATACAATGTTTTACAACTGGAAAAGTCCATTTTTGCCAAATCCCCTCAACCAGAATTTTGTATACATGATGTTGGGCTCAGTCCTAACCAATTTTCCAGTACTGACATAGCTGTGCCAATGGGGCATGTGCTGCATCCAACAATTGGGGGCAGTCACAAAGGCCTCCTCCAGGTAAGGGAATGTTTGTTCCCTTACTTGAGCACTGCATTGCGCTTACCCTAGTGCTGGGACGTTGGTTAGGATTGTGCTCACAGATATTGCTCCCTGTTGCTATTTTATTGCTACTCTATTGATTTCTGCTGCTCTCTATTTATTGCTGATTGTGATAATTATCTGGTGTACTGTTTTAATACATGCGTTGAATGCTGATTTAATATTTTTATACTGTTTTATGAAGACTATATTTGTATATTCTGTTAACCACATTGAACATTCACAGTATGGGGAAAAGGTGGGGTATAAATGCATTACCAAAAAAAAAAAAATTATATTAAGTGAGCTCATTGAATTAAGTGAGAAAACCTGTTCAGCATTTATAGAACTGGTAATTGCTCATCAAACGCTCTGTCCTGATAAAGATAAAGGCATCCAACAGTCTGTCCTGATTGCAAATCTGTGTTCCCAGATTTGCAGTAGTACAAGGTGAGCAAATTAGACCTGTGAGATATTAGCAGACAGGTGGAGAGACAGGATCGAGACTTCTCTGTTGTCCAGTTTCACACAACTTCATCAATATCCGCAAGCCGAGGCCAAGTCAGCGGGATGAATGGTGTGATTCCTCATTCCAGTGCCATAGTTATTCTCTCTGGGAGCTAGACAGTGATGAGGAAGAACCACTTTCTTTGCCATAGTCATGTGATGTGTGCAGCCCAACAGGCAAATGCAATAGCAGCAGGGCTTTTTTTCTAATAGAATGCACCAGAATGGCGTTCCTGCACTTTTTTTATGCAGTCCCCGGTGGCAGCGCCGCACTTAAACTGACTGGCAGCTGCGGCTCTGATCACAAGACGCTAGCGCAGTGGTCGGGGAACAGGGGTAATGATAGCAAAGAAGTGCAGGAGGTTACACAATCCCAGGGGGAAATGTTGCAAGATGAGGAGGGTGGGTGGGTGGGGCTGGTTTTGCTCTCTTTCAACTTAAAGCGCTCTGAATCCTGGGGCGCTCTCTTTCAGCGCTCTGAATCCTGGGGCGCCTGCGCAGAGTCAGGGAAAGAGGCGGGAAGCAAGAGCCCAGCAGACCCTGCACCATGCCCGAGCGGCTTCTCCACACGCTGCTCGCCATCTCGGGATTACTTCCTCTGGCTGTGGGGCTGGCAGTGGGAGCCGAGTGAGGTAAGGCGCGGACCGGCTCCCTCTTAGCAATCTCGCCCCCCTTCTGTGCTTGTTTTTGGCTCCGTCTTTGGAGAAGTTCCCAGGAACTCCTGCAGTCCAGTTGATCCCCCCCCCGCCCTGCCACCCGCGCCCGGGCACTGCCTTGGCTCCATCTCGCACGCCCTCCGTCCCGTCAAGCCAGCAAAGCCTCCCCCCCCAATCACCCACTGCCAGAGTCTGGCGGTGAGGGTGGACTTCGCAGTGCCTCTGCAGACGATCGGCTGAGCTGGGTCAGCTGGGCGCCTAGCCAGTGGCGGATCTAGGGGGTGGGGGGCAAGAGCCCTGGGCGCCATATTGGGGCCATCTAGGGGGGCGCCAGAGGCCCCCGCAACATTGTGCGGGTAGACCTGGGCTCCGGAGCCCAGGTCTACCCATTGGGACCAGCTGCGAGTAGATCTGGGCTCCCTCGAAGGGGCTGCTTCTGGTGGGTAGACCTGGGCTCCCATGGGGGCGCACTTCTATTGGGTGCCCCGGGCACCATTTTGACTAGGTCCGCCCCTGCGCCTAGCTGAGCTGCTCGCTTGCAGCCCTCCACACTTCAGGCTCGCTGAACTTTCCCTGCTCCCCAAACTCTCCCTGTGCGAGGACTAAGATTGTTCTAGTTAACTAAAATGGCTCCGTGTGTGTGTGTGTGTGTGTGTGTGTGTGTGTGTGTGTGTGTGTGTGTGTGTGTGTGTGTTTTGAAATCTTTCTGCAACTTGGTTTTCCTGCGACTTTCTAGCCATAGATTATTAATATTTTCTTGTCAATGGTGTCTTATTTTTAGCATACTCTGTTCAAATCAAACTCCCTCTCCTGCAAACAATGTACTGATTCTTGCAAGAGGTATGGCACGTCATACATAAAAGCACATAGTACAGTGAACGAGACAGATGTCACACCAGAATAAACCCTCATCAGAAGGTTCTTGAGGTCTTCCTCACTTTCTGTCAGAACTGCCGCCGCTGGTCTCTGTGCGTGTAGGAGAGTGTGTGTGTGTGTATGTGTGTGTGTGTGCGCGCGCGCTGGTTGATGCCTGCAGACACTGAGGTGGCAATCCTATAGACATTTTCATAGGAGTAAGCTCCATTGACTATAATAGGGCTTACTTCTGAGTAGACATGCATGGGATTGGGCTGAGCATAGGAAGGAACTGAGCCATGCAGGAGGCATCGGAGGCTGCAGTTTGGGATTGATGGGGGGGCTACGAAGGAGGGGAGCGGAGGCACCTCCTGTCCGGCTGCGAAGTTGGGGGGTGTTTGTGTTTGTGTGTGTGATTTTCCTCCTCCAAAGAGCGCCAGTCTCTGTTTCCTTGCGAGATGCGCTTTAAGGGTTAAAAGCAGTGATTTCACTTCCTGCTCCCTCCTTGGCTTTTTCTAACCAGTGTGTGGAAGGAGCCACTTATGAGATCTGGCTGTGAGTTGGGGGATGGATGGACGGGAGTTGCATGATACTTATTTATTTATTTATGATAAAATATTTACTTTAAAAATGATTGGTGAATAGAAAATCTTTTTTTAATTTTTTAGTGTCTTGTTGATCAGTTACTAAGTCGTGTCCGACTCTTCGCGACCCCATGGACCACAGCATGCCAGGCCTCCCTGTCCTCCACTAGCTTCCGGAGTTTGCCCAATTTCATGTTCATTGCATCGGTGACACTATCTAACCATCTCATCCTCTGCCACCCCCTTCTCCTTTTGCCTTCAATCTTTCCCAGCATGAGGGTCTTTTCTAAAGAGTCCTCTCTTCTCATGAAGTGGCCAAAGTATTTGAGTTTCAGCTTCAGGATTTGTCCTTCCAGGGAGCAATCAGGCTTGACTTCCTGGTCTAGTTGTATCTTATTACTTATTTCTCCAATAAAAAATGGTTTATAAATAAATAAATAAATAAATAAATAAATAAATAAATAAATAAAAGATTAACAAGTTGTGAGTTCCTGCACCTTATTTTTTACAAAAAAAAAAGCACTGAATAGCCCAGTGGTTCTCAACCTTTTTTCCACCGGGACCCACTTTTTATTATGACAGCCTGTTGGGACCCCCAACCATAAAATTATTTTCATAGCTACTTCATAACTGTAATTTTGCTACTGTTATGAATTGTAATGTAAATATCTGATATGCAGGATGTATTTTCATTGTTACAAATTGAACATAATTAATGCTGTTGTAATGGGGCTCTTTCCAAGGGTGGGCTGCACTAGAGGCAGCTGAATGGGTGAGGTTGAGACAGGGGAGCTGCAGTTTGTCCTTTTAGAATGGGGAGGGGTGCGAGACAGAGAAAAGCAGGCTGCCGCCACCCACCCAGCCTAATTCCTTCCCCCTCTCTTGGGGGGGGGGGAGGAGGCACGGTTGTCAATATTTTGTCAATGTGGGAGGGTGGTATCGGCATGATGTGTGTATGTATCCATAGACACACGTCACCACCATCATCCCTACATCATCACCTGTGTGTACATGCACACACGTGTGCGTGTACACATACAGATATGCAGTGGTGTGCGCATAGCAGAGTTCCTGTATGGTTACTATATGGTTTTGTGGGGGGGGGGTGTAAAGAGCTCCAGTCTCTCCAGATGGGAAAACCTTGACGGAGGGA
>JAJKFI010000006.1:19691867-19750170 GCA_029204185.1 Lerista edwardsae
TTAAAATCTTAAACATGCTGTAACTTAGTTTTCTATAGTTCTTTACAGGGGGAGCGGGATCCGTACATGATGGCAGGTCTGGGCTTCCTCCTGCCCCAGCCCTGCTGCCGGTACAAGCTTGGTCTCATTAGTAGTCTGGGCGATGGACCGAAGGATCCGGTGCGAGGATGCGCACGAGGGATGCGGCGGGCGGCCGGGCGCAAGGGAGGCTGCGGAGCCGGGGCGAGCGCAGGGGGGCCCTCCCGCTGCGCCGTGGGGAGAGGGCAGGGGAGAGGGGAGTTGCTGGGGTGCGGGGGGAGAGAGGGGTGCGGACCGCCCCAGGGCGGCTCGAGGACCCGGGTCTGCGGCAGGGAGGGGGAGGGGGAGCACGAGCCCAGCCTCGGCCCTGTGTGGCCCCCCCCAATGGAACGACTCGAGGGTTGGAGCCATCGGGCGGAGGGGCGGCCCCAGCAGGGGCATCTGAGCTGCCCCGGTTGCAGCTTTGAGGATGGGGAGCCGGAGATGGCAGAAGGGCAGGCGAGCGGGAGCTGGGCAGGAAGGGGGCAGCAGAGGCTTGCGCATGCCATGCCGTAGCTGATTCCAGCCTTTTCCCCGCTGTCCTTCGGCAGCCTCCCTTGCACGAGAGCGAATTCTCCTCGCCCTCAACGGTCCTCCCTCCTCGCACACACTCCGGCTCCCCCCCACCGCCATGTCTGCAGCCATCCCCTCCCTGCCTCAAGCAGGGAAAAAAGTGGGGTGGGGGGCTCGGGGCGGCAGGAAGGGGCGGAGAGGACTCGGGGCTTAATGGTGCCGGGAACGGGCTGCTTGGGGAGGGGCGAGGAACGGCGAGCTCAGGCAGGGGGAGGGTCTGGCGGAGGTGAGGAAAGGCTGGAACGCCAAGAATGGAGGCTCCCTCCCCCCAAAAAGAAACCCCTCCCTCCCTCTTTCTTTTCTGCTTCTGTTCAATGATCTTGATCCTGCATGGAACTTTGCGTTTGGACCGTCGGTAGTTTCTGCTCCAAAGGCCGACAGTGAAAGTGAGAGTGTGGGGTCTTCGGCGACCCCTGTGAAATGGTTGTTCAACCCCCAAAGGGGTCCCGACCCCCAGGTTGAGAACCGCTGGAATAGCAGCATTCATTAAAACCATATCAGCTATGGTGGGCAACTGCATTCGCAGACTGGCTACCAGAAGGGATATTTAAAATATCTAGGAGCGGCAATTTGATCTATATCTGTTGCTTATTGTATGCATAAAAAAAGAAAAGAAAGGCATTGGGTTATCCTTCAATAGCCAGATAGGAAAGGTTTATACACTGAGGTTTATACCCAGTTCCGCTGTCATAAAATGGTTTCGAGTGGCTCATGCAGCATGCCACCACTGGCCATTTTAGGAACCCTGCCACAATCAATGGAGGATCATCACTGCTGGAACCAGGAAGGTAAGTCCAACTGCACCAGAGGAGATGGGTGGGTGCAACATGGAGGAGACGGGACAGGTTGGGGGCAGATCAAGACTGGGAAGGGGGCAGTACCACCAGCACAGTGCTCATGATGATATCCTATCCCTGGCCTCAGTCTGTCTTCCCAGATTGATTCAGGCTTGTGCCAGCAAAGTAGCTGACACAGATTTGAGTAGACCCATGTAGGTGGTGGAGGCTTACTCCCAGGCAAAGAAACAAACATTCCCTTACCCGGATGAGACAGCCAAGGCCTTAAACTCCCACATGAGATGCAGGACTGTGCTGTGAGTCATTCGGAATTAGCTGTAGTACAATGTATAATGTGTACACAAATCACATATAACAGAGAAGTCCCTCATGCTAACTCTCTGGCAAATTGGCTATGGATTGAATTTATAAATAGAAGCTGGAGTTTCACATTTGGTTTCTGAACACAAATGCTAAGTCTACATGGAGTTTAGCATCCGATGAAGATTCAAATAGACTCTGTGGCTGGTTTTTCTTGTACTCCTTTGGGTGAAACAACATATTACAAAAAAGAACACAAAGCCATCAAAAACAATGCCATACATGATGTCGGTGAAAATACATTTGTCCCAAAATCTTATGAATTTGAGCAAATTCAGTTATTCGCAGTCAGGAACATTAAAAAAAAAAGAGAGATAAAAAACAGCTTGAATAATGCAGGCTATTCCACCTCCTTCTTACTCAGTATATGCCCCAGAGTGAACCTGAGAGAGAAAATGAAGCTGCTATTCCCTCAATCATCTCAGTTCCTGTGTGTCTCTCATAGTGCGCTATTACTTCTTAAAGGAACAGAACGTATTTTTCAGATTTGTGTTTTTCAACGATACTTTTCAATGTATTTTTGAACATATTTTTCAACGATATGTGATTTCCCCCTTATACACTGACTTCAGAATGTAACACGTCGTGTAAAATATGGGCTGACTGTATGAGCTGACTCTGGAGGTGGAGTCTCTCTAGGTAGCAAAGATTTTTGGGGGGAAATATATGATTTTTTGAATAGCCCAACTTTAATAGTATTTCACACTTGGATGCCATTGTCTACATTCACTCATGAATGGTCCCGTTAGTTTCAACAAAACTTGCCTACTCCATTCTCTCCATGAGGTAATATCTGTCAGGTAACTTGCGTACTTCCATGTATATACCATTCCAACCTGAAATAGACAGCCACTAGCCAGGAGTGACATATTTCTGCACTAAAAATTGTATTCTTTGGTTTCCAGGGACTTTGTATTATGATCCTCTAATGTTTTATGTGATCCATACATATAATTTTATATGTGATCCATCCATGTCCAATATATACATTTTACGATTTCTACTTATCCCTAATATCTCACTTTACCAGTAGCGCATTCTGCATATTCCGTCTGTGCCCTGTCCCAGCCCCCCCCCAGCCCCCAAGTATTGCTTTGCAGCCCTTTGTTCCTTTACATTTCTTTGTCTTGCTTGCATAAGTTTATTGAAAGCAAGCTGCATTCCCTTTTTGGCTGTCCTTCCCACACCTCCTTTAACTGACAGCCCATGTACATGTAATCCGATACACTGAAAAGCAGGTACATCTGTAACTCTGGAAGCTTTTGTGAGTGGTTAGTTGTTTAAAAGTATGAACTGCACATGCTTGCTCAACATAATGTACAATAATCTCTGCTGCACCTGGTCACCCCAGGGAGCTTGTTACCATTAGCCCGGCAGATTGAAAAGCTGTTTGTTCCTAAACTCCACTTTGGGAAACTGAGAGGCTCCTTGAGGGATTTCTGAACCTTGAGTAAGTTAGCAGTTGATGGTGGGTTAGTGTGCCCGTGTGTGTGCCCGTGTGTGTGTGTGTGTGTGTGTACGTGCGCGCGCGCGCATTTGCCCATGCGTGTGTGCGTGCATGCGTGTGTGTGTGTGTGTGTGGCTGAAAACTATGGTAAGACCTGAAAAAAATCAATTTTAAGAAAGCAGTTAAAGTTATCGGCTTGAAATTGTGTGAATGTTGTCTGTCAAGACACCCAAACTGGCAAACTGCATCTCAGGACCTATGGACTTTCCTACACAATTGTCAGTGCAGTTGGATTTGCGTTAAGTCCACATCCAGCCTACACACCTCACAAGGTAAGTGGGGAAGGGCTGGCCAAGTTTGACCAGAACAGGGAGTTGGGAGGAAGGGGGGAAGGCGGAAGGGGGTGGGGCAAAGTGGAGGACAGGCGGGCCTATTGGCGGACCAGTTAGCAGAGTGGGGGTGGAGCCAGGTTCTGACATTTAGGCCAGATCCTAACCCCAGTCCCTGGTGGCCCGGCTCCAATCTTGCTGCTTGGATTTGCACTGCCAATTTCAGTGGTGCAAATCCGAGTAGCCTCATTTGGGCTGCTGCCATGTTACCCGTGGAAGGGGAATAGATTCCCCTTGTCCCAGGTTGCGCCGCAGCCAGACCCAGCTCTGAGAGTGCAACCCTAACCTGGTGTTAGGCCAGCAACGTTTGGCTGGCACAAGGGACACCATAAAGAACACTTGGACCACTCTTGGAGTCAGGGAGGATGACGCACTTCTGTGTGCTGACCTCTCTGACTCTGAGAGTGGTCCAAACATACTTTACGGTGTCTTTTGTGTCAGCCAAACGTTGCTGGCCAACCTGTGCCTGCCTAAATCCAGGATTTAGGATCTAGGATTGCGCCCTGTGTAATAATAACTTCCTTGGTAGTGTTAGAGGACTTTCCATAACTTTTTTTAATGCAATAAATGTGCAGTGCTTGTTACCTTTTGGCTGTATGAGATCATCCCTCAATGCAGGAACATCTTATTCGGAACACATCAAATCTTCTGAGCGTTCAATATGTAACCTCCTATACTGCAGAAAATACTGTTCTTCATGGAGTAATACACTATAATTCTTAGAAAATAATTCTAAGTGTTTTAGCTGGATATAGTTTGGGTTACAGTGAAACAAAACACAATGTACTTGAATGTTTGCTCTAAGTTTTATCTATAAATCGTTGTGTTGCTTTGATTTAAAAATAACGTCAAAACACAGGCAACTAATCACCCCATTCCAGCAAGTATGAAGTTAATTTATATTGTTGTATGGCCAGACCATTCATTATCATTCTTTTTCCAACAAAAGGCCATTGACATCTTTGATGCACATTTATTTAAAAGGGATATAGGTCAGCACTTGTGCAGAAAGAAAATGGGGACCCAGAAACATTGGTGCAATTCTACCTGGCATTTAGGCTGGCCCATGTTCCCTGTGCCAACCTAGGAGTGTCACGAACATCCTGTAAGGCACATTTGAACCACTCCAGGAGGCATCCAAACTGCTGCAAGCCGTTGCTCCAGCCTGCGGAGGCTGCTGGTAAGTGGAGGAAGCACTGGCTGAGTTCGGTCAGTGGAGGGATTGGGGAGGGTGAAGGGAAGGTGGGATGGGGTGGGAGGAGGCAGGGGAGGGCAGGCCCTTGGGCAGGCCAGCCTGAAGAGGGGAGGTGGATACCGGATCTGGCACTGAGACCAGATCCTAACCCCTGACACCAGCCAGCTTGGGCCCAATCTGGGCTGCTTGGATTTGCACCAGCAATTTCGCACCAGGAAAGCTACCCCTTGCTGCAGGATAAGGGTCATTAATTCCCCTTGCCCTGCGGCAAGCAGCAGCCAGCCCTAAGCTTGTGCTGGATACAGTGCAGGCTGGCTGCCTGGCTGTTCCAGCACAGGTTAGGATTGGGCTGCCTGTGACTGAACAGGTACGCCATTAGCCAAATGTTTAGTCAAAGCATTCTACATCTAGATTCCAAAAACATCAAATGCTTTTGATTTCATTTTGTAAACCACATGTGACTTATTTTCCCATTCAGCTACCCTGGTTTGCATTTCCTGGGGATGGCTTTATATATTATACTTTTAATTCTTCCTTCTTCTAAGAAGCTCAGGGAAGCACACTTGCTTCTTTCCCCATACATTTGATTTTCGCAATGGCCCTGTGAGGAAGATTAGGTTGAGAATGATGGGTGCAAGGCTACCAGTGAACTTCATATGTACTTGAACCCAGGTCCTCCTTCCAACCTAGTCTGGCATCCTAACCATTGCCCCACTCTTGGCTTTCCAACTTTTTGGTGCCAGATATTTGGCTATAAACACTGAGGATTAACATGATCTCTGAGACTGAATAACATCAGCGATAATGGCCTCAGACACTTTATTTCTTTTTTAATCCTCTGTAGTTCTCCCCTTTTGTAGCTGCAAATCAAAGCTTTAAATCTATTTTCTGACTTGCTTGTGTTCTAATTAAGAAATAAAGCCCGGCATCTATCTTATGGATTAAGACTGACTGGGAGTGTTGAGGCAAAGCCAAGAGACACTCATTCCAGCTGGTCATTAATTCCCCATGAGATGCGAGTGCCAAACTCATCAAGACCATTTCTAATAACCTTCCTTCTGCAACTTCTTTTTTAATGAAGGAAAAATTATACCTTTTGGCTTCTGTTAAACACCTCAGGGGGGGAAATGCAATTTCTAACATGGTCTGCATGGCAGTCAGTCATGATGTAAACACAATAAATATATGCAACGAGCAGTCTGTAATTATGCTATTATTGCAGTAGGCTGCCAATCACCTGCCAGTGTCCCCTCCTCCTCGCTGGATGAGCAGGTGCTATGTACGTCACAGAATGTTCATACACACTCTGTAGGAATAGCCAATTCTATTATGAAGGATGTGCTCATACATGTTCTATTGAGCTATTGTGCTCACATCTTCTGAATATTAAAAATGTGATGTTCTATCCTGCAGAAGGTGCAAATCTTCCACTAAATAATGTGGGATCAGGCCGGAAAGGGGGGGGGGTTGGTGGCAGCGATGCCTGCTGAATCCTAACCCCCTTCCAAGGCCCGATTTGCCGTCATCGGGTCCATGCAATATTGCTGGTGCAGGTCCAGGTTGACTGATGGGCGCGGAGAGGGCTGACCCCAAGAGAAGGGAACAAATGTTCCCAGTAGCATTAGAGGCATAGGGAGGGTACTGCGGGTGGGCATAAGGAGGTGAGCGTGAGTAGCGTAGGCTGATGGCTGAGAGCGCTGATGGCAAGCCTCCCTCACAGCAGCCAAACTTGGCTGGCTTGAGGGAGGTTCAGGGAGGGACGAAGGCGGGGAATGGGTGGTTCGGGCCGGGGATGGGTGGGCCGGCAGGTATACCGGCCCAGAGAGGAGGCAGGGCCAGGACGTGGCCATTAGGCTGCATCCTAGGCCTTGTCAGGAGGCCACGCAGCCCTGATTCGGGCTGTGCGGCTTCCTCAATTCTACACCTGCTAAATAGCAGGTGCAGATCCGAGGAAGCCCATGGGGTGGCCGGAATAAGTGTGCCCTTGCCACAGGGAGGCTCCCCAGCTCACCAAAGGTGCATTGGATTTGGCGCAGGCCCCGTTGGCCTCACCAATCCAGCGCATTTTAGGATTGTGCTCTCAGGGCACAGAGAGATGTGGCCAAGCAACGCATGGGGGTGGGGTGGCCATGCCAGGGGGCACAGTGATGTCGCCCTGCCCCAGGGGTGCTGCGAGCCAAGAATGGCTCTGAGTAGCATATCTAGAGGGGGTCATAGTGGTATGTTTTGCAGGCAGCTCCTCCGCCTTCTCTTCAGAGCCATTCTGAGCAGCTAGACAGTGGCGTCTCCTCCGTTTTGCACTTGACACCCAGAATGGCTTCGAAGAGGAGAGGGAGGGGCCACTTGCAAAACTTAATGCTGTAAAAAACCCCAGCTATGCTACTGAATGCTCTCTTCTCCATTGAAGCTTCCAGAGGCCAAAACTGCCCCGCGGGATGTAGCGGACACTACATTGGCACTGCTGCATTACCACACAGGGAGTTGGGTAGGATTAGGCTGTAAAGTCTTAAAACTTCTAACGTATATAAACAAGACAAGGAAACTAATAATATTTTTCTTTTGAATATATCATAAACATTATGATATCCAGTTGTTCATATTTACTATAGAAAATGTTGAAAAAAACCAAAACACCGAGGCCATGAAAATGGAAAACAGCTGGACACAAAAGTCCATTTTTGCGACTTCAACAATTTCACTTCATTTCTGATTCCAAAAGCTTCAAGAGGCAAAAAGTAAAAAAAGGAGAAGGAAATAACTTTGGCAACTGTCTGAAATAACTTCTGACAACATCTAAGAAATTACATCCATACTTTTAATACCTGGATGTTGCTTTACTTTTTCTCTTCTCTTGAAGAAATTTTAGGTCACATTGTACGAAAGCCTGATAACTTTGTCATAGTTATGAAAGGCTGCCATATGAAAGGTTTGCCTGAGTTAGATTGATAGCCAACTGCTTGAGAACCTGCATGGAAACTTCTAAAAGAAAGAAAATGTGGTTGTTAATGTGAGCCATAAATTTTGAGAACAAGGTAATAGCCTTGGCTTAGGCAACAGATGATATGCTTTGGAGAAAAAAAAAATATGCTGCTTTTAGATATATATATATATATGTCCCTTTATCATAGTTTAACAGCCAATGCTAAGTGGCCTTACACCACATGAACCAGCATTCCAGTGGCACAAGTAAAGGTCCTTTATGGCTGTCACAAAAGACAACATGCTATATCACAGAGCTGGCTTGCTGCCACAAGCACAGAGCAGCTGCACTCCATGCCAACAGATCCTGAGCCAATAGATCCATGCCAACAACCCTCAGCCCTCCAGTATGGGTGGTACAAGAGAACCACCCCCTCATGCTGGTGTTGCAAAAGTGCCATAAAGCACATCCAGAGTGGGCTATAAGGACTTACCGCCTGCATTAAGCCATCACCATCCATGTGCGCCGAGAAGCGCCCCCGCAGTGCCAGCAAGTGGTACGTTTACCCCCCGCCAGCACTGCAAGCTTTCCAGGAAGAATGGGAGGGCGTTTCTGGGCAGGGGAGGAGCAGAGTGGAGGTAGGATTGGCAGCAACCTTCACTGCCAGATCCTGACCTATTCGTCGGGCTGTGTGGCCCAACACAGTGGCCCTCTCCTCGGCACAGGCAAGATAAACGGCGCACATGCAAGGAGACACATTAGCAGGTATCTGGGCTTTCACAGTCCCCTTACTCTGGGCGTACCCATCCCCTTCTTCTGAGGAGCCTCCCCACAGTAGCCATTTGGCTACTGGATGCCACAGTACTGGATGCCACAGTAGCCATTTGATACTGCTTCTCTTGTGGCGGCACAGTTCAGGATTGGGCTGCCTGTCAGTTCAGGGAAAGGGAAGGAGGCAGGGAGGGGATGCAATGGGGAGGAACAGGAAGCAGGAAGGGGGATAGCCTATCCCCTTTCAGGCTCTGGACCTCCTTCCTGCGTCCACTCAGACTTGAACCAGTTAAATCACTGGCGCAGGTTCAAGTAGACTTATTCCAGCACGGATGTGTTAACCCCCAGGTAAGGGAACAAATGTTCCCTGCGCGCCTTGTCTGGGTGATGTTGCCTTTCCCACCTAACTAATGCCATTAAGTGACAATACCAACAGCTGGAGCCACTGACTGCAATCTTATGTGCAACCTGAATGTTAAAAAGTGCTGGAATTTATCATTTTGGGCACAGATAACCAGGTCACCAAGGAAAGGATAGGGTTTTTTTCAATTATAAAAAAATTAAGCAGATTGTGGCTTGAAGCTGATCCTCCTTCCCTTAATAGCTCTACAGATCTAGGGAGGTTTAGAAAAGGAATAGTTTGTGCAGTATACAGAAGCACACTTATTACTCTTAGTGGATTACAGGGATAGTAATGGAGATTTTAGTACTGGAGTTAGTATGGATATGCCTCAGTTAGATTAGTACTAAGGGCAGGGGAAAAAAGGGAAAATCACATGAGAGAATTACATGGTAGTAGGATATAAGCTGTTGGAACGTGGTGGCACAGCAGGTTAAACCACTGCTGCTGAGCTTTCTGACCGGAAGGTTGGGAGTTCAAGACTGCATGACGCTCCCGTTGCTTGTCCCAGCTCCTGCCAACCTAGCAGTTCGAAACCACCTAAAAATGCCAGTAGATAAATAGATACCACTTCAGTGGGAAGTTAACGGCGTTCCGTGCGCTACAGCGTATAGTCATGCTGGCCACATGACCACGGAAGCTTGTCCTTGGACAAATGCCGGCTCTACGGGCTTAGAAATGGAGATGAGCACCATCCCCTACAGTCAGTCAGGACTAGACCATTCGGTCGTGGGGAAACCTTAGGCTGTAAGCACTTCTTATATTTTAATTTCAACTGCATCTTCCTATTCCTAAATCTACAGTGTTTCTGGAAAGCATGGGATTCTGTGGCAGGAACTTCTCCATATGATAAATGCATTTGTAAAATATTTTTCCATGAAGGTGCCCTCCGAAGACGGCAAACAGCCAGAGTCCCCTTTGTGAGCACAATCCTCTGCACCTCTGCTCAGAAGTAATCCCATTGTGTTCAGTGGGGCTTATTCCCAGGAAAGTATCATTTGCAGCCTGTGTCATATAAATGACAACCTTTTACCCCTGTTCTATTCAGGGCCAGCCCAGAGCAAGCATTGCTGCTGTTACAGCAGGCACTAGATACTATGGGGTGGTTGGGAACCAGGCAGCCTGGCAGAGAAAAGTGAACACACTTACTGTATCTGTAAGCTGCCTGGTCCCAATGAGTCTCAGTGGCATAACCAGAGGGGTGCAAAACTGTAAGTCTTTTATGGCTCCTGATCAACCCATCCCTCTCGCCACCGGAGGCAGTGAGGGAATGAGAACAGCCCAGAGAAGTTGCTTTCATCACCGCTCCAGCGGTGATGGCCACCTATATGGGAGGGGCCAACTACATGGCTAGGTCATGAGCTGTAAAATTCTTACCGTTTTGCACCCCTCTAACTGCCCCATTGATGGGTCTCCAGTTATTTTGCTAGTGTAACCCTCTCTGATAGCATGTCTAGGCCAGGAAAAGGGGATCTGATCTGGCATATGTGGCTGCAACTGAGATCTACCCGCACTGAGGAGACCCATAGGTGCTGTTGGCTTAGGCAGAATTAAGAAAAACATATGTTTAAACTCAAGTCCAGTTAACCTTCAGGTCAGCTCCTCCACATGCCTTTTTGATGCAGCTACATGCTATCGTATCATGGTACAGGATAGAATTGGAGTGTTATCTACAGCTGGCCTTTGATAGCATTCCAACTCTGTCACTAGAAGTGTCTACCTCACTGTGACAGCCGGTAGGACTGCCCAGATAACTCATAAGAACCAAAGTGATGTATACCCAGATACTTCCTAGAGAGGAAAAAACGCTCACCGTATGCTGAAGCAGAGTGTTCCTCGATCTGCTTCTAGCTCTCTGCATTATGAGTGAAGAAGGCACATATGACCTGTCTCTCATGCTGCTTGTCAATGATTGTCTGAAGTAAGGGAAAAATCAGATGTCGCTCAGTTGGGCTCATCTTTCCTCTGACCTCTTTTTTTCAACCCAAATCAGATTTGGAAATCTGAATGTTTGAATGGCGGACTGGCATGGGGAAGAGACAGGGGCTCTTCAACGCTTTCCCCAGTCATTCGACTCTCTCTCTCTCTGCAAGCTTTTATCTTCCTAGGCAATTTTCCCAGTCAGATTCAAGCAGCCCTTTCCCCTCAAGGCTAAACGGTTGGCTGCTTTCTACTAAGAAAACCCCAGAAATCTTTTCACTTTCTGAGGAGACTAGCGTGAAAAGAATTCAACAATAAAATTTGATTTTCAGAAGGGAATACTTTAAAAAAACAAAAAACCACCCTGTATTTATAAAGATATTGTTAAAAATAGTAAGGAAGAAAAAAGCTCTCATGCCTTGTCAAATGTATGTTCTCTCTCCCTGCCAACCCCTTCAAAAAGGAGAAGGATTAAATTAAAAGCAAAGTGACATCAAATACATTATTCAGCTAGGAGACATAAAGGGCTCTCAAGGTTCTACAGCCCCTGAAGTAAAAATAATTGGTTCTTAAAAGAATATAAAGTGCTTAAGGAAGTAACTACTTATCCATTTATTCATCCAGGAACATTTGAAGGAGCTGCTCTTCATCTTTGGACATTTGTAAGGTTATAAAAGTGGCTAGGTTTGTTAGCTTTGTATTAAAATTCAAGAGTAGTTACCAAAAAAAAAAAGGACCTGAATTCACTGAATATTTTGTCTTAGAAAGGACAATGTGACAAATCCCATAGTTTGTACTGTTTAATTGACTAGAAATTCCATAATATGCATTCCAATCTTATGCAGGTTAATGCAAAGTAAGACCTATTCCCTTCAGTGCATCTTAAATTATCCAACTTTGAAATCTCTCTGTTTTGGCATGCACTGGCATGCTGAGCCACTGAGGTCTTAACACACACACACACACACACACACACACACACACACACACACTAATCTTAAATACCTTAACCTGAAATAACGTGTTTCATTATTTCAGGGAATTAATGAAAGGAATCAATCTTAACTATTTACAACAGCGGAACACAGTTCTGCTATCATAAATGGCCACACAGCATACAGCGGCCATTTTTGAACCAATATTGTAAGTAGGCTGCAGTTTGGGCCTCTATAGATTGCCTTATAGATTGTCTATAGATTGTTTTCTATAGATTGAAAAATAGTTTTTTCTATAGATTGTCCATGTGCTAGAAACTCTTCCATGTACATCACTGCTGTCATAGTAGAGTCCAAATATATGTTCCTCCCTGCTCATGTGTCTGACTTAATGGTAGGCAGGGAAGCTTGCCTGGTGGGCCCTGATGTGCATTATTTTTCTATAACCTTCTGCTAGTAATATAACTGGCAAACCTAGAGAAACGGGATGGTTTTTTTTATCTAGCTCATCTATTTTAAATAGCTCTTTTATTTCATCAATATTTAGTAGCCAAATTCAGATTTATTGTTTTAGCCAAACTATGGGTTTGGCAAACTAAGGTTCCCAAACTATAGGTCCATGGCCCAATAGTGGGTTGCAATAGTGGGTTCAATTTTTGGTACTTTCTGAAACTGACAGGGTAGATTAGGCTATGTGCATCGGCAGCGATGGGATCTACAAACGACTTGGGGGAACGGAGGGCGGGACTTAGGCGGGACTACCGTTTGATTGGCAGCCCGTCCGTGCACTTCCGCTTTCATTCCACTCACCCCGTGGCTGTCCCTGGCCTCGGAGGGGGCGCCTTCCCCCCCCCCCGTGCGAGCAGGCGCCCCCTCCGAGGCCAGGAACGGCCGCGGGGCGGGCGGAACGAAAGCGGAAGTGCACCAATCGGCTGCCAGTCAAACGGTAGTCCCACCTAAGCCCCGCCCTGCGTTCCCCCAAGTCATTTGTAGATCCCATTGCTGTGCATCGGGGGTTAAACAAGCTGCCACTTGGGGGCAGCACTGCTGCCCAATCACCATTATAGCCACAGTGGCTTGAGCGGCTGGATAAGTGAAAACTAAAAAGTTTTGGAACCACTGGTATTAGCCATTAATCACAACAACAACCCAAGGAATACTGTTAAAACCAGCCATTCTTTAAAAGCCCGCCAATACTTTGTCTAGGAGACAATGATTGCTATATATTTTGTTCAGGACCAAAACTGGGCCCTTTAACAAGTATTCCATCTGCAGTTTTGTGTATTTATTATTTGAAAATTTGCGATCTCACCTTTCTCCAAATGGCTGTCAAGGTGGCTAGCAATTGAGTTATTCCGTTGGAATATTGAGCATTGTATATTGGGGAGCAACTTGAATCATGTTTAGCATCCACTAAACTAACTACGCTTCTCTAAGCATGTTAATGCTTGCTTCCTGGGCAATAATAACTGCATCAGAATGAGGGTTACCAGATACAAACTGGGACAGAGTGCCTATACCTTTAACCATTGCATAGAAGAGGGAATTTGGACAGGTGCAGCTTTTGAAACCCTTCCATGATGAGCTGCATCTGCCCAAATTCCCTCTTCTATACAATGGTTAAAGGTATATGCACTCTGTCCCAGTTTGTATCTGGTAACCCTAGTCAGAATTAGCCAGATGAAGCCAAATAGTTATGGGAGGAGCCTTAACAGCTTCAATAAAAATGGCGAAAGTTCCTCTATTGTAGCGATTTGCTTGTATAGCCGTCTTACTTTTTTCTTGCTTTCTCAGTGGATTTAATCTTCCTTTCTTGTGCCATATTTAGTCACAATCTCTCCCAGCAGACCAGCTAATCTGCACTCACACAGCTTTTAGTTCTGTGATAATCTCTACTATTTGCCATTCTCAGCAGAAAATGACTTTACTTGCCCAGCAGGCCACTTGGTGATCACTTTTATCCAGCACTTTCTTAAAACCATTAGTGCAATGCTGAAAGCATAACTGTATGAACATACAGTATACACAAGTATCTCATCTAGTCTGTGTTCTACCTTTTTATACAGGCACGACCCAGTATCCACTGGGGTTCCATTCCAGACCCCCTCCCCCATGGATACCTGAAACTGTGGATACTGGAGACGCCTTTTTTAAGATAGGGGAGCATTGGTGGTTTTGCTGCAACAAGGTAAAAAAAAGAGATTTGTTTAATGTTTCCCTGTCTTTTTAATAGGTGTCCCAGTATCCGTGGTATCCATGGATAACTGAAACGGCGGATACTGGGGCATGCCTGTACTTTCGTAATGAGGCTTTCATTTTCACAAAATGTCTTCTTTCATAAATATTATATTACAATTCTATTTCCCTTGTTCTATTTTCTTCTCCTTTAGTTGTGGTGCTGTGGGATGCTAAATGCCCTATGAGGCACTCTTTGTATATCTTCTGCTATATGGGTGTTACACATCAGCTTTGGAGCCTACCTCTCCTTTCTTCTGCCATGGGTGCTTCTGGCCAGTTAAGTGCAAGATGAGTGTGATGGTGGTTATGGCAAAGCCCCTGGCTGGACTTGAACCTGTCTTGCCTGGTTCCCAGCCTGGGTCTCTGTGCAGGGGGAGAGCAGCACCGTCACTTGCCTGAGTGCTGCTGCGATTCACTTTGTGGCTTGTCCCAGTTTCTCCCCTGGCAAACAAGTCGCTCCCAGCTGGTGGATTCCTTCATGGGGACTCCAAACCCTTGCCCAGGGAGGGATGTGATTTGCAAGCCATTTTACATGGCTACCCTCTCCCATGGAAACTGTCTTACCAGCCCCAATTCACTCCAGTTGAGAAAGTATTTCTCAGAAGTGTGTATTTGTGGCATAAGGGGATGAACTGTGGATTGTGGGATTCCTAGCAGTTCTCTGCTTTTTCTTCCTGGCTGTATGTGCAGCACAGTGGCATTCCTAGAGTGGGGGCAAAACAAAAAGTGTTGTGGGCGCCTGAGCTCCTGTGTAAAGTGCCCCCCTCATCTTCAGAGCCATTCATGACTCAGGGCGCAATCCTGCAGTCCTGCTGAATGCATTACTTTGGAATATCTGTATTCTATCAGAAGTTATGGCCAATTAACCAGAAAACCTTTTATTTATTTACTTACTTAAAACATTAAAATTGATTTTGTCATAGACGGCAGGGGTTACAAATTCTTCTTTGCCTAGATCTGATTTGTACTAGATCTGATGGACCTTATGACCTAATCCAGCAGGGCTCACGTCTTTATGTTGCTACATTTAACAGTTCCACTATTTAGTGTAGGTTTTTCCACATCTATTGACTTGGTCCCTCCTGTTCTAAAAGGTCTGTAGCACCACAACCATAAAAGCTAATTGTAGCTGTTGATATGTCTTTGACATAGCAGTGGTTTTTCCCCATTTATATATTTACTTGCTTTTCCGAGTCACTTTGCCGAGCTGACACTCACTTAGAGTACTCTGATAGGTAGCACATAAGTGGGTTTTCAGTGGGAAGGAAAATAACAGAAAGGACTTTGAAATTTCAAACTGTTGTAAGGGGATTAACCATGTGACTCCTGTTAAAGTAGTTGATATATGATGAGCGCTTGAGAGACATAATTCAATGTTTCAGGTTTTATTTTTTTCCCCTCTTTAAAAGGAATTGTGGGACATGTCTAAAGGAAGCCTTTCTTAAGAGATTAGGAGGTGTTTTCCACTATGCAGAGAGAGAGAGAGAGAGAGAGAGAGAGAGAGAGAGAGAGAGAGAGAACCAGTTGGAAGCAGAAAAACCATATTTGCATAAGGAATGCCAACGGCAGGATGGCAAAAACAAGCATCATTTTGACACTGACAAACTATTTTGTAGCTAAACACAGCAGAGCAGCAGAGATCACAAAGGAAAGCAAGTGGATTAGAGCAGGATCAAACTTCAGCTTCTGGCTGAATTTAGTATTTCCAAATGCCCCTTAACATGGAATGCACATTTTTTGTTCCAAATATGACAACCTCCTGGGCTCATAATGTACATTTCAGCTCTAGAGTACTATATGTTGAATAAAGGCTTCAGCTGTGGAAATGCCTTGTTTCTGAAATGTTGATGTAACAACGCTTGATTCTGACTGATAGAAAGTATGAATAACTGGAAGCGCAATCTAACTGGCGCTGGAATGGCAAGGCTGGCGGGCCTGTGATCCAACGTGTGTTAGAGCTTCCTGGAGCCTCCTGGAGCCTGCCCTTAGCCTGGGGCAGGCGACAGACATGCCTATGGGTTCTTCGGATCTGCGCCTGTTGTTTAGCCGGCGCTGAGCCGAGGATGCCACATGGCCTGAATCAGGGCTGCGTGGCCTGGAGATGAGAGCTTGGATGCAGCCTAACAGGAGCGCTGCCCCTTCCCTGGGCTGGCACGCCTCCCGGCACACTGGTGCAGGAGCGGTGAAGCATGGCCATCAGCCAGCACCTTTGGGCTGACACCGAGAGTGGTCCAAATGTGCTTTATGGTGGTCCTTGTGCCAGCCAAACTTTGCTGGCCTAACTGTACCAGTCTAACTCCAGGTTAGGATGGTGCCCTCATTGTCCCCAAGACTTGAGATAGGTCCAAGTCAGTGACATCTGTGACTCAAGTTAACACGAGTCACAAAAAACAAGCATTTTTCAACTTGGATTGAGTCATGCTGGCTCGAATGCCCATCCCTGGATGATAGATGGTTGGGTATCCAGAGAGATTCCAAGTCCCTGATGGATAACACCTAGAGGAGGAGGAGCTAAGTGATTAACAATACCCTCTAGATCTGAGACCATGGGGTGGGAAGCTTACAGCCATTTGTATCACAATGTAATCACACCAGTGTATGTTGTGGTTCATAGCAATTTGCAATCTTTCAGAGTATGTGTTTGGCAGGCATCCCTTTCATTCTTTTCCACTTACATTTTCTATCTATCTTCTTGACAGTTATTATGCGAGACCAAAAGATTCTAATGAAGATTGTTCCAATGTGGTTCTTAAGGCTAACTAAAAATGTCCACATGACAAGACCATCCATTATCTAAGACCACTGGAGAAGCATCTTCACTCATTTATTTTTTAAACACCCTTCCTGGCCTGTTGATCCAAATAGAATCAACAAGCTCCTGACATAATAGCTTAGAATCTAATAGACATGATAGAGACAGAAGGGATAGGAATTGGAAAACACAGCAAACTACTAACTATTGCATTAAGCGGTCCCCAAAATGAAAGCTAATGTGCCACCAAAAACCCATACCCATCCCAGGCAGCACGAACCGTTCTCTTGCTCCGTTACTGCAGTCTTCACCCATTCTGGGCATAGGGACATTCTGGATAGTTACATCTATGGCACAATGTCACAGCAGGCTTTGCAACAGGATGTCACCATAGACGTGACTGCCAGAATGTCCCTATGCCCAGATAGGGTAAAGACAACAGCAACAGAGCAGTGGAACAGTACGCATTGTTCACGGGGAAGGGATGGATTTGTGTGAATGCTGGATCCAGCCCACAGATCAGGGTTTTACAAGTCCTGGCATAAAGCTACATATAAGTTCCCCACCCAGAGGAATAATACACTCATCAAAGTCGGACAGCATTATCCTACTTTATTATTACAAATATTTTATTTAATTATTTCATTAATTTATTTCTATAATTACAATTATTTATAATTATTATAATTATTATATTCAAAGAGATTTATTACCAGGAAAGTGTGCATAGGATTTTAGGGAAAGTTAAGGGAAAGCATTTTCCCCTATCCCTCTATAAATGCCATGATTGCCAATGGCAACCCAATCCTATTCTGGATTGGGCTGTTGAATGCAGCATGTAGCCATTTACAGCAATGGAAGAGGCTTCCGCTGTCATAAAATGGCTGCTGTTGGAGCACACAGTAGTCCTTCAATGGCTATTTTGGGAGCACTGCCGCAAGACAATGTGCACCAGCGGAACACACATACCACCTGGGCCTCCCTGGGTAAGGATTGGGCCAGAGGCAGCAGCAGGATTGGCAGCAGGAGGGAGATTGTGGGCAGGGAGAAGGCGGGGAGAGGGCAGGCTTGGGAGGCGTCCATACGGCCGCCTTCTAAGCCCGTTCGGGAGGCCGCACGGCCCGATTCGGGCCGCACGGTCTCCTTGGATCTGTGCCCGCTCTTCAGCAGGCACAGATCCGAGGAGTGCATTGGGGAGGCTGGATTCTCCCCTACAGTAAGGGAGCACACTCTCCCTTGCCGCGGGGAGGCTCCAGCCTCTCCTAAGCAGCATTGGATATGGCGCTGGCCCGTCGGCCTCGCCAGTCCAGCGCTGCTTAGGATTGCGCCCTCATTCACAGTTTGCAAAGTTAGGGCTAGAACTATTTTTCTGTTTGAGAACCCATGTACATGAGTATATTGCTTATTTTTTGGAGTCTTTTACTGAAAATACTTTTGGAGTCTTTTCATTACATCCTGAATAGGCATTTGCTGAGTCAGCCATACGTATCTGTTTGGATAAGTGTTATGTAGAGTGTCTTGACACCCATGAAAAGGAAAGCCATATATCTGTCTGTTCCAGGCTTCCATGGTGAATAAACTAGAGGAATATTTTAGAGGAAACCAAAAGGATATTATTTTTTCAAAACTGGCACAGATTTTCATTCTCCCCTGACAAATATAATGCTCTAACCAATAGCCAATGTTATCCCCTGCAGCTTTTCAGCAGCAGCAGTTCTATTTTTTAATTTATGAAATGCCAGTTTCCTGTAAGCATAAGGTAACGTTTCATACCTGATACAGCTATTGCCTAATCCTTGACCCTTGAGAGCCTTGGCTTCAGCTTCAAAGGGACACAGGTAAGAAGTACAGAATATCTGAATGGATGGTAGTGCATAGGTTAAAAATGAATGTTAATTTTAGGCATGAGATCTGATGTGATCTACAGCTTTGTAGCGTTACACATCTGCCTTTATAATACAGGCAATCGTTCGTTCAAAAGAACTGGCAACAGTTATGCTGGCAGATTTACTTGTGCACTACAGGTCAAAGACCATGAGGTCACGGTGCAAATATCCTTTTCAGGTGTCTCTGAATGCCTATCAAAATGCACATAAACATATAGGAACACTCTGCAGAAAATTATTTTGATGGCAGGCCTGACTCAAAGCCCAAATGAAAGGCTGATAAGTTTTCCCTTGCTGGGGATAATGGTAACGTCTTAAACTATCAAGATAGCCACCAGGTTTAGATATCCCGGCTGCCTCTGAAGACAGAAATAAATGCAGTGATGAAAGTGGGTTAGATTCTTTTGGGTAGTCTAAGCCCAATTATGAACATAGATGGAATGCTGATCTAGAACTTCACAGCATTTTGCTTGTCTCTATCTGTGTCTATTAGCACATTTCCCTGTGTGTGTCCCTCCGCTGCATTTTCACCACTGATTATCTTCACTGTATACTTATCTCTACATTTTCAGATCATATCTTCATAAGAAACTGACCACCCAGGCCATGGCCTTACAGGCCTTCAGGTGGTGCAGGTCACCTACTCATCTGTTTGGGAGATGGGGACATAGCACGGCTATGCTGGCACAGTGTTCTGCCAAATTCTCTGCTGGGCCTCCCCAAGGACCCCAATACCCACACTAGGCTAACTAGTTTCCCCTCCAGAGCAGCCTCAGAGATAGGCAAGAGGGAGGGGGTTCAGTCACCCACTGGGCCTCCTCTCTTCCAGCAGCTATGCTTGGAATCACCAGCTGGCCAGCCTCCTCCAGACTGCCCTCACCACTGGCTTGGCTCAATATACCCTAATTTAGCACCCACAAACCCCACCACCAAACAATAGGTAGTCAGCTTGCCTAAGCCACAACTGCCTCCTCCACTTGGGGGCATGGCAGCCATACAACAGTTCCCCACAATTACTCCCCACAATAACTTTACATTATCCATCCTTTTAACAGTCAGTCCATCTGTCCAGCACCTACCTGGTGCCCTTCTCCATCACCTACCCAGCTCCCTTACTGCAGCTCCTGCCTCCAACTTTATACTGCGGCAGGCCAATTGGTATCTGTTGCTGGGCAGGCTCTAGCTCATCAGCCACACCCATCTGCACCTGCACTAATCCCTTCCTAGCCAGACCCCTCATCAGAGGTGGATCTAAGGGGGGGGGCAAATCTGTGAGTTTTGCAATAAGCCTTACCCTGTCATGTAAATCCCTCCTTTCCCTTGTTGCTGTAGCCAGTAAGCAACGCCAAGATGTTGCTGTTCCCTGTGAGGATTGGCTAGAACAGTGCAGGAGAGGAGTGTTTTCCACTGCAAGGTAAGGCTTCTTGCAAAACTTACAGATTTGCTCCCCCCCTTAGATCCGCCTCTGCCCCTCATCAGCCTGCAACTATGCTCCTGAGGCTTGCAGAAGCTCTGGAATTAACCCTGTACTTCCTGGGTAATCTGGGACAAGGGACCACTGCTGATACCATTCCCTATCTCCTCGGGGTATCTCCTGCCTTTTTCCAATACACACAGTCACAGCTGGCACCTCAGTCTGTGGCTGACGCTCTAGTATAGTTTTCTATGCTTAGGTGTCATTAGAAGAGTGCGGAACTCAGAACATTGCTGCTGGATGGCCCACCCTCTTTTCCTCTCACACCTGGATCCCTGGGATCTGGCTTGAAATCCCCACCCCCCACCCCCAAGAAGCACTTGGTGATGATGCCCCTGCTGAGTATCTCGCTACTGCTGCTCATTGTGGTGAGTGGAGGGAGCAGAAATGTTTTGCATTGGGCCCCACAGCTCCTAAGGCCAGTCCTGTGCAGTGCAATGTTTGTACATGCCACATCATACCTTCCTCTGGACAACTGTCCACTGTGATGCTCAAGTGAAAACATGAGAAAATCCCATGCTAGTTTGTCAATCATCTGAAAAAATAAGGCATTTGTTACTGAATTTCTTACATTTCTCTTTATGCGTGCTTCGTTGTTGCTATAATTGCAACTGATGATGGAGAACCATTCATGGAAGAAACAGTAAATTAAAAAAGGAAATAGACCTATGTTTCAGAAAGCTTTGTTGCACAGTGCTTTGGAAGGCTCATGGCAGGTATCCTCAGTCAGGGGAGACACACACCCCCAAATCTTTTTTTCACCCTTCTTTCCATGACTTTAGGATTGCTTTAGATCAGGGATTCTTAATTAACCTAGGGAGTCCATGCATGGGATTTAGGGGGTCTGTGAACCAGGCACACAAAAAATATGTTGTATGTGTTTAGGTGCAATTTTCAGGAAAGGGAATCATGAGATTCCCAAAGGGGACCACAACCAAAAAAAGGGTTAGGAACTACTGTTTTTGATTGCCTTTGATTGAGGTTATACAGCTCATTAAAGTCCATCCATATAGATGGTGTAGGCGGCTTATAGGATTGAGCTGTCAATGATGTTTCTTTCAACAGCCAATAAATACAAGTTGTTGCAAAAAGTAATACTGTAGATTCATTTCTGTGTTTTTATTATATCGATACTGGCAAATCGTTCAAACATCTGCAACCAGTCCTTTGAAAAAGTTTCCCCAGCCTTTTGATGTTTGCTTTTTCGGTCCTGTGTGCAATTGAAACTTTCTCCTATAAACAATTGACGAGGCTGGGCTTGCATTTGTGATGTGCCAGAAACTGAAATAAAGAGATAAGATGGTGTACTAAAAGTGGTCTTGAAGAAAATTGGGTGCAGAGATACAAATGACTGTGTTGTGTCCCGACCCCAATGTCTTCTTGAATAACATATTAGAATGGGGACAAAACATTCAATTTTAAACAGTGGTTGAAAATATCATCACAAGAGTTTTAAAAATCCTTTCCCATCTTGCTTTATTATGATAGGGTTAGGACTGAATATCGCAGCATTCAAAGCTATAAACGGGGTCTCAGATCCTTCATCAAATTATCTGTTGTGAATTATTTCATTGTAACTAGTCAAGAGAATGGTTCTAGTCTAATTCGATGCTGGGTTTAACACAGCAAAGCCATTCTCCTCAATATTAAATGATTTCCACTGTATACCTCTCAGGTGGGTGCTAATAATTTGAATTTAAATTGCAACCCACGTGGACAGTGCTCTGCACAGCTGTGAGAATATTCAAATGCACTTCCCACAAGGCTGTATCTCTCAGATTGTCTCAGAACGGGGAAACTCTCTCACTGGTGCTCCACTTGCCTGGGGCTCAGTTGGGATGATGTGCTTGTATCTCACACCAACAAGCACAAAACAGAGCATTTGAATTGACCCTGAGTACAAGGATGTGAATGAATAACTGACTTTCAGGAACCACGGTCTTTGTTGGTATCATATTGGGGGGGAAAGTGGTAGAAATGTTACCACCCTTATTTTCAGCACGTTGTTGTTGTTGTTGTACAACAGCTAAAACTCAGGGCCCAAATCACTTGCTCATGGGGCAGCATACTAAAGAGGCATTTTGATTAGTTTTACAGCATCCATGTGCATTATGTGCACATTGGGAGAACATAGATCTGTCATTTATAAGGGTGTTTGTTTTTGTTAAAAACACATAAAAGCACAAAACACCATCTTTTTGTTGTTAAAGTATCTGGATAAACACACAAAATGCATTTTGGTGTTTAAGATTTTTGTCCAGAAATTAAAGTAGATTACTTTTCCAATTAGAAATAATACTGTGGCTGCATCTGCTGACACTATAGCACCTACATCACATATTTAGTACACTTTTAAAGCATTTTAAAACATGAGAACTTGGAATGAGAACGTAGAATAAAAACACATAGCACCACTTTCTGCCTTTCAAGTCACAAAATCTGCAGAAAATAACACCATTTTCAGACACCCCTAGTCATTTATCTTTCATATTCTTATGAAGTAAAGGAATCATTATTATTTTCATTCATTATGATGATCAAATGAAGAAAAATCCCTGTTTGTTTTTAACTTTTGTACCTATATTGCATTATAAATATACAAGATACAATCTGAAGGGAAAAGAAAGTCATCTTCACCACCACTGTCACCAAATCTGCAAACTACACAGGAGTCAATATGCAATGAAAACTTGATTTGTGGAACTTCTGCAGAGGGTTCTGACAAACAAGGGTAGGATGTTTAGCTGTAAATTGTCTTTCTACAAACTTGGCAGCTCTTCTGTCACAGTCTGGAGCATACCAGCAGGCACTCCCAAGCATGCTATGTTTGACCTACGAGAGAGAGAGAGAGAAAACTAAGAGAGTCGCTTGGGAAAGTGAAAGGTAACAGCTGCTTGCCTGGAATTTGCTACTCACTTTCATTATGTCTGGACAATTCATTTTAGAAAGAACAAGCCTTGTGTAGTCCTCTGGGACATGGCTGAAGTGAAAAACATGATGCCTTATAAACAACTTAGGTGATCTTTGGCTGTTCTGTAATACAAAAGAAAAACAAAAAAAGCAAGCATAAAAAAGACTGTAGACTGCCCTGGGCTTTTCAGTCATTCAGAGAGCAATCCTAACCTGGAGTTAGGCTGGCACAGTTAGGCCAACAAAGTTTTGCTGGCACAAGAGACATCGTAAAGTGTGTTTGGACCACTCTCAGAGTCAGAGAGGCTGGCACACAGATGTGCGCCATCCTTCCTGACTCAAAGAGTGGTCCAAATGTGCTTTATGGTTGCCCTTGTGCCAGCCAAACTTTGCTGGCCTAACTGTGCCAGCCTAACTCCAGGTTAGGATTGCTCTCTCAAAGTGATTCTCTCCCAGTGGTTTTCTAGCCATTCTTTTACCACTCCCAGAGGGTCTTGTATTTCTTCCCAGGTTACAATTTGCTTGCACTGAAGAGTGAAGTTAATGCTGAAAGCCTGCCCTTGACATAGTGGGGTGAGGTTTGAGGTTACATGGTTCCTAGCCTTTACATACATGTGAACATACATACATGTATGTTACATACATACATGTCTGAAACCCTGTCAGATTGCTAATAGCACTAGTTGGACTAGCATGTCTTTGGAATATCTCTTGTGTCATCTCCCTTCCCATATCCATTTCAAAAAGTGCTCTGGTGCTCCTTCTATGCTGGTTAAAATTATACTTCTACAGACTCAAAAAGCCAGGAATTTTAAGGTTTGCCCCAGTAATGCTTTTCTATGCTTCATCGCTAGAGAGCTTTATTGTGTCCTGCCCAGTTCTGTTGCTGGGAGGGGAAAGTATGATAAGTACTGCAGGTGCTTCAATGCACTGTGTAAGCAGCCCTTCCCATTTGCTGTTGGAGCCATTCCAGGCAGTGATGACACTGCACAGGCACTCAATGATTGGTTCAGCAAGTGCCTGCACATTGTTATTGCTGCCCAGAATGACTTGGATAACAAGTGGGAGGGTCCTCTTACATGGTGCTTTGCAGGGCCTGCAGTACATACTATGTGGCCCCCTCTGACTATGCTACTGGTTCTGCCTGTTTATCAAGCCAGGGTTCCTCAGTAATGCATTTGCAGACCTGGCTGAGTCTCCGCCCAGGGATCAGGACCACAGATTGCTGCCCCAGAGTTGTCTCTGGCTCAAAGCATGCCGGGGGCAGAGCGACATTACTGCACCCCTAGCACTGCCTCCCTGCACCACCCTTGCTGCGCTTCCAGCATCTGTGAATGCTCCATTGTGGAGCCATATGAATGCAAGGGCAGGCAAGCTGAGCTGATCACTGCCTACAGCGCCAACTGCTGCCACAACCCTACACCTCAGAGGCGTTTCACCTCTGTGCCATCCCCTGCTCCACTGGCACAGCGCCGGGGGCATTCCCCCCCCCCCAGACTACAAGTAGAACTGCCACTACGGCAATGCACCAGAGCAAAGAGGAAAAAGCATATGAGTTTTCTGCTCCTTCAGTTCATGTTGATTCTAGCAATTGTGGTTTGATGCATTGTCTAGACCAGACCGTTGTTTGGTATTAAAGGCAGATAGTATTTGCTTAATTGTGCAACATTCAGCTATTAGTAGAGATTCTGGGCACAATTCTGCATCATTCCACAATACATGATTTAACTGTGCATTGTTGCTCATTCAGCGCAGATCCGAATTATTCTTGGGCGGTGCAATTATCTAATTTTGAAACTTTTTTTGCAAGGAGTTACAGCTTTATTTTCAGGAAATCCACCCTCAATATTTGCAAACCTGTTGCTTTTTGGAGCACTTCAGTGCTAGCAAATGAGGTGCTTTTCAGGTTTGAAAATCATGAAAATTTGTGGCAAAGGGGAAAGCAGACAGAAATTGGTTGAACTGTATTTTTACTCTGTGAAATGCACATCTTGAACAAGAGCTAGTTCTGGCGGATATAAAGAGGAGCATTGAGTGATCCAAGAAACTAGTTCCTAATACCCATCTATACTAGAGAAAACAATATTATGGTCACTCTGAGTGCCCAATGCTATCCAACTTTCTGGTTCTGATGCAGCTGCAAGACAACCCGGAGGTAAGAGAACAAATGTTCCTTACCTTTAAGAGGCCTCAGTGACTGCCCCATGAATGCAGCACACATCCCACTGGGATGGCTACACCAGCGCTGGAAAATTGGGTAGGATTTGGCCCTAATTTTAGTTAGTTTGGTATTTTTGTGTTTATTTACTGTATTAAATTGGACAGTGTGAGATATGAAATCAATAGTCATACAAACCCATGGTGACTTTGAACCCCAACACTAAAATATAAGGCCCACTGTTCTCTCTCTCTAGAGCAAAGAGCAAAGAAGTGGTTAATGATGTTTTAAGCCCAGGCAAGGCCTAACCGGTAAACAAGGAGGGCTGTGCATATCCCTAAATTGATACATAGGGAAAAATTCCCAGGACCCAGAGACACAGCTGTAACCTTGGGTGAAACTTGCATTGAGTCAATAGCTATCCCTAGGCATCCTGGGTAAAAGCATGAGCCAGGGAGGGGGAAAGTAAATTATTCTGCATGAGTGTTAGCAGGTGGCTGGGAAGAACCAATAAAAATATAGTAAGAAACTCCGCCTTAGTAGTATAAATTGTTGCAACCATTTTGTACAAGGAGGTACGCAGTTTGTTCTGTTTTGGCAGTTGCTGCCACCCATATTTGCAAATATAACAATAAACCTTTCTTTTGAACCATACATTTGGGGTCCAGAGATTTATGACTCAGGATTTGGCCCTAATTTTAGTTATTTTCATATGTTTGTGTTTATTTACTATATTATAGAAAAAAAATATTTTTAATGGTAACTGTTTCTCAGAGCGCAATCCTGAACTGGAGTTAGGCCGGCATAAGCTAAGCCAGCAAAGTTTGGCCAGCACAGGGGCCACGCTAAAGCGCGTTCGGACCACTCTCGGAGTCAGGGAGGATGGCTTACGTCTCTGTGCTGGCCTCTCTGAGTGGTCCACAAGGTCACCCTTGTGGTGGCCAAACTTTGCTGGCTTAGCTTATGCCAGCCTAACTCAGTTTAGGATTGCGCCCTTAAAAGTATAAGGAGGGAAATGTTTTGGAAGAGCATTCCAAGTGTAGGATGAAGCAAGGAAAAAAGAGTACAGTAACACAGATTCTAATAATAATGTACCCAGATGAATGAAGACTTTAAACAAGCATCAGGCAAAATCAAGCGGAAGAATGTACTGGAATCAAACTGAGAGCCTTAAATAAGAACCAAACTTTTAAACTGAATGCAAAACAAACTTGAGCCACATTTGGAATATTGTATATGGTTTTAGTCACCTCATCTCAAAAAGATAATTGCAGAGTTGGGAAAGGTGCAAAACAAAAAAAAACAATCAAAATGATCATGGACTTAGAGGAACTTCTCTAGCATAAAAAGCTAAATTGTTTGGGGGAATAAAAAATTTTATTCAGAAAAAATAAGGGGGCACGATAGAGATAGATATATAAAACTCTGCATGGTGTGGAGAAAGTGGATAGACATTTTTCACCTGAAAATGGCTTGGGGATCAATCACGCAGTGAAATTGTCTGACATTAGACCAAGACAGACAAATGAAAGTATTTCTTTGTATAACACATAACAAAGACTAATAACACGATATGTGCTGAGGGCTAGTAATTTAGAGGACTTCATAAATTCTTGGAGAATGAATGGGTGTTAACCATGAGCATTAAACGGAACTTTCTGTTTCACGGGCAGTCTATCATTGAATATCAATTCCTAAGAGGCTGCAGTGGAGGAGTGAGTGATATTATGCCCTTCCTGTGGGCTTCCTAGTGGCTTCTGGTTGGCCATTGTTGGAAACAGGAGGCTGGACAAGATTGTCTTTGGTTTGAGCTAGCAGGGCTCATCTTAAGATTCTTGTGGAAGGAAAATGAAGAGGACAATAAAAAGCAGTATTATGTTCAGGAAACAACCAACAGTCCAATCCTAACCTGCACAGGAGCACGCAGGTTGGCTGGCCTGTGCTGCATCCTACGCATGGGGACATCCTATGGGGCTGCTTGGACCTGTGCCTGCTAAATAGCAAGTGCAAGTCTGAGCAGCCCACAGGGCTACACTGTCTGGGGACAGGGCTTAGGATCTGACTGAACAACCAGATCCAGATTCCTCACCCTGCCCCAGGCCAGTCCACCCACCAGGCTCTCCCCCTCCCCCAGACCCATTCTGCCTCCCTACTGCCAGTCTTGCGCCTTCTCCCCACCCTCCAAAGCAACCGCGCCGACCAAATTTGGGAGCTTTGGAGAGCGGGAAGAAGGCCACTGTGTCTCCCCGCTTTGGAGGATGGGGAGGGCTGTGGAGGGTGGCCACTGCATTGACCCAGTGCATAATTTCTTGGCACAGATGTGCTTTATAGCACGTTTGTGACTGCGTTTGGCACTTGGGTGCCATTGGGACTGCACCCGCTGGTAAACAGAATTCTGGATGGAAGTCAAAGTCTGAGAGTGGAAAGGAAACCAAAAAGAAAGGAAACATTACCATAATCAAGTTAAGAAGTGGGCTGATATTAACAGACTAGAGTTTAGCAGCACTGTATTTAAAAAGAGAAAGCATGATATTATTTGGCAACGTAATCCATTTGGTGAGGAAATGAAATTATTGCAAGATAATACTGAGATTACAGTCATGGTCAAAGGAGTGTAAAGTGAGTGTGAGTGTTGTGTGTACTTCTTTCTCCTCAGTAATGATTACGAGATCCCAAACGTCCAGTATTAGTTAACTAATAAAGAAAATATGTGACTGCATCATGTATATACTAGAAACATACTAAAGTATATTTTTCTGAGCAATGCAACTAATTCAATGTTTAAGCACCTTGTGAAATTGTAGTTGAGCCATTTGACTGTGGCACCAGGTGCTTCTCATTCCCCCCTCTCCTTTTGTCTGCAGGAAAAAAAATAGTCCGGATTTGCAGAAGTCACAGGTACACCATTAATCAAAAACACAGCAGGGATCCTAATGTAGTTCCTGCATCAGGAAACTGTTAGGACAGAACACAAGACCGTTTTGGTTTTTTTTCCTTTTCTATATCCAATCAACTTGAATTCAGAAAAGGCTAAGAAAAATCTTTTTGAATTAGTACCTAATATTAATACTGATAATTTCCATGGTCGCATACATTGAAATGCATTTTGGCATTCGTATATCTGCAATGACTGAATTGTTTATGATATCACTTCTGTGGGGAGGGAGGAATGGGGGCAAGGAGGGGGCAAGCTGGGTGGGGGAGGGCAGGAAGGGTGGGAGTGGGCAGATAGGATCCCAGGAGGAGCAGGAGATGGGCAGATCAAATACTGGGAGGGGGTGAGCGTGGCGCAGGTACCATGGATATCTTAACCCCCTTCCCAGGTCCAATGCTGCAGCGTGGGTCAAAGCAGACAACAAAATTGCTGTTACAGATCTAAGCAGACCCCTCCACACCACAAATGCTTAACTTCCAGGTAAGGAATTGATTGTTACCTAGAGGAGACCTCTACAACTGCCCCGCACCATAGGATGCAGCTGTTATGTTGCCATTTTGGCTCTGCTCCATCAAAGGGGACCAAAAGGGAAAGATTGGGCTGTGAGCAGGGATTTGAATCTGGAGCTTCTACCTCCAGAACCACCATGCCATCCTACAAGCAACTGTGCTGGTGGAAAGAGTTTTTAGAACATAGTGGGGCAGATATGGAAGTTACCTGCTGGCCTCATTGCTGGGCCGCCCTTGAACGGAAAACATTATGACATTATAAAAACATATTGGATTTTCAAAAACTCAATGAAAGACACTCCGTCTTTGGAAGCAGCAACACTTCCAGACATATTAGTCGAAAAAATGTTTTTTTTTTCCATTCAACAAGAGATCATTTCTCTGCCCTTTTTGCATTGCTATAACTCAGCCAGATAAGCATCTGATATCTCTGAACTTCGTACAACTTGTACCTGTCACTCAAATTCCATTTGATTGTATAAGAAACAAAATAATTCTGGTTTTATCAGATAATGTGGCATGTCTAACGTATATTTTATTTATATTGTTTTTGGCTCTGTAGACAGGGCATGTCACATTAGTATTTTTCCTTGATGTTTTAAACCACGTGGCTTGATAATTGTTTTTAAATAAGGGCTGATGGACTTATAGTCTTATATAGGGAATTAGGGAAAAAATTGGAGAGATGAATGAATGGAAGTTTTAATATACCTGTTGAATGCTGCATTTGTTAAAAGTGGAGCAAAAAGACAATTTTAAATCTGTCATCAAGAGATGCTGTGGTCTGCATTATAGTAGTACTTTATCATTTGTATAGTGCTTTCCCATTCTTAAGGCAGCGTTCCTCCAACTGTGGGTCGAGACCCACTTGGTAGGTCATGTCCTGATATCAGGTGGGTCACGGAAAGCTGGGAGCCACTATCATGGAAGCTGGCAAATTAGGTGGGTGGCATCATCTTGGAGCTGGAAGACCCTTTTGCAAAGCTTGTCCAAAAATGTTTGGGCCATGTGCTTTTGAAATTTGCAACATGGAGAGGCCACAAAGCAGTTCTGTTGCAACATAACTTTTGCAAGTTAGATACCCAATTAGACAAGCATAGAAATGCACTTGTTTGACCCTTTGATGCTTTTCTTTTTGAACGACAAAGGAAACTGCCCTTGTTCTCTACTAAACAGTTCATCATCTGAGATTGTTCATCTGTAAGGGAATGTGGGGATAATTGCAAGTTCATTAGCAATATACGTTTCTCAGTAATAGATACTGTTTGATCTTCTTTAATGGCTGTATTCATTGAGGCCCAAGAATATCAACAGATTTTTGCCCCGAGGAATTCATGGAGTTTGTGGTCAAATTGATACACAGATGATGATCTCTGAAGAGCAATGATAGCAAATTCCCTTCAGACAAAGACAGCACGGGATCCAGAACAACCATAACGTACAAAAAAAGATAGATGAAAGTCTTGCTGCAAGGGGCGACGCGGTAGGGGGAGTCCTTGTTAATTTTTATGCCAGGTTTCAATTTCAGCCCCTTCCCCATATCCCACATGAGTCAATGAAATAGGGAAATTGTCTAGATTAGAGACACTGGTATGGTCAACATCACTCCCAAGTGAAACATTTACAAAATATTCCTGAATAAGAAGTCATTGTTTAAAGGTAGAGTGAGATACAGCACGTTGTATGGTTGCACAGGGGATTGTTTAAAAGGGCTACATATGTTGATATGCAGATAAGAATTCATTGTTTGTGTACTTAACATATTTTAAAGCAACTTATAAAATGATTCCAGACTGCTCCAGACATTGAGCAGGAGCATTTGTTCAGAATAAATGTTGCAATGCAGGAAGCATTCATTCATTTGGCTCAGTCTGAAATGGACTTCGTGATTGTGGGCATGGCTGCTTCTTCCACCTCATCCCAGGTGGGGCTCCCACCTCAGAGTGGATGTTTCATTTCTAGGGGCAGGAGAAGGACATCAGTGCAACCCAACAGTGTGAGTTGATGGCATTTGCCATCAGGGATGCTGTAAGGCAGCGTGCACCAAATCTCAGCCTGCAAGCCAGATACAGTACATTGCAAACCCTTCACCGTGTGACTGGAGCTTACTTTTCTTACTGTTCAAACTCCCCCAAAGTTTGCACCAATTGGCCTCTTCCACATTCTGTCGCTCCAGCAAACTCCGTGCCCAGATTTCCAAGGAAACGCGGCACTGCAAACCTTGGTGGAAATCAGGGACAGAAATAGCAGGCTTCCCAGCAGAATGGTAAGGCCCGTTCATGCAGAAGAAAGGCTTTTCAGCACAGTGGTCTCCAAGGCCACTCAAATTGTTCTCAAATTGTAGATCAGGACCCACCAGTGGGTCGCGACCCAATTTTTAGTGGGTCATTAAAACTGACAAGCTGATAGCTGACAAGAAAAATGTTGTGAGAGTGCAATCCTAACCTGGAGTTAGGCTGGCACAGTTAGCCCAGCAAAGTTTGGCCGGCACAAGGGCCAACATAAAGCGCATTTGGACTACTCTCAGAGTCAGGGAGGATGGCGCACCTCTCTGACTCCGAGAGTGGTCCAAACATACTTTACGGTGTCCCTTGTGCTGTCCAAACTTTGCTGACCTAATTCTACTTTGAGAATCTGTACCACAATTTCTCCTGAGCAAGCAGGGATAACTTAGGGTCCAGCTGACTGCTGGGATAGTTTCATTCCTGGTTGATTCAAAGATGCACCTGTGGCCTTATGTGCCTGGGTTAGCCAGGTGGGATAGACTTCTTCTTTCCCTGGGGTTGCCTGCAGTGGAGTCCCCCTTGCCTTGTCTCTTCCTTCCTTTCTGGCTAGGCCCTCCTTTGGGTTTCTTCTCCATTTCCTTCTCCATTATCTCGGGCTTCTCCAAGGGGTTCAGCTTCCCCGGACTCCTGCCTTCCCCCCCCCTCCCAGTCTCTGGACTCTTCCCTCTCTTCCTTGCTCCCTTTGAGATTGACTCTCATCCTTCCCAATCTTCCACTTTCCCTTTCTGCTTTGGTCTGGCTCCCTTCACATTCTGGCTTCTTTCCTCCTTCACTTGTCTGCTCGATTTTTCTTCCATCTCCTCCTTTTAGTTCAGCAAAGGGAAATGGACATGTACCTCCAAGGCCACCTTCATCTAAATGTTAAAAAATCAGGCCATTCTGTCATGGTGAGGACAGTTGCCATTTCCCCAACCCATAGAAAGTAATCTTTCTAGGATTCTAAATAGGCAATGGACCAAAGAAATGTGCATATCTCTGGGATGCAAAAGAAAGTCAGAAACTCACCCTATTTGCTTCGAGGATCCTTCCCTCTAGAGGTGAAAAAATTCCATAGATCAATCTTTCTTAAAGTGTGCGTTGTGAACCCCTTGTGGGTTGTAAGCCTGGCCCTTCCATCCCCCACTTGTGCTGGTTTTCTCCAAACAGAAGTCATTCCAGAAGAATGACTTACCTGGAATCTCTAGAGGCCATTTCTGGGTTGTGCTGGGCCAGCAGCCGACTCTATTTGCGGGCTCAGAATGGCCTGGAAAAGCCACTGAAAGTGACTTCTGTTTTTCAGAGGAAACGTCCAGTTTGACTCCAAAAACTGGAAGTAGCTTTTGGAAGCTTCTGCCAGCCATTCTGAGGACCGCAGGGACCAACAGGGTGGGTCGCTGGCCTGGTGTGATCCAGAAGCAGTCTCCAGCGGCTTCTCATTCCTGCCAGCAACATCACAACTCACCATGGAGGCAAATGTGCATCTTTTTCCAGGCTTAGGGCCAAATCCCATCGAATTTTCCAGCCCTGATGTAGCCATCCCAATGGAGTGTGCGCTGCATTCTGTGGAGGAGGGGCAGTCAGGGAGGCCGTCTCAAGGTAAGGGAACATTTGTTTGCCTACCTTGGGGTGTGCAGCTGCATCAGCATCAGAACGCTTGATATAGTTGGGCCCTTAGTCATTCCTAGCCTCTTTCCTAGAGCTCAGCAACTTTTCCCCTCTTCCTCTCTTAAAATATGTACTTGCTAGTAAAAAAAAAAAAAGAGTCTTATGTAACATTGTCCTGTTGACAATTTCTTTTCTTTCTAACAGTTCCTTCCTTCTTTTCTAAACAATTTCTTTTCATGTTGGGATTTCTGCATTATATTGTCCAACTCTCTGCTTTTCATTTCCCCCATCTGTTATTGTAATAATAATACAATATTATTGCCAACTTTCCTTTGGGGTGCACCACAAGCCTAGAGTCTCCAGAACACGCATGGTTCAGTACATGGGCGGGTGGACTTCCTTGTGTCACTGAGCAGGTGTTGTTTCAAGAAGCCACAACACATTTTTGCATTCCAGTGTGAACACAACTGCCCCACCGCAGGGCCTTGCTGCTTAAACAGGTACCATGATGTGCAGGCAAAAGCTTTCATGAACACATATGACCTTCTGTATGCTCACAGCTACCTTCCAGGGAGTGGACAAGGAAGTCTGTTTACATGGGAGCTTTGGCAGAGCTCTGAACTGGGAACGTTTATTTTAATGGGACATATTGTCAAATTATGGTACTTGGGAGTGCACCTGTTTCCGTTAACCAAATAATCATTTGACCTATTATGTGACTTCTTTTCTGCATGTTCCTAAAATTGGATCATAAATAAGATGCTGTGACAGCAGCTATTGTTCTTCCACTTCTTAACTTCGGTTCCCTTCTTCATAACCAGTATCTGTACTTCAGGCACTGCAGGAAAACAAATTATCATTTATTAATACCATAAGAAAAGGGGCTTAACATCATTTTGAAGAGCTCTTCAAGCAGATTAAAAGTGTCTGTTTTGATATGACTTTGACCAGTCCCTTATGAAATTGTCTTGAAAGGATTTCTTCTAATATAGCAACAAACTAGAATTCAATCATATGTACATGCTTTGATTCAGTGGTGAGATATCCGCAAGCAACTTTCCGCTTATATTGCCCTAAATGCATGTGTTTTGTTCTGGTTAAACGTTCACTTTGATTTCTGCGCTGCAGCTATTAAATTCTGGCATAACAAAGAGGGAGAAAGAACATCACACCACCTCATTAATTGGTATTCAGTGTCCTTTAATGAGAATGCACAATGAATGCTATCCCAGAAGACTCCAACCGAATAATGTCATTTCTGCATTAACCCCATTTATACCCCAAAGTATTCCTTTTATAAAACCATTAAGACTGCTGTGGTTCACCTAACACTGTTTATATAAACATTATGGTTTCTCCCCAAATCTTTGTTTCTATTCTTTATTGGTCCCTGAGCATATACAGTAACCTTTTTTTTTTTTAAGTGAGGCTCTGTTTACATTTCTGAATATAGGTTGGGCATCATGGTTCATAAACTCTATTATTCTTGCTTGTTCAATATTTCTATTCAATATTTCTATTTCTCAATAGTCCTTGACTAATGGAATTTTTTTAATTGCTTTATGAAGAGCAATAACATAATTGCTTTGTGAAAGTACTATTCCATCCTGATTCTATGGGTTGATTTAAACCACAATAGCACAAGTATGTGTGCCTGTGTGTAGTTGATGGAAGAGCTGACATAACCCAAAGCGTGGGTGCCATATTCATTAAGGTGCCATCTTCTTTCCATAAATGTTTCCACTTCAGATTCCCAGTATCTCTACTTCTAACCCAACCAGGGCTATGATATTGTTCCCAAAGCACTCCTGATTTGATAATCATTGGGCATGGAAAACCTGATAATTGCAATGCAAAAAACTCAAAAAAAAATAGTTTGAATTGTTTGCCATGTGCATATTTTATGAACAACAACCATTCATCGAACATCTGAGCAATATGTCTGAAAAAATTATTTTGTTCGCTGCTGTTGTCCAAGTTCTAGACACTAATTTGCAGTCAGATAGGCCTGACTTCAAACTCTGCATATGTGTGAATACATACGTAACTTAATATGTGTAAACAACTATCTAAACTCTGTTTTATATATGGTTCCAAGAAATCATACAGACTCTGAACTAGACTACAGGAGTGGTTTACATGGCAAAGCAAGGTGCCTTGAAAGTCTTAATGACCTGCCCCGCTCTAGTGACTCTACTGGCTGCGTTAACCCATGGCCTGGCCCCTAGGTTTCAAGTATTTTGGCCCCTCTCTGAAATGCCACGGCTCAGCTCCGAGGCCAGAGTGGACAGGGCCTGGCTTAGGCCAACATTGGAGTGCATAGACACAGGGCCATATTATCCATTAGACCAAGGACCAAATTGTATATGACATGGTGTCAAGGGCTGGAAAAATTCATGAATGAATTTAAATTTAAATACATTTCAATAATAAATGCATTAGAGACAGAACTTTTCCAAACACGAACGGCAATAAGAGAGATCTGCAAGTAAAGTGGGCTTACTGTACTTCTGGGTAAGTGTGTTCAGGATTGCAGCTTAAGAGCCACCTTTTCAAGATGTACCCTTACATTTTTGTCACTGGCTGTGCGTTTCCTCTAAGCAATGCTGCTAGGCTTCTCAAACTCCTTTGTGAGTGACCCCAAGTCCCTAAAATACTTTTCCTGCAGAGGAACGTCAAAATGCATCTCATTTCAATTTAAATGAAAAGGTGACAATGTAGGAACACAGGACATCCCCCTCCCCCAAACATCATTTATTTCTGAAATCCTTGTTGCATGCTTCACTGCAGCAAAGCATGTTGCATACCCCTCAAAGCATGTTACAGGAAGTCACAATTGACCGCAGCTTCTGATTGTCATACACACATGTAGCAAGCACATGTTTGCAACTGCATAATGTGTGAAGCACTCCTAGGAGGAAAGAAAATTAATGGAATGAAGCCAAAAGCAACAGATGTTGGTGTGGAGGCAAACTGAATTGAAAGGAGTTCTTTCCAATGTTTCTATCCATCATCAGTAGCCAAAAACAGTGACATATTTCTGTATTGCTGATATAAGGGAGCAAGAAGCATCAAGTAATTTTCCCTACTCCTCCCCCTTGCCTTGAATTAAACAAAACACCCACATAGCAGGTTGGGTGTCAAGGTGCTACTCCATTAGATGCTCAATATTGATTCAAGCTTTTAAATGAGGAAAGCGCTTGATAAACAAAAGACAAAGCGCTATTCCTTAAAAGCATCATCCAATTCTTTTTTTAGATATTTATAATTCGTACACAGAGCTTCGAAATGTGTGCGCATTCTGCAGTACTTTAAGTATGCAGTAATACAAATGGCAAAAATCTGCCTGCATTATTAATGCAACACCAGAATGAAAAACCCCTCGATTTAGATAACTGCGCTGTCTTAGTGATTTTATTAATACTTTAATGTTCTAGATAGAGAGAGAGATAAACTACATCCTGTACTTACTGCTTGTGTGCATAGAATATTATGCTTTTTTTCTTTTTTTTCTTTTTATAATCAAGGAAATAAAGCCATTAACATTATGTATTGGCAGAAAGTACATTTGTAAGTAGCAATAAGGCAGTATAGTGAGTCCCACATTTGCATTGCCTTATTTACATTCTTTGCAATTGAATGGGGAAGCAGAATCTCTCTTTCCTAACATTTAGCTTATTTGTGCCCACATATTTTGAGAGCAATCTACTGCTGGGTCAGAGGAAGACTGTTGCTATTGTATTGACAGAGATGCTTGAGTCTGCCTCAGTAGCATAGCTTGAGGGAGGGGGGCTGTAAGTACTGCATGCACCACAATGCACCATATAAGCAGCCCACTCCACACACCATCAGAGCCATTCTTGGCAGGAATGAAAGCTGAAGCAAATGAATATAATGTTTTAGGGTGTGATCCTATTCAACTTTCCAGCAGTAGGGTAAGGGCAATGCATCTCAGAGGTAAGGGAACAAACATTCCCTTATCTTGAGAGGCCTTCATGACTACTAATCCACAGCAGAATGCAGAACATGCCCTATTGGCACAGCTATGTCAATGCTGGAAAGCTGGTTAGGATTGTGCCCTTAGGGTCCACTCCTGTTGACCTTAGTGCGCAGAGTAAGCCATTACCACCGGTGCCGGATGGGCAGCGGGCCAATGCCAGCCCCCACCACCTGGAGGCGGCAATGTGATATTGGCAGCAGTGAGTGCGATTGTCGCCAGTGTTGCGGTTTTTCGGGTGGGGCAGGAGAGTGTTCCTGGATGGGGGAGGGTGGAGTGGGCGTGGGACCGGCAGTGACCGTCACAAGTAGACACTTTGCCCTTGCCTTACGGAGCCTCTTGCAGCTGCCTGGTTACCATGGGATGCAGCAGTAGCCTCTTGGCTACTACTGCTCGCACGGGCAGCTGGGCAGTTCAGGATTGGGCTGTTAGTCTTTAAAGATCTAAAAACACCTATAAAGAGCATCTTCCTTCTAAAGAAGTCCTTTGACTGGTATCGTTGTGCAATATAGAAGTAACTGAGTGCACATGGATAAGACTGGGCCGTAAATAAAATACATAAAACCAATTTTTTTTCTATTTGCGGTCAAGCCAGAATGAATGAGGTCTATAAATATTTCATGATGAATTCAGTTGCATCACTAGCACAACAAGGCACATTTTCTTAAATATGCATCTTAAAATCTCTTCATCCCCTAAAGGTTTCAAAAGTTAGTTCTAGCAATTATTTTCAGAATTAATAATTGATTCTGAAAAAACAAAGTTAGCTCTAACCCTTCAAGGATATAGATTTTTTTTTAACAACTTAAAGCCCCAGTTAGAGAATCCATTAATTAATTCGACCCTTGAAAAATCTACACATACTTACAAAAAGCAAAATCTAATAACTAGCTCTTAAATTGTAGTCACGTGCCTTCATTCTCATAATGTAACTTTTTTGGGCTGCCACTTTGCAATGAGAACGTTGTGAATCCTGTTCATATGAATTGATTTACTATGACAGATGGTCCCCTGTATCAATGGATTTGGTACTCGCAGATTCAGTTATCCATGGATCTGGCCCTCCACACCCATGAGCACCTGGCACACCCATTAACGTTGTTAAAAGGCTTCCCAGGGCAAAGATGTTCTTGTTTATTATACTCATTCAAGGGTATAGTGACGCTGTTCACTATCGATCTACCGTATATAATCATGTATAAATCGAGAAATTTATGCCTAGAAACTGCCTTGAAAAACCTGACATTGACTTACATTTGAGGGACTTATATTCAGGGGAATACGGTCAATGCCTTCACTCATAAGATGGGTGAAGAAAGGCCTAAGCTGTTTTCTGAGTGTTCCTGCCTGACACATGGCTCCTTGCAAGCCACTAAGCTGCAGAGCCTTCTGAGCCTGCTCAGAAGCAGCTCAGGAAAAATGGAGTTTTATGGAAAGTGAAATTGAGCAACACTGCGTGTTTACTTGCAAGTAGGCAGTCGTGCCATGTGCGTCGGAAAGGACAGGCCGAGAGGAATGCAACGCCGCCAGAATGGTCCCAATACGATGAAAGTAGGCCCCAAAAAACACTTGCAAAGGAAGCCCCTCCTTCTAAGGTGAGAAGTATTTAGCCTTATGGAAAGCGAAACGGAGCTACACGTTCGCATTTACTCATGAGTAAGCAAGTGTTACTTGTGTCACTGCAACATGTGAGTTGAACTGAGCAGGGCTCTGCAACCTCAAGGTTTGGGGATTGTGCTCTCTTTTGTTCCAGACAGCTGTGATGCTGTGGTACTGGGCAAACTTGGTGGGGGTGGGAGTGGGAAGAAATGGGCTCTTTTTTATTACTCCTGAGTTGTTGCAGGTATGCCTAATCAGTCCTAACCTTGAGCATTTTAATGAATATCTTCTATGTCAGTGTATCTGCTCTCAAAACAAGTTTGATGGGACCATGCAAGCTGCTGCTTTCAGCGTTTCCTCCTTTTTTGCAAGTTTTTGCCTCTTCCTTGCAAGAACATAACAAATCAACTTAGGCAGAAGTTGATTTAGGGGGCAACTTCATCTCTGCAGAAGCCAGCCCAAGCAGGTAAACTGCACTAGGCAGGGTGACATACATTCCTTTATTAGTTGATCCAGGCAGATATGCTTAATTAGGGTTCCCCAGATACAAAATGGACAGAGTGCCTATACTTTTAACCATTGTATAGTTTGTTTGAACAGGTTACAAACAAGTTACCATATGCACTCAAACGTATAGCGACGTCCAGGCAGGCTGCCAGCCACCTGAATGCTCGAAAAAACTACCATAAATAATCATGTATAAGTCGAGGGCAGGTTTTAAGCCAGAAAACTATGGAATTTGCCATGCCCCGTGGATAAGTCGAGGGTAAAACTTAGGGGTACCAGCAATTCATTGAATTAGATAATTTTGTCTAATTCTACCCAACACCAGATTCTGACAAATGATCTACCAATAATTGTTACCTAAGAACTTTACAATCTACCTATTTATTAAAGTACAGGGAAAACAAAATAGAACAGCAACATAGCAGCAATTATCAAACCAGTTTGATGGGACCATGTTTGGTGTCTTTGTCTGATGATGGACTATAATGGCACTTATTTATTATGTTTAAGTGCATTTCCTGCTTCTCTGCAAGTAGTTTGCTAAGCAGTTTCCAACATTTCCTAAAAGACAAGATTAATGAATGGTTTTGTTTTGAACATTTACAGATACAGAGCCTAATAGGAAAAATAAAGATTTATTGATATAGTGAAATTTGTTTTCATATCTCCCTGGAGAAAACGATAATCCCCTTAAGTACAAATATTCTGGATCTGAATATTTGCTTTGCTTTAATTTCCTTCACCTCTTTTCTTTTGGGGGTTTACTGACACAAGTTATTAAGGAATCACATATATTCCAGGATGATATTCTCCAAAAGGTCAGATCATAATGCTTTTTACAGGTTGCTGTCTGTTTTTTTTTTTTTTTTTTTTTTTTAAAGAAGGGAACTTGGCTGCCTATTTATTTCTCTTGACCACTTTCAGGAAATCTTCTTATGAGTGATTGGGATTCCACTATAGGTGAGAGATCATTTTTGACAAAACGGTGGAATATGGAAATACTTCAGCAATTTTATAGCAACGAGCAATGCCAATTTAACTCACATTTTAGTTCAATTAGATTCATCCCCCACTTTGCCCCTGTGTTCATGAATACTTCCTTTATTATTCAAAACAAGCTTTGAAGAGCATTATATCTATAGAAAAAAAATTCAATTGGTGTTTAATTCAGTAATAGGATGCCAATTCAAATTCCCATGAGGGGAAGACTCTTAATGCCATTTAAATTGGTTGTAGATTACAGATAATACATTTGGGATCCAAACACAGATTGGGGGAGTATTGCTTTATGAATCCATTTCTTGAACTTATTGTGTACTGAACTGTGAGCAATAATACAATGAGGACCGCAGCACTGAACCTCAATCCTTTCTTTGTACATTAAAATTAAAAGCTACATTTTACTTGGAAAAAACATAGAAAAGAGAATTCCAGTGTTATGTAGCATTGTTGAGTATGTAACTCCACCACTGCCACCTTATCTTATGTTTGCTCTACAGTATAATGTTTATCAGTGGAGATAAACTATTCCCTACTTTATTAGATATTGACAAGGGTTTTATGCTTTACGCTAGAGTGAATGGTAGTGACATTTCTCACATGTATCTGGTGGTTCCTTTGTGGGCAAGATTGAAAAGAGACAGTCATCCAAACTGTAAAAGACAAGAAGAGAGGTAGACCGGTGCTAAGACCGGAAACCTATTCTGGAAAAATGGACATAAATTTTTAAAAGACCCAACACATTTGAAAATATATCTCGGAGGCAAGTCTATTCATTCTGAAACTCTCTCTCTCTCCCTCTCCCCCCTTTTCTTTGAAAGGTAGCTCACTGACTCTTGCGCATACTGTTTCCAGCAGAAAAGCATGGATCAGGACGCTTCAGACTGGATTTAAATCCCTTACCCCTTCACAAACCTCCCACTCCACAAAGGGTCTCATCAGAACTGTGCCAGCCCTTTAGCTGGCAAATGTCCAAGGACAGAGAGGGGGCAGGGAGGCTGTGAAAAAGGAGGATAGGATCCAGTGCATGCCCTCACCACTGGATCCACCTCCTCCTGAAGCCTCCTCACGCCTCATTGCTCCCCTCCCTGCCCTGTTTTGGCCCATACCCACTACTGCCTTCACTGCTTTGATGAGTCCAGGGAGATCTGATGACATCCCAGAGATGCTATGCATTCTGTTGGCAACCATTTTACAACAGTGGAACTCTGTTCTGTTGTCATAAATGGCTGCATGTAACGTAAGACGAATGCCAGGCTGTGACAAGCTGCAGAACTTGTGGTGGCAGAACAGAGTCGCTGTGGAGCTGATTAGCTCACTGCAAGTGAGAGTTGTGGTGGAGTGTGTGAGGAGGCCAACTGGCAAAGAAGGGACTACGACCTTGAGGACCTGTCCAGGCTTGACTTGCAATTGCCTGCTGAGGCTTGAGGGCAGGCAGCCAAAGGAGACAACCACACTGTGAAGGCAACATCTGGGCCTGAAGATTGGCTTTGAAAAAAAATGGTGGTTTAGACTAGCCTGCTCATGTAAGCCGCCTTGGGCATTTGCTTCAGCATGGGAAAGGTGGGGTATAAATTCTTCAAACAAATAAATAAAAATAAATAATGGCTGTGCTGAAACAGCCTGATCCGAGATTGCCTTCCTGCTGGTGCCCACACTGCCCCATTGCCACTGCTGCTTGAGCACCGGCCACTGGTGGTGAAGAGGTGCAGGGCTTGGGAAGGGCAATGCAGGAGGCCTAGGATGGTGGTTTACCTCTGCCGAGACTTCCTCCGCTGAACCTTATACCCCTTCCTCAGCTTGAAAGTCCAACACAGGGTTTGTCAGCAGCAGACGCTGGTTGTGCAATTGTTGCAGTCTAAGAATGTCAGTTTGCATTTCAGGAGTGTCATTTTATTATGTCACAATGAAAGCACTTCCTGCTTGATGGTCACTTCTAGCTCTGACATCACTTCCAGGTTAATGACATCACTTGCGTGGGTCCCGACATGAGTACCATTCTAATAAGTGAGTCCTGGTCCTAAAACGTTTTGGAATCACTAGGCTAGTGCAATCATTGTCTTACTAGGTATAATGCAGTAGCTATCTTTTTGAAAAGTTGTATAGGAGCTGGGCCAGAAGAAATTAATGATAATGTATAGTAGTTATAAATGCAATAGAAATTGCTATTCCCTTCTCCATTATCCTAGTTACCAAATAGATTTCAGAATTAGAGAAACAGAGAGGGAGAAATCTTTATCATCAGAAATCCATGCTCAGAAGTATTGGGGAAGATAATAGAGAAGGAAATAGCTGTGGTACACAGTAATTCTGGAAAGGAAGAGAAGGGGTTAAGGCTTTGTGTGCCCAGCTATGTTAACCACCAGTGGAAAGAATTGTGTAGCACATAGATTTAAAGAGTCTCTCCTTTGCTCTCCAAGAAAATAGTGGTAAAGCAGCAAGCAGCTAATGTCAGAAGACTCTGGGCTATATTCATAAGTGCTCCAGTGAATTGGAAAGGCACTGTCAATGATTGCTTCAGAAGTTTCTCGTTCTGTTTGCTCCAGGCAAATTGGAAAAGAACAATCCAATTTGTTTCTCAAATGTCAGGAATTCAGAACATGTGAAATGTCCCAAAAGTCCCTGCTTTTCAAGAGGACAAGGCACCAACAATTGTCCGGTCTCCATCAGTTTTCAACCTAGTAACAATGTGCTTGAAACACAATAACTGCATATTCGCTGGAGCACCATACTATAATACTGTGAATGGATTCTCAGAGAATGGGCTACATCTCAAGTCCTCAATTAAATCACGCTCCTAGCACCTTCAATGGGGGAAGTCTGTGCCTGCTTGGGGATGCGTTTTTTTTTTACTTTAAAAAAATGTAAAATATAAACTTAACTCAAAACCATCTGAAATCGAAATCAATGCACTGCAACAATAGACAATGGTTGATTTTGTTTCGTAAAAACATAGCTGGAGCAGTTCATACCACAGCCATATGGTTACTATCCAATAGTACAGGTAAATGTTGCAATACATTAAAAATAAGTTTACAGTTTGCCTGGCTCTTTATGTGGGCAAATTCAACACTACTCTTTATCTCATGTAATTTACTGATCATATGACAGATAGACATCACAATTAAATAAGCTATCCAGAAAGCAAAAAGAAAGACCAAGGTATATGCACATGAAAACACACACCCTAAAAATTTCTTTTTTTATTTCTCTATGTAAAACCACTTTGTGAATGACTTTTGGTTAAAAAGCATCATCATCATCATCATCATCCAAACCAGCCACATGAAAGTTTTGCAAGGGAAACTAACTCAGAGACATTCCAGAGCTAAAGTGCTCAAGGTCCTCATCATATTAGTCATGTTTGAGTGTTCAGTATGTCCACAGGGCTGTTCCTTTGTAGGATACTAACAGACCAATCCTAAGCTGCCTGGGTTCCATAGGAACACCTGTAGCAAAATGGCTACCACTGCATCCTATGGGATCCACGGTAGCCACAGCCTCTTCGGGGGAAGGGAAAGCCCTGGACCCCACAATGGGGCTACTCAAGTCTCCGACTATTTTGCTGGCAGTGATTGGAGCAGCCCCATGTCAGGCTGCCCAACCTGACATGGGGGTTCAGAATCTGGCAGTAGAAGCCACTGCTGGCCCCATCCCTGATGGACCTGCTCCTCCCCTTCTCCACCATCCCTCCCCCTTCCTGGCTTACTTTACCACTGGCCGTACCACTGGCCGGCGCTTCTGGATGCAGTAAATATGCCTATAAGGATTGGGCCTATAAGATTGGCCCTTAGGATTGGGCCCTCAATTACTGCTGACAGAGCTACAATCAGGTGGGCCAGAAATTGCAGGAAATGTCTACCAGTGAATAGAGAGTGATCAATCTGTGTGGAGTGGAGGATGGAGGATTTGTAAAATGTAAGGAGATGTGGGATATGATTGCAGATTCTAGGTACAGTGAATTGCCTTCCAGGAGGTAAGTTTTATATCTCCTGCAGGCTATTCACCTCCTGCATACGTGCTGTGTAGCCTCCATTGGTGTGGCTGCAAACTATAGGATGGCATGGGATAGGATCAGGGCCTTAGTGTCACATGTAGATTGACTCTGACGCTTACTGAACTTCCCCACTCTTCAGTGCGTTGATTTATTTAAAATAGTTATATCCTGCTTTTCCTTTTAGTAACTCAAGATGCCCAAGGTGGCATCTTACAACACAGCAAAAATGCAATACATAAAATGAAATGCATTTAAAAATAACAAAATCTGGCACACATAAAAAGGAGAAAATTGCAATAAAACCAGAATTTAAAAATGAGCCTATTCACAAAAACAAGATCTTCAACCCCCATTCACTTTTCCAATGAATCAGTGTGATAAAGCAGCATGCTCTGACCTCAGTTGGTGATCTGCAACTCTAATTGGATCTGTTGTCCAATTCTAATAGATTTTCTTTCCTTATAGACAGGTGCATACCTCATATTAGAACACATGAGCGTGATAATCACTTTGCTGGATTGGACCAAAGTTACAACTGGTAAATACAACTATGATCTTGAGTTTCTCTTATTAGTCAAATACCCATCATGGAATAGCATATATCAGTGGTTCTCAAACTTTTTAGCACAGGGACCCACTAGAAGTGATGTCATAGCTGGAAATGCTGTCATTGTGACACCGGAGCCTGCTGCTTTCCTGAGAAGGCAGCTGAGAAGTTGGGTTATTTCTCAGAGCGCAATCCTAAACTGGAGTTAGGCCGGCATAAACTAAGCCAGCAAAGTTTGGCTAGCACAAGGGCCACCATAAAGCGTTTTTAGACTACTCTAGGAGTCAGGGAGGATGGCTCATGTCTGTGTGCTGGCCTCTCTGACTCCGAGAGTGGTCCAAACATACTTTATGGTGTGCTGGCCAAACTTTGCTGGTTTAGCTTATGCTGGTCTAACTCAGTTTAGGATTGCGCTCTTAGTCATTTTCTAAGAGCAAAGTGGATCAGAAAGAAAAAAGCCTATTTACAATCTTGGCACAAGCAAAACCACACACCTCTCTCTTTCCAGCATCCCATCTTCCCATATGGCTGCCCTAGGTGTTTTGTGACCCATCTGAAATTGGCTCACAACCCACTGGTGGGTTGCAACCCACAGTTTGGGAACCACTGGATATATCATGCATATATTCATCTGCATTATCTTTATAAATATAATTTTTATAGATTTCTGCAGCAAAATTTAACAGACCATAGTAGACTGTGCACTTTGCCAAAAAGCCGAGATCAGCTACAATTCCTCCCTGCTTGCCTGAGGAAAGGGTCTCATTCTTGCTGAGGTCTCATTCTTGCTTTGTTTATTTCAGATCCAACCTTGCTGGGTGCATTTTCGTGCACGGACAAAGTGAGGGGCCCAGACAACCACCTAGTGACTCCATTTAAAGAGACCATTGAGAGAGGATTCAGACTCATTAATAACCTTTCAAAGTGTTATCTCAAAAAAAATATTTACAGCTTTCCTTAAATGTCACAACTAACTTGCTGGCTTTAATGCACACTAGTTGCCCTGGGTTCCTCACCCATTAAGATGGATTAAGTGACTATTTTGAATGCACAGTAGCAGATTTTGCCAGCCTGTGGTTCAACGGCTGACTGTGGCTGAGTGATACTCAACCCCAGGAATCCCTGCTGAGAATGTAAGCTTGGATGAGCGGCAGTGAATGCATTTAATCTACATAAAAAGAACACAAATTGCATGTTAGCCTTTTCTGAGCCTGGTAATCAGTGCAGTTCACTTTGTACATTTCTCTGCACTTTGAAGAGGTGGCAAAGGATTTTCCCTCCCCACTCCAATACCTTTTATAAGTAAAATACTTGCCTTGTGATTGAGCACAGTGAACTACTCATGTAACTTATGCGCTGTGCATATTTCATGCTGACTAGAGTCCTGCTGGGCCCCTGATAACAATAATATGCAATAAGGCACACACTAATCTATTTTATTTCTGCACGGCCTAATAGATTGAAATTAAATTTGTTAATTAAAACAGGAGCTTGTTAAAGCAGGGCTGGAAGACAGCAAGATTATACATATCCTCCATGCCTCAAGATGAAGATAATGTTTGGTTATTTATAGAGGCCATGATGTGCCACCCGCTTACCCTGTTGTCAAAGGTAATCATTCATTGCGTGCAGAACAAATATTTGCATATTAAGCATCATATGAATTTTTAAGCACACTAGTCTATTTTATTTCTATTTTATTTATTTAAGAAGATACGATGTCTTGTGTTCAGCTACAGCTAAAAAAATAAAAGCCAGCCTGGCATCCTGATCCTATATAAACTCACTGTTAAGTAAAACCCATCAAATTCAGCGGAACTCAAAGCAAGGCATCTCCTGGCTCAAGAGCTGCTTGGACTAGATGGGCACTTGGCCTGATCCAGGAGACCCTTCTTATATTCTTATGCCTGCTTAACCTTGGATTTGATATATCTGACATTTGGGATTTAGCCATGTTTGGCTTAACTGATTTGAAAAATAATGAACAGCCCAAACCTATCAATTTTCCCGCCACAGCACACAGCCGCAGCAAAACAGACTTTGCTGTATGCTATGGTGGGAGAGGGACTGATCAAGAATCTTGGGAGAAGGAAGGGAAATCTTTTCCCCTTAACTCCTCCATAAACCCCACAATCGCCAATGAGCCTCCTTGGACTTGTGCAGCTCTAAAGGGTAGGAAGCAACAAAATAGTCTGGCTCTTGATGCTTTGCCTATGTCTACAGTCATACACAGGCATCATGAGAAACAGGTCAAGTGCCTTATGCCTCTCATGGACTCATTATGAGATCCATTTATGTATATGTCCACGTTTAGAGGAGCCATATTTACTCATTAGTCTACTGGTATATGTTGTGAAGAGGGACATGGTGGCACTGCGGGTTAAACCGCTGTTGCTGAACTTGCTGACCGGAAGGTTGGCAGTTCAAGACTACACAACAGAGTGAGCTTCCATTGCTTTTCCCAGCTCCTGCCAATCTACCAGTTTGAAAGCACCTAAAAATGCAAGTAGATAAATAGGTACCACTTTGGTGGGAAGGTAACGGCGTTCCATGCGCCTTGGCGTATAGTCATGCTGGCCACATGACCATGGAAACTTCTCATCAGACAAATGCCGGCTTTTCGGCTTAGAAACGGAGATGACCACTGCCCCCTACAGTTGGTCACAACTAGAACATTCGGTCGTGGGGAAACCTTTACCTTTAACCTTTTTATATATTGTGAAGCAAATAGGAACACATAGCTCTAGAGTATCTGTCAAACATCACCAAGCTCCTAGAAGAAATATTTATGCTCATTCATCACATTGCTCATAGTTTGAACTGAACACGTAATGCGCTTCTATAATTAATGACTACATTTGTCGCTACACAGCAGTACTCAGTACACACTGGCTATTTAAACAGCCCTTTACTGTAACAAAAATGTCAATAAAGATTAATAGCATGGACATAATGCTGAGGAAGTGGCCTAAGAGGAAATCTGTGCAGCATCAAATAAATATTGACTTACAGATCCTTATGATCAGAATTAGAAAGCCCACGAAGGGAACGGATTACCTTTGTAACACAGATTACACTGGTGAAAGAGAAGATTGAACACACGAGATTCTTAAAAAGAAAAGAAAACGTGACAAAGCCTTTGTCTGCCTTAACACACCTGAATAGTACAATGTATGCTCTCTTCTGATATTTCTCTGATATTTGTATTTTAGGCAAGGTAAACAGGGCTGCTGAGAGCTGGCATTGGGTCCAAGGCAAGATGCTTGATTGGGTCCCTCCTTCCTTAAGAAGGGGTGGAGCTTGCTATTGGAGCCTGAGAATTCTGTGAACTGCACTGGGTGGCCTACTGCTGGGGCCTAGTAGTTCTGGTGTGAAGGTGTACGGCTCACTTTCCCATGTTTGAATTGTCCTAATACATGTTGGTGCTTATGAAAAAAGGCCTGGGTTGCATCTCCACAACAATTTTAATCCACTTTCAGTGCTCTTCTATTCCCCCAATGTATTCTGAGGGGACTGTGATGTCATGGTATACAGAGAAGTAGTAAAGCTGAACCATGCTTTTCTCTATGTGCAGTAGCTCATGGCACCAGGCCAAGGCACCTGAGTGCAAGTTAATTACAAACGAGCTACAGCTGTGTCTAAGGTGGACGTGCATCAGACCACGGAGTCCATGGCCACCTCGAGCTCTGATTGGTGCTCAGGATTCAGCACAGGTATAAAAGGGGACAGGTTCCCAGTGCTAAGTGTGGGTCGAGAACGATAGGAGGGAAACGCTGTCCATTTGACTGGAAGATTTGCTGTGTAAGTTGCCAACTGACTTGTCCTGTATGCTGTGCAAATGCCTGACTGATACCTATGGAATGTGACCCTTTGCCTGGAAACTTGACTACGCTTGCTGAATACAATTCTTATCTAAGCAAAGACCTTGTGTGGTGCCTTTCTTAGTGGAAGTCAGTGAAGCCTCGTCGAGCCGACTACGGAGGCAGTTTCTCCTGTGCAATTGAGCTGTTTACTCTGCTGAACATGCCAGGTGTTGGCGTGAGAGCCCTCCACACTTGGGGTCCTCTCCAATGCCACCTGGGCATAAGTCTCGGAGAGACGCGACATGTGAAGGCACCTGAGAGCTGTTAGAGCTACCTTTAACAATCTACAGTCTCCAGAATGCATTCGAGTAATTAAAAGGGGGTGGGCAGCTCAATCCTGAGCCCAGCAGCGCCCAGGGCTTCAGCGGTGCCAAAATAGTGACTGCTGGCTCCTGGCCCTTCAGGGATACTGTTGTCCCTGCCCCTCGCAGGCCCAATCCTCTCCATCCACCCAGCTCCACATTCCCCCACCTCGAATCTCCTTACAATTGGCTGGCACTGCTGGACAGCCAGCCAGCCTCCTGTTCGGTGCAGAGACCAGGTACTAAGTAGCACTGGCTAATTAGAGTGGTGGTTGCTCACTCAGAGCGCAATCCTAAGCTGGAGTTAGGCTGGCATAAGCTAAGCCATAAAAGTTTAGCCAGCATAAGGGCCACCATAAAGCGTGTTTGGACTGCTCTCGGAGTCAGGGAGGATGGCTCACCTCTGTGTGCTGACATCTTAACCCCAAGAGTGGTCCAAACATACTTTACGATGTCCCTTGTGCTGGCCAAACGTTGCTGGCTTAGCTGATGCCGGCCTAACTCAGTTTAGGATTGTGCCCTCAGTATTGTGAAGTGCTTTATGGCACGTTTGCAACACTTTTAGCCAATGGTAGACACATTCTAGGTCTAGACCCTCTAGGTCTATGCAGACAACATCAGCGATTTAGCTGAAGCAACTCCAAGTGGACCTGGGCCAGGGGATCAACACAGAAAAGGGGATTAGGATAGCAATGGCACTGCTGCTGTTAATATCTCCCCCTTCCCGGCCTCAGAGCACAACCCTAAACTGGAGTTAGGCTGGCATACGCTAAGCCAGCAACGTTTGGCCAGCACAAGGGCCACGATAAAGCGTTTTTTGGACCACCCTCAGAGTCAGGGAGGATGGCTCACGTCTGTATGCTGGCCTCTCTGACTCCGAGAGTGGCCCAAACATACTTTACAGTGTCCCTTGTGCTGGTCAAACTTTGCTGGCTTAGTTTATGCCGGCCTAACTCAGAGCACAATCCTATACTAAGCCGGCCTAGTAAGGCCGACACAGCAGGGCTGTATCCTAAAGCCCATTAGGAGGCAGCAGCAGCAACATCTAGGACAAGGGAAGGTTTTCCCCTGGCACCTGCATAAGCCCCAGTCACCCCTATGGGCCTGCTCGGATCTGCACCTGCTGCTTTGCAGGTGCAGAGGACCGTGCACGGGAGCAGCCCGAATCAGGGCCGCCATGGCCGGGGACAGGCATTAGGATTTGGCACTACAGCCATCCTGTGTCACAACTGCCATCTCTGCCCACTGCGCTGCCCAGTTATGCCCCCAGAATGCCTCTGGAACACTTTCGTGGTGGCCCTGTGCCAACTGAACGACGCTGATGCTTGATTGGCGCAGGGACGGCACTGCCAACGGTCGGCACTGCTGCTTGTGCCGGTCCAGCGTCACAGTGCCATCGCAAACGCGCTTTACAGCATGTTTGCAACAGTGTTCTGCCAGTACAAGAGCCAGCGCAAGGGGGTATATGATTGTGCTGCCCGTTTAGGATTGCCCCCTCAATCTGCCCTCCTCCTTGGGCCATTGGCTGCATACATTTCTCCCATGTCCATTATATGGTTATTTAGGATTGTGAACAATAACCTCCACATACATTAACATGGAGTCACTAGTTCTGTGCCAAGATTCCTTTGATCATATAGTTTTCCTCTTCTATTAAGATGAATGGAAAAACTTCCATGCATAAGACCTAAATGCAATAATAATTTTATTATTATTACTATTTGCCTGTAAACCGCTTTGTGAACTTCGTGTTGAAAAGCGGTGTATAAGTACCTGTTGATTGATTGATTGAATCACCCATGCACACTAACAAACCTTGGGTTGTACAATGTGGTGGTTGTTTTCTAAAGATTTAGGGCCCAATCTTGAATCTGTTGGTAAGTTCTTACCACCGGCTCAGGTGTCATGAATTACCATAAAGCATGTTTGCAGCACTGCCAAAGGCCATAGTGTTGGTGCTGGGCCTGCGCCCATGGCACAACGCTTCAGCGCAGCGGAGCAGCTGCCATTCCACCAACAAAGGTGAGTGCTACTGTGGGTCAGCGGAGCAGCTTTTGGGGGCAGGGGAAAGGTGTGGGGAAGGCGTGGGAAGTGTGGAACTAGGTGGAGGGAGGGGAGGAGCAGGCCTGGGAGCGGGTGGGACTGGCGGCAACCCTCACACCCACATTCTAACCCCCCATGTTGGGCTTATGCATCTGACGTGGAGGTTCTTGAGTCTGCACCAGCAAAATGGCCAACAGAAAGTCAAGGATCCCCACTGTAGGGACCAGGGCTTTCCTCGGGGGAAGGGGACAAACGTACCCTTTTGGTACCACTGCTTCTCCAGGTGCTGCTCAGGATTGGACTGCCCATAGGCAACTCAGATCAGGAGTCCTAGGAAGCAATGGAAATAAGACTGATGTGTTCTCTAAATGGTGTCCTCTAAGCTTAACTATGTTAAGATGGATCAAATGTTCTGTCTAATCTATTTCAAAATGCCCCTTTAACTGCATTAACAATTCAATTTGTTGTAATTGTCGTTCATTTCCTTTTCCTTTGCAGAAAACATTTGTGATTTTTCAAAAGCTGTTATTGAAAAGGTGCTTTTCTAAGCCATATAGGAACGCTTAATACAACAAAAAAGTACTTTATGTTCACAATGCCTTTAATACAACACGGGCCCTTCTGCTATATGAAGAAAAAATCCTTAATATTACAATACTGTATTATGAATAAGCTCTTTATTATTATCAAGAATAGATATATTCCATTTTTCAACAACAAAAAACAAAAAGTCACAAAGCAGCTTATGCAGAAATTTTTTTAAAAAATACATTGTAAGCCCTTTGGAGACTAGGAACAACCTAACAAAAGAAGGGAAATGAACAACAGACAGTAGAAATTAGCCAATAGAAAAGTTGTGTTGCTGGGATGAATCAGGACAGTTGCTGTTCCCTGCTAAATATAAGCAGACCTTTTAAAGGTATAGGTGTGCCTGGTAGACACTGATTTTATATCCACAGTTTCAGTTATCCAGAGATACCATGGATACTGGGACGCCTGTCTATATATATATAAAAAAGGATGTGTGTTGGTATGTGTCTGTGTTGGTATGTGTGTATGTTCCACATTAGCTCTGGAATTGCCTGGAGCGATTTACACCAAACTTGGTAAACATATGCCTTGAGATCTGGGAACAAATACTGCAGGGGTAAGACCACCCTAGCACCCCTAGGAGTGGGGGTGCGAAGGGGGTGCCATGTAAAAATACTCAAAAACGGCCAATATTGGTGTCAAATACATAGTTTTTGGGGTCGCCGAGATGAACAGTGACGCTTCCGACGCCGTTTAAGTCCGAGTTCGGCCCCCCTCAGCATGGGGGATAAGAAGGGGTGCAAGATACAGTGCTTGGAAATAGAAAATCCGCAGCACACGGATGGTGGCATAGATGGCCCCATTTGATTTCAGATTTCACAACTCATCCCACTTCTAGAAATACTGTGGGGGTAAGACACCCCTAGCACCCCTAGGGGTGGGGGTGCCAAGTAAAAATACTCAAAAATGGCCAATATTGGTGTCGAATCCATAGTTTTTGGGGTCGCTGAGATGAATAGTGACACTCCCAATGCCGTTTAAGTCCATGTTTGGCCCCCATCGGCTTGGGGGATGAGAAGGGGTGAAAAATAAAATGTCCAAAATGACTGACATTCGTGTCAAATCCATAGTTTTTGGGGCTGCTAAGCTGATTGGTGACAGTCCCGATAATATTTAAGCCCAAGTGTAGTTGCATAGAACGCACCCCTAGGGATGGTGGTGGGAAGGGGGTGACATTTAAAAATAATTGAAAATGATTGATATTAGTGTCGAATCCATAGTTTTGGGGGTCGCTAAGCTGATTGGTGACACTCCTGATGCTGTTTAAGTCCACGTTCGGCCCCCATCAGCATGGGGGGTAAGAAGGGGTAAAAAATAAAGTGTCCAAAATGACCAACATTAGTGTCAAATCCATAGTTTTCGGGGTCGCTAAGCTGATGGGTGACAGTCCCGATGACATTTAAGCCCAAGTGTAGTCGAATGGAACGAATAGAACTCTGTAGAACCTTCTGGAAATTTTTAGAAATCATTATGCCCCGATCTTGGACTCCAATCAAATACTTGCCATGTTACCAGGCGTAGTCACTGAATACAAGTCTATCAATACCGTCGTAGGTGCCTATGAGGTTGCCAATTTCCCATCAGACTTCCTAAACTCACTGGATCTGGCTGGATTGCCACCACATCATCTTTTACTGACAGTGGGATCTCCAATTATTTTACTACGGAACCTCAACCCGCCAAAACTTTGCAACAGCACAAAGCTGTGTGTCAAGAAGATGCTGGGTAATGTAAGTGAAGTGACTATCTTAACAGGAAAGGGAGAGGGTGAAACAGTGTTTATCCCACGGATAACACTCATTCCAACTGATCTACCTTTTAATTTTAAGAGATTGCAATTTCCAGTGAGACTTGCATTCTCGATCACAATCAACAAGTCACAGGGGCAGTCTATTAAGTACTGAGGAGTGGATTTGAGATCGCCATGTTTCTCCCACAGACAACTTTATGTTGCTTGCTCAAGGGTGGGTTCACCCAAGAATTTATTTCTTCTTGCTCCTGGAGGTGAAACTAAAAATGTTGTTTATAATCGAGTTCTGAGTTAAATTAATATTATACTGCATTTGTAAAAGATTTCATTCTATAATTTTTATACCGTACTTATACTTTTAATTTCCTGTACATAACATTACTTCGATTTTCCATTATAGATAGAATTCATTCCTTTTCCTGTCTAATAGAAGCTTGGGATAAATAAATCCCTGGGCAATGCCAGGTAAGGACCAGCTAGCAGAGGCGTACCAGGGTGAAACTGCGCCCATGGCACGTTAAGGGAGGCGCCCTGCAAAACCTACTGCTTTGCTTCCCCCCCGAACGCCACAGACTCTCCCTGCACTGTCCCTTCCCTCTTGGACTCACGAGCAGAGCGCCACTGGCCACTGTCTCCGGATCTTCTCCTTTTTTTCGTCTGGGCTCTGACCCATGTTCGCCTCCACCTTTCCCGGTGTCTGCGCTCATCCATGGCACATGTTCAGCCTCCTCTTGCCCGCCTCCAGGTACCTGCTCCACAAACGAGGAGGGACACATGGAGAGGAGCGCACCAGGGTGGGGGGAGAAACCAAGCCAGAGGGACAAAAGGAGGGAAGCGCGTGCTCAGAAAGAGGGAAAGTTCGAAAGGGATGATGGAGGAAAGAGCTGGCAGAAGGAGCCGGGTGGTGAAGTAGATGGAGAGGGGCACAGGAGCGGCGCGGAGCAAAGCAGTGGATTAGGGGAAGGTAGCAAGAAAGGGAGGCCAGGAAGGTGGGAAAGCAGGGCTGAGTGACACAACATGATGGAAGAAAGGAGAAAGGGGCAGATGGAGAGATGGGGAAATGTAGAGGGGAGGGGAGTGGTGAAAGGCAGCGAGGAGGAGGAGGCAGATGGATTGGGAGCAACAGAGCGAGGCAGGCCCTGCCGGAGAGTGAGAAGCAGTGGCAGACGGGAATCGGGAGAAGCTGCGTAACTCGGCAAGCGGGGGGGGGGGCTTTCCTCGGCCACCTCGGCGTCTTCTGGACCACGATGCCTGTGCTTCTAGGGGGGGCGCCAAGCCAGGAGAGAAGTCCTCTGCTGCAGCGCTGGCTGCCTGCGTGCACCTGCCCAAGCGCCCTTCACTCGCTGCGCTTAGGCGCACGCACCACTCCGGGTGCATTTCGTCCTCCCTCGCCCCCCTTCCCCTGATCCAGATACCCTCCTGCAAGACCACTGTGGGGGCTGCCTGCGCGCCCCTGATTGCCTCTGCCCCGAGGCACTTGTCCCACTCCACTATGGGGTATTCCATCCTCACCATGCATAGAGCAGGGCCACATTTTCCATGCTTGGCCGCTGGGACAAATCACTTTCTTGGTTCTCCTTTCTGAATCCGGCATAGTTCTAAGGAGGAGGAGGAGCCAAAGCGATGCCAAGTGGCCACCCCACTGTTTCCCTGCCTGCTGGCCTTCATGGAGCCGATCGCCACGAAGAGAGGGCAGTCCCAGGAAAGAGGACGAGTTTGCAGCCAGCGCCGGCAAAGCGCAAGCTGTGAATCTAAGGGCGCGTGCGAGCCTCTGCCCAATCAACACGGGGAGAGGCCGCAACTGTAGCGGGAGGAGGTGCAATTGGTTGGAAAGACAGCCAATGTGTTCGTACTTCAGTTCAGTTCAGTTGCTTGCTGGGTTGGGCGAGAATGCTTCTGCTCCTGGTGCAGGTGCCATGTTGCGGGGGGGGCATGCAAACAGCACCCCCCTAAAAAATGCACCCATGGCTTGTGCCATCTGGCGCACCCTAGTAAATACGCCACTGCCAGCTAGTTACAAATATAGGGGAACATTAAACTAATTTCTTTTTTACCTTGTTGCACTGATGTTCCCCTATTTTTAAAAAGGTGTTCCCAGTATCCACAGTTTCACAATGAGGTCCGGAACAGAACCCCAGCGGATACCGGGGCATGCATGTACTACTCTGTCCCACTACAGCAGGGAAATATGGATGTGTATATATAGTCAGCCTGCATGTTACTCACATTTTACTTGTGCAAATTCAACTATATGCACTTGGCAAACAAACAAAAACAGAGAGAAAAATCCAGTTTAAATAGCAACTACAGGAATGCTCCAATACCCACTGATTCTGTATCCACGGTTTCCGTTATCCACAAATGGATACTGGGATACCTATTAAAAAGATAGGCAAACATTAAACAAATCTCTTTTTTTACCTTGTTTCAGCAAAACCACTGATGTTCCCCTATTTTTAAAAAGGCATTCCCAGTAGCCACGGTTTCAGGTATCCAAGGGGGAATCTGGAAGGAACCCCAGCGCTACGGAGCATGCCTGTATACATTATTTTTCCTTTATCACTGATCACAGGGTGACTTGCCTAGCACTGTTCTTAAGTGTGTCAGGTACCATATATTCAGGTGTCAATACTATATGTACAAATGCATAATAAAGATGGTGCATCACTGAACAATTGGGACTTACTTCCTCAGATCTAGATCTGGGAAGTCTATTCTCTATAGTTTCCATTCTAGCTATTTTATATTTCAGCTCCTACTTATTCAAAAGATGTTTGGCCCGAGATCTTGGCTCCAACACAAAGTGCTGCTGATGGAATTTGTTTTAGATGTATGTAACTGGCTTCTATCAGGGTTCTAAATGGAAATTTGAAAAACTATTCCTGGCAGTTTTTGCTGCAGTAGACTACAACAGTCCTTATCTAGGCACTCTTCCATTTGTCTGAAATCTTTACATTACTACTTAAGCTTGGATGAAGAGTCTGTCCATGAGTTATTCAAGCAGTTTTAAATTACTGAGTCAGCTGCACTTATTCAACAATGTAGGAAAAATATGTGCATTGAAAATGTATCAGAAATATAGGATGCATGAGTATTTATTTCCATTGTTAAATATCTATACTGAAGTGTTCATATGAATATCTGCTGAACGTTTTAAATACATCTGATTTTAAATGGTACCATAAGAACATAAGAGCCCTGCTGCAGTAGTGTAGCCAGAAGGGGGCAACATCGTAAGTATTGCAGGCACTGTGAACCGCTGTGTAGGCGGCTCCTCCCACTCACCATAAGAGCCATTCCAGGCAGTGACAGCAACGCTCAACAATTGGCACTTGCTGATTGGAATGCCACAGCATTCAGGGACTCTGAACAATGTTGTTGTCTCCCCACCCGCTCTTCTGCAAACATCCCTGGCTAGCCATGCATTTGCAAAAGAGGAAGTGGGGAGGTTTTGTGGCTGGCTAAGATGAAATGGATCCATTTTGAACTCAAGGAAGCACTTACATGTGGGATCCAATCCAAAACGGATCTAAAATAGACCAGAATTAAGTTCTGACCCCCTCCCCTTTTGGACTCTATCCTATCACTACATAATATACAGGTAGGGGAAACATTGCTTGCTTCTCATCAGCATCCCATGGATATTGATGAAAAAATAAAATTGTTAAATAAGCTTTGTTATTGTAAATTGTCCATCCAGTGCTAATGACCAGTAATAAAAATATAGAGCAGCGCAAAAGCATTGACTAATTTATGTTTAGAAGGCATTATTGCCCAGAGAGCGCATATGAAGATTTTACTATTAAGCTCTGGAAATGAACATTCACTTCCTATTATGCAAATGTAATTTCACGGTATCACACGTCCATACGGCTGCTTTTCTTCTCTCCCCCTGGCATGGAAGCCATCCGCTGCTTTAATGCATTTGATATATTGCATTTGATGTGATTTCAAATGATATTTATAGTGATTTTTGTAATGTCATTAACTGTTACGAGCACATCCTTTGATATTCCTTTCCTCTGTGTACTTTGAAGAACAACTAACATAATATGATAGCAAGGTAGCTTGGCTGTAACTTTGCTTTTTTCTAAATCAGAAGTGTTTGCATCTTAGCCAATTGAAAATGACAACTGACAGCCCAATCCTAGCACTGACTCCTGCAACCACACAAGTGCCTAGAGTAGGGACATCCTCAGCCACGTTAGGGATTTATTTTGCTTTCTGCTCGCCCTTGGGTCAAACTTTGCCAACAACTCTCTGCTTCTTGCCTGTTTGTTGTTTGAGCCGTTCTTGCCCACTCCCCATGCATTACTTGATTTAATACATTTCTTGTATTTTTACTCTTTTACCTGCTCACGTAGGATGGTTTGCCATGCTTCTCAGACTGTCCCATTCTGAACTTGCTGACTTCCTGATGCGAAGGACACCCTCCCCCCAATTCTGGACTGTCTTTTAACCAGAGAGAAGCTGCCCCAAAGAGACCCCCTTTATCTGGACTTCCTAGTCCTAATGGTGGCAGCAAAGAAGCCTGCATTTCCCCGTTAAGGGAACAATCCTAATTTGAAATTAGGCTGGCACAGTTAAGCCAGCAGAGTTTGGCTGGCACAAGGGACACCGTAAAGTATGTTTGGACAACTTTCGGAGTCAGAGAGGCCAGTGCCATCCGTCCTGATTCCAAAAGTGGTCCAAACATGCTTTATGATGGCCCTTGTGCTGGCCAAACTTTGCTGGCCTAACTGTTCTGGCCTAATTCCAAGTTAGGATTGCACCCTAAATCTCAGTCTCCTCCATAGAAAGACAAACAGAGAACAGATAGTAGGATGTCCACTGTTAGCCACTAGACATTGTGCCCATTCTCCCTTCTGATCCTTTCTTATGCAGGACGGTTATGATCTGTTATCATACAATTGAGTGTTGCAAAAAAACCTTACAGTAATGGTGCAAAGAAGCTGCAAGGAGATAAAGATGATTAAACATGCAGTCCATAGTACTATAACATTAGTAAGACCTGATTTTTTTTTTTTTAAAAAAAAAATACAAACCTGAATCTGTACACTGCCTAGGATTAACACTATTTATTTATCTACACTGATGTACTTAAAACACTGTAATGAAACAGCTGCATCCAGGATCTGAAACATGAAGAGTCTTATTTATTGTGCTTATTTATTCAGATTAAAACTCTCTCTCTCTCTCTCTCTCTCTCTCTCTCTCTCTCTCACACACACACACACACACACACACACACACACACACACACACAATTGAGGCGCAATGTCTGCAACAAGACAAGCTTTGCAATATTTCTTTGATAAGAGCTATTGTAATGTGACCTCGCTGTCTGCCTATTGGTCTGCAGCACAAATAGGCGCAGTCCCCGGAAATAAGACAGCAGGTGCAAGTTAATTAAATAAAAGAACCATGCTGCTTCACGGTGGAAGAGAGCAAGGTCCCTGCTCACCTCCCACTGTTCCATTCACACTTCCTTGTGAAATGTTAAGGTCTTTCTTACATGGAAGATGTTACATCCAAAAAAGGGGGGAAGGGGGAAGAAGGAGGAAAATGTTGCAGTTTCACATCTCACAGTCCAGAACTGGTAGAAACTGGCAT
>JAJKFI010000006.1:19750180-19772071 GCA_029204185.1 Lerista edwardsae
GTCTCCAAGCCCCCAACTCTGCTACTATTTACACAAATACACAACAGAAAAGGGGGAGGGTCTTCTTGGACATAAGCCAAGGAATGCTCACTTAGCCACTTAGTCGCTGCAGAAGCACATCTGTGTGTCAGAGAGAGGGAGAGAGAAAAGTGGCAAGCTGATCTTGTAAACATTTGTAATCTTTTTCGAACAATTCATTATTGATTTTCTAAGTTACCAGGTTACAACAAAGGCTGAATAGAGCTTCATTTTAAATCAGTATCTTTAATTCAGGGTGCAATCCTAACCTGGAGTTAGGCTGGCACAGTTAGGCCAGCAAAGTTTGCTTGGCACAAGGGACACCGTAAAGCATGTTTGGACCACTCTCAGAGTCAGACAAGCCAGCACACAGACATACACCATCCCCCTGAACTCCGAGAGTGGTCCAAAAGCGTTTTACGGTGTCCCTTGTGCCAGCCAAACTTTGCTGGCCTAACTGTGCTGTCTAATTCCAGATTAGGATTGTGCTCTCACTTAAGATACAATGTGTGCATCAAGAAAGAATTCAGGATCATTTGGCCTCTATAAATATTAATAACACAGTACAGCAAGTCAGGTCCTCATTTAAAATTGTCAATAGGTTCTTGAAAACTGCAACTTTAAGTGAAACAACATATAACGAAACTATTTTACCATAGTTACGTTCCAACAGCATAATTCTAGTCACAAAAACATAATCAAACTTCTAAACAAAGGCCCCAAACACTTATAATATTAAACATTGAAACGAAGGAGAGCTTTCTGAGCCGGAGAAAACCCATGCAGATATCGGGAGAACATGCAAAGTCCACACAGACAGTGGCCCCCCACAAGGAAGTGATTTTTTTTTTCCTCATCAACTTTATAACAAAACTAGCTTGTCTTTACCCGGCATTGCGCAGGTATTTATGCATCCAGGTATTTATGTATCCGGGTATTTATGTATTTATAAATGCAAGTTAAGCATTTTCTTAAGTTTTGACACACTGAGCCCAAAAGGTTCGCCATCACTGCCCTAGTGAGTTCAGTGAGATTTTCCCCCCAGTTAAGTGTGTATAAGAAGTGTGTCTTCTGTAAAGACACAAGATTAAAAATACATTTTAGAATTATCCGATCTCCATCCATTTCCTTCCATATGTGAATAAATCATTCCTGATTAAAATATTGGTTGGTCATTATTCACTTGGTTTTAAGTTTAGAGCACAATCTTAACCGGGAGTTAGGCCGGCATAGTTAGGCCAGCAAAGTTTGGCCGGCACTAGAGCCACCATAAAAGCATGTTTGAACCACTCTCAGAGTCAGAGAGGATGGTACACATCTGTGTGCTGGCCTCTCTGACTCCGAGAGTGGTCCAAACGTGCTTTTATGGTGGCTCTAGTGCCGGCCAAACTTTGCTGGCCTAACTCCAGGTTAGGACTGCACCCCTAGTTTAATAAGATAAAACAGGAACATTCCAGGAAAAAATCCAGAAATGAGTAATATTCCAGTTTATTATCTAAGGTTTTTCTAAGTCCTTCAGCCTGATTCTATCCAGTTAGGCAGGGCTGGCCTTAAGCCAATGTGACCAATGTCATCACATTGGAGGGGCCCGCACCAGCTCAGTGAGCACATCACCTGCTGCAGCAGCCAGGATTTCTATGGGCTATAAGTCAGTGGGGTGAGCAGAGCAGTTTTATCTTGGGCCCTCCCACCTGACCCTGCCTCCAAACTGCCCAAAATTAAGGTGACCAACTTTTTTAAAATGAAAAGAAGGACACAAATAAATTGAAGAAAAAAATATCATAAATAAAAGAAACATTGTATTCATTGCAACAATAATACACTATAATATGATAAATGCATAACAAAAAAATGTGTAACATTTTATATTGTAATTATGCTTACATGCCAACAGGGTTGTATAAACTTGTAAATAAAATTATACATATTTGGAAATTATTAGATAATGAATTACTAAAACATGAATTGTGCTTACCTGTGTATGATTGAATATTCACTGAAAGAATTACCGTGAGTCTACTGCGTGTGTATGTGCCGTGTCGTGTTTCAGTAAGAAGTAAACAAAGCCACTTGTGTGCGGCACTCTCTCAAGGTCTCCCGTGCGGAGCGGCATCTCGCCGCACTGTACCGAGTGTAAATCACAGGTAAGGCTCATATGCCCTCTAATCAGTTCCGGGCCCCTATGAGTTTGTGGTTTTTTCAGCAGCGTGTGACCTTAAGCACAACAAGGCTCACAACCACTGCTACTAGTCTGGGCCCAAAGTTAAGAATACTTCCTCTTAACCTTAAAATTCCCCAGGTTAAACAAGTCCCAACTACAGGGACTTTTTCCAATGAGTAACTTAAAATTGGGTAAGCGTGCCACTTTAGCCACTGAATCTTATCTGGTTCTAAAGACAACCTAGTAAATTTAATTGTAATTTATTGATAAACAAGGGTTACACAACTAAGAAAGCATTCTAGAACTAACAGAGACACCTTATAAAACAAAGAAAACTAGGCTCCTATCACTGACTAGGCCCTAGTTGTTCACCTTGTTCCTCAGACAGCAATTCCAGTCTTGCAAAGGGAAGTCTGCAGGTTTGCAAGCTTTATCAGGTCTGATGATCTTCTTGGAGGATGATCTGGAGGAGTCTTGCAGTTTGGAAGGTCTTGATGGTGGTTGTGCGGCCACACCCCTCAGGCTCAATCAATTAGCCTATCAGGGTAAAGGGGCCATCCCCTGTTTTCAGCACTAGCTACATGTAACCTTTCTGAATAGCTTGCATTCCTGACCCCAGCTAAAACTTCACACCTTTTGCAAACAACCAATGAAATAAGCTCTCTCAATCCTGCTTGTCTTACAATTCTTTCAAAATAAAGTCAAGCCAGGGCCTAGCTTTTTCTTGTTTGCTCTTTACACCGAGCCTTGACGAATCGTCATGTCAAATACAAATATGTCACATCACACGCAACGGATCAGATCGGCACCGATCGAATACGGAGATTTACAGATTAGTCTTCAAATATCAAAAAGGAGGACATGAAGGAGGACACTTTTAAAGGGAGGACAGAACTTACAAAAAGAGGACTGTCCTCCCTAAAGGAGGACGGTTGGTCACCTTACCAAAATGGGACTCCTGGAAGCAGTTGAGGATGACATCATCATGTCACAACCAACTATTTCCAGGTGCTGTGTGCAGCACCACAAGTGCTTTTCTTGGTGAGTAGGGTGCCCTGCGGGGAGAGTGGGGCGGGACCGCAGAATGCCCCCACTTTGGGCCCCGCCACTCCTGGAGCTGGCCCTGCAGTTTCAATAATAAGTACATTATTGCACCTGAGTATATTGAAATCAGTGGTCTCCACTGGTTAAGGCAATATTGCTAATAACTTTGATAATAAATAACTAGATCTGGGATAGCCAAACAGGGTGCAACGGGGCAGGGAGAAGGGCTGATTAGATCCAGGAAGGACTGGATTCTGCGGCAGCGGTGCCTGACAAATCTTGACACCCCCCTTCCCGGGCCGGATCCATTTTCATAGGTCAACGTGGACTTGCACAGGCTATAAAGCTGGTGTTATAAAGCTATTAATATTAATATTAATAAACATGGCATAGGTCCATGTCCATGTTGACCCACCAGGCCCACAGGGTCTTATGCAAGGGTACGGGAACCCTGAGAAGGCCTCCTGAGGCCAAAAGGGAAGGCTGACCAAAAGGGAAGGGATTCTGGGAATGCTGTATTGGCACCACTGAATCACTATACCGGAAGTAGCAGTAAATTGGTCTGTCAGCTTCATCAACCTGCACTTACAAAACCACATATTCTAAGCCATGTTGTGGAATCTTTAACAAAATCTGCCAATGGTATTAGGAAAAGTCTGAACAGTTCAAACATTTTCCTCAAGGGAATCTTGGTTATGGAAGCCAGATAACTTTCCAGCCCTATTTGATTTCATCATAGAGAATCACATGGCCAGGGAGACCCCGGCAGCTGCTGAGGATCCCTCAGGATGAAGCCATTTTGCTATCACTGTACTTATGGGGGCCGGGCAAGATTGGCCTATAAGGCTGCAATCCTATCCATCCTTACCTGGGACTAAGCTCAGTTGTTTATAATGAAATTTACTTCTGAGTTTTAACTGCTCCTCTGTTGTACTGTATTTTGGATAGGTATTTCTTGGCAATCATTTTTCTCATGTGCAGATTAAACTCAGTACGTTTCAGGTAGTGCTTGAAATGCAGATCACTCAGATCGCAGATCTGAATAGACATGTATAGAATTGTGCTCTGAAGGACACACCCTACCGGCTTCAATTCTGCTATGGCCCCCACAGCCCTGGCCTGGAACTGGCCTACCGTACCCAGAGAAAGGAATAGCTATTCATGCTTCTCTTGTTAGGATTCTCAAGTCACACCTTGTAAAACCACCCAGACTGTTTGGCAATGAAGGACAATGCAGCAAGGGCAAATCTGGCAAATTATGGAAGTTTAGTTATTCCCCACATTGGCAAGACAAATACTTGTGCATATGTCAAAGAGCTAACTGTGATCAAGCAGAAGTTTCCAGATTCCAAACATCACCAGGTATAGCTGAGAAAAATTCTTAACTGGAATTCTGTGGTTGTCTAGGGAATATTCCATCTGACACGATAAATGATATCACGCTATAATTCCCCCGCCCTTCATGCCCACACCATTTTAGGAACATCCTTTTTTCTGCTGCTACTGTTGCTGCTATTCTTATCATCAGGGAAGCTGTGTGCATCTCTGCTCTGTCTCATCTTAACAGATGTCAGTAGTAAACATGTGCTATAAGTAGAATACATTGGCACAGAAATGAAAATTTGGCTCTAAGCCTATTTCTTGTTTTCCTGTTGCCCTGGTCTCCTTTGATTAGATTCTCTCATGTTAGTCGGCAGCATTTGTAATTGTAAGGATGGCAGTCCACAATAATCACACAGATTTGCCACACACAGATCTGAATGGGATTTTTCATGGATTGTCATGAAAGACAAGATGTGAATGGATTGTCATCATAATGCCTTTGCAACAAAATATTGATATTGCCATATTTTTATAACACTATTAATAGGAGAAATTTTGATCATGGGTCACTTGCTTCTTTTTCTGAGGCAATGTTCTACAATACAATGTAGTAACAAATTCATGAAGATATGATGTGCCTAGGGATGATTGGGGCACAATGCAAAAGGTCGCAGTTTTCTCCCTTCAATTTTTCGTGAATGGATGTGACATTTAAATTGTATATCATTCCGGTCATAACAAATTTATTTATACCATGTGCTACTGGGATCATTTTACATACATTACACATTTGATATATTACAAGCTATTTGAGTCACTCCATATTTGCATCATAATATAATGTCATGTGCCATCACCATGACATTAGCTGCTAGGTGCAATGAATATTACTGATTTGGAGACTGTGCTGATTGTAGGAGCTGTCACAGAACTGTTCACTAGCACAAGCATACCCTGAGATTTCAAGCACTGGGTCTGAAGGATTTTATATACAGGGGTGGTATAATAATAAACTGATGGACAAATCCCAATCTAGACTGCGAGATGAAACTCTTGTTAATTTATATGTAAAATTTGCACACTGGACCATTTATCCAACACTTTCTGTAATGTACTGAGTTTAATAACCACGTTAAAAAAAACAATTGCCAAGAAATACCTATCCAAAATACAGTATAACAGAGGAGCAGTTAAAACTACTCCCAGCATTCATGCATGTTTACTCAAAAGTAAATCATACTGGATTCTGTAGAACTTATAGGATAAAATTTGATATACACTTACTTGGGAGTAAGTCCAACTGAACTTAATGAGACATACTTCTGAGTAGACATGAATAGACTTGTGCTGTTCCTCCAGAGTAGAGCTGCAATCCTATACATACGTTCATGGGCGTAAGCCCCACTGAACACAATGGGACATCATCGGATTGCACTTTAAGTGTCAAAGGACTGCAATTTATACAGTTAAGCCTGAGGTTTCCAAACTGGGATGTCACAATGCCCCAACCAGGGGACACTAGTCAAGATCCTTCCAATGGGCGACCTCACAGTAGCAACAACTGTGCTTGCACCACTGTGTGTGGTGTGTGATTGCACCACTGCAAAAAGATTTTTTTTTTTAACTCACTGGGGCTCACGTCAGCTCTCTGGAGAGTGCGGTGAGCCCACAGACCCTCTGCAGGGCTCCCTGCACCTCAGAACTACTGGCAAACACAACTGCAACCCACTTCTGGAAGTGGGTCATGATAGCTATCGGTAGCAGTTCTGAGACACAGGGAGGCCCACAGAAGAGTCCGCAGGCTGCCTGCACCCTCCAGGGGCTGCACAACCCCTGCTGAGTTTAAAACTTCCCTTTTTCACAGCTGTGGCGGTGTGATCACAGGATTGCAGTCACTGGACCTATTAAGTCCTCTGAGTTAAGCCAATGCTGAGTGCAATAAACATCCCATTACATTAATTTCAAAACTCCCAATGCTTTTAATAGGTCTGGGTTGCACATGTGGAGTTGCATCATGAGATCCTGTTTCTTTTCTGTTATGTATCTGTATGCCATCCATTTGTCCTTTATATGCCATTTTTATTATGCTTTAAAATATGCGAACTATCAGTTAGTGGTGATCTATAATGACTTGCACATTGTTGTTTGGTTTTGCAAACTGAAATATGGTCATTCCAGAATTTTGGAGACAATGTTATAAAGGTACAGCTTTATTATTAATACAGACTCTAGCCTACTGTCACATTTATCTGAAAGCCATGGAGAAGGTTCAAACTGCTGCATATCAAGACATCTGAAAAAAGAAAAAAGCCTACAGCACTGGATTAAATAGTCAAGAGACACAAAATGAATTTGTGAGTGTTGGACAGTTAACTGGATTAATTTTTTTTTAAAGATTGTGTGGATGTGCATGTTTGACATATAAAGAATGCCAAACATTATAAATAAAGGTGTTTCATGTGAATAAGGTAGGTTTACGGCCTCTAAGTCTTACTAAACACAATAGTCTTATTCAGTGGTGTCATTCAAATGATTTAGGAACAGGAACTCACTTTTGAGTTCAAATTCAAATGTTGAAAAAGAAAAAAAAAAAACCCGGAAGCAGCCACGGAGCCCGTTAGGATCCGGAACACCCATTCTGGTCTGTTCCCCCTGAATGACATCACTGGTCTTATTTTACTCCAAAGTAAGTCCATTGTGTTTAGTAAGGCTGAAAACCTACCTTACCAGAAAAGTAAATAACACCATTTTAAAACACCTCTAGTTATAAAATGCTGCACCACAAGTCCCCCCCCCAATATAGTCACAGTTGGAGTGCTGAGTATGGCTGCAGTCCTGCTTCATGTTAATTGACAGCTCAGTCCTAACCTGTATCCAGCACAGGTTAGGAGGTGGCTAGAAGTTACCCTGAGTAACACCCCAGCCACCCCTCAGATCCAGAAAAATGTGTGTAGGACTTGCCTGGACTGGGAACAGTGTTAGAGGAGTGGCAGAGGAGGCCTCCACTGATCACGCCCCCCTTCCAGGTCCAATCCACCCCTCATTCCACCCTCCCCACGCCACCCAGCACAACAATACCTTTGCCAGCCGGAGCTGCTCCTGGATGCAGCATTGACAGACTGGTGCAGGCTGTTGGGCTGATGCTGCTGGCTTGTGAGTCATCATAGACATGCCTTATGGCACGTTTGCAACACCCTGACCCAGTGCAGGGACGGCTGTGCTGGCTCAGGTGGGGGATAGGATTGCACTGTGAACAAAAATTTTGATATTGTTTTTCAATCAGAGTGAACTCTCTCTCTCTCTCTCTCTCTCTCTCTCTCTCTCTCTCTCTCTCAATGAATATATTTTTGTAATTAGAAAAATAATTATATTTTCATAATTTCCTTTCTTCTGGTCATGATTTTCTAAGGCTGAAAATGGTCAGAGGGAACGTAACGAAGACCAATAAGTATTAATTTTAATGCCAGAGCCATCTCAGCAAAAATGATATAGTAACAGGGGGATAAGGGAGTTCCAATAAAAATGGGCTTTAAGAATATAATCTCCTGTTTCCAGAATAAGTACTTAATACTAAAATTCTGCCTCTTCCTTCTTCCCCAGGCTCCTTTCTCTCACTTCATGGTTTAATAACAAAGTCTTTCATTATCGCACCCCCCATTTCAAAATAATGGCTTTTTCTGGGTGCTTAACAGAAGCTTTCTGTAGCATTTACACAGAGGGTCCTACAGAGATGCTTACATTTTCTATGGTGTAATCCTATGCACATTTATGTTGGAGCGAGCACCATTGAATGCAGGATAGGAGCACTTCGTTCAGAGCAAAATTACATAGACTTGTGCTCCACATATCTAGCATTTTCAGCCATGCATTTCAAAGCTCTTCTCAGAAGTGCTGTTGTAGTCCTTTGAGAAAAAAAGGGAGGTTTTTTCCCTTCACACACTAGGCTACCTAGCCTGTAACAGTTACATGAAAGCCATGTGTACATTCTTTTTCTCTTCTATTCTCTTTGTAGGATTCATGAGATAAGCTCTAGCTCAACAGTAGAACTTAAATCCTAAAGCCTAGATCAACACCTAAAAGCCTCCCCAGTGCAACTGGCACTTAGCGTTCCTCCAGGGAGCACTGGGATAGCCACAACTACAGCCTCCAAATGTTGCAGCGGACAACCGCCTCTGGATTCTGTCACTCCAACAGACCGTGCACACAGCATTCTGGGCAGGCACAGCTGGCTGCGGTGACACTTGGGGGCTGCAGTTATGACTATCCCAATGCTCCCTGGCAGAACGCTAAGCGCTGATCACCCGACTGATGGAAATAGTGGTCACTGGATTGGCTGGAGGCTGCTGGACTAGATGATCCTCAGGATTTGTTCTAGGCTGGATCTGCTGGGCAAGAGCAGTTCTGATCCTTCCGCAAATTGATGCTTATAGAACCAACTTTCTTCTGAGCCTTGCATGCCTAGCATGTAACTAATCAGCCTCTGATTAGTTTAGCACATGGTCACTTCCCTGCCAGGGCCAATAGCAGCTTTTAGGCGCATTTTTCACAAGGATCCCAGAGCAAGGGCAAGGGTTAAAGACTGTCACCCCCCCCCCCGCCGCCCTTCAGCTGCAATGAAAAAAATATGCATGCAGGGTCAAACGCAAGGCTGACCCATCCATGAGTCCAACTGGAGTTGCTGCTTTGGGAAGCAAGCTGATGGGAGGTGCTCATTTGTCTTCTTCTTTCCATTTCCTGGAAAAGGACAGGATACAGAAGAAGAGGAAATATGGAGGGGAGGAGAGTGCTGAGCTAAGGGAGGGGAAGGAGCAGAGCACATCATGGGGCACGCACATCATTGGACATTTGGCATGCCGCTTCAGATATCAGTAGATCTTGGGATGGCTCAGGTTGAATGTACCATGTAGTTTGGCCTTTGAATGCCAAAACTGCTGCTACTTAAGTCTAGTTGCTTTGCATGAAAGGAGATCCTATGCTTGTCACAGTGTATCCACAACATGATAGTAAGCCACACAGAAGTCAGTGAGCAATTAGTTATTCCATACAATTTCCTAAACAGAAACAGTGCCTAGTGAAAGCAGCACTAGTAAAATAAAACAATCTGTGGCCAACGTACCATGTCTCAAAATAGTACATCTACCTAATTGCTGAGAACTTAGAAGCAAGCAAACATTCTCCTTGAAAGTAGTAGAAAACACACTAATTTGTAACCTGCTGCCATGGCACTCTATTAAAAATAATTGTCCCAGATGCTGCATCAAAGATCCAGTTAAAATAGAACAGTAAGTCTGCCTCCCAACAATTTGCAAGGAGATTTAAAAATAAATCAGATATGGGAAATGAGCAATCCAATAATTATAATCAGCGTTTCATTAATGAAATGTGTCAAAAATGTTTCATTTGTTCAAATGTTTCATTCATCCTGGAATAAACTAAGGAAGAAAACATCTCACTGGCACAACCACTATACTTCTCAGTAAAGAAGTAAAGCCTATGGTTTCTCTTAAAAAAAAAAATAGCTGCTGCCAAATGGTCGAATGCCATGAATTATTGCACTGGCAAATAAAGCTCTTTTCCCAAGAGACAATTAAATGGCTTTTGATTTCTTTCGGTTCACATCAGTCAACAGTTTAAATGCAGCAGGAAATTCACTGTAGCATCTCCATTCAGAAAAAAATATACAGTATATACCTGAGCACAGAGTTGCCGTTGCTGTAGGCAGGTGAGGTGATAGGTAATTTGGAATGCATTTCCCAGTTCAGCTACTGTATTTCTGGCTGGCAAAGCAAACCTCATGTTCATACAGTCAACTGCTCACATGCTGCCAAAACAGCTCCCTAAAGATATACGTTGTGTTATGAATATTAGACAAAATAACTGAGTACTCATTTAAACACACGCACACACACACACACACGCACACGCACACACACACACACCGCAATCCTAACCTGGAGTTAGGCCGGCACAGTTAGGTCAGCAAAGTTTGGCGGCACAAGGGACAACGTAAGGTTTGTTTGGACCACTCCTGGAGTCAGGGAGGGCAGCACACAGATGTGCACCATCCTCCCTGATTCCAAGAGTGGTCCAAACACGCTTTATGGTGGCCCTTGTGCTGGCCAAACTTTGCTAGCCTAACTCCAGGTTAGAAATTGCATCCACACACACACAGACACACACAACAGCTGGGATTACTACCAGCTGTTTCACTGCTGTTAGTGAACTTCTAGAGAACATGCCAGTCTGAGCTGTCCAATTCATTGCTAAACTGTAAGTGCCCAGTTTTTTTTAAAAAAAAACATGTTTGAAGGCCCCCTGGATTTTGGCACTGGAGGCTGGTTAGTAGTAAAAACCCACACGATCCTGAGGATCATGTTGCAGCCTTCCCCTTTCCTGCCCCTTAAAGGAGCAAAGGCCGGTGCTTCTCAGGCTGGTGGGTCACACAACCCACCAGTTTGGGAACCACTGCCATACAAAATTACCTGGAAGTTAAGTTGTAAAGACATGCATAGGACTGTGCTGTGAATATACACTGTTATTACAATAAACAAAATCACCATGCAACAGGAGTTTATAACCATCTGAGGCTGTTGGTAATGATCCATAAATGTGATACAGTTTTGGCCATATCTTGAAAGCTCAGAAACCCTGAGCGCAGTACAATGATTCTTCAAGCAACATTACAACGGCATCAAGGACTATTTTTTAATCATTTGCGGGTATGGTAATCTTTGGCTATGATGAGCGTTGTAGTGGATGACTTCCCTTTTGCAGGTTGCATTATGATGAACCATTCTGAAGGGACACATGAATACATATTGTGCTGCTTACTGGCATAGAAAGAGCATTTTCTCCTGGAGATGTATAACATTGTGCCAAATCTGCTGGCAACACAGACACCCCCATTATCAAGTTCACTTGATAATCTTTCATTCAAAAATGTATTTTTAAAAGCAGGTACATGTATTTGGAGCATTATATCCGTTTCATTTTTGCCTACATTAGTCATGTAATGCTGTGTCTGGCACAAATGTGTTTTTTGAAGGCTGTGCTTCCTTTCTGTTAAAAAGGAATCTGGTATTGTGTGGAATCACAGGAAAGTTGAACCAGAAGTACAGGCATGTCCCAGTATCCACTGATTAGGTATCCATGGTTTCACTTATCCAAGAAGACCCTGGATACTAGTATGTCTATTAAAAAGATAGGGGATCATTAAACAAATCTTTTTTTACCTTGTTGCAGAAAAACCACTGATGTTCCCCTATCTTTAAAAAGGCGTCCCCAGTTTCCACGGTTTCAGGTGTCCATGGTGGGGTCCAGAATGTAGTCAACTCTTCAGGAAACAATGTGTCTGTGCAAAACAATTAAATTGGAGTAGCTGAATTTGAAACCAACCATTGGGATTAAACTAACTGAAAGCAAAGTGGACTGACTCTAATGATTTTTGGACTGACCTATAAGAATAGTCGTATATAGTTATAGATCATTACAGATATGATTACAAATCAAAATAGCTTCATGTTTCTTTCACCCGAACACCCTCTTCAAAAGGAGCTTTATTTTTGCCTTTTTTCCGATGTGGTGAAATATACCGTATATTTCTTGGATGTTTGTGTGAGTGGCATTAGGGGACTGGAACCCTGCATGCTGGGATTCTCGGGAGTTCCCAGCTCCTGCCCCTTGCTGCTTACATCACAGTAACACCTGTAGGGGCTAGAGGTGCTCTAGCATGTGTAAGTCAGTGTCAGCCCTTGGAGCATTTCCCCATGGTTGGTGGGGGTGACCATTGCTGGGTTGCTCATTTCTAGATGCTGGCAAGGGGGGTTCATCCCAACACTGACTGCTCATTGACCCGGAACCTGCCCCCTGCTAGCTTTGCTTTCACAATGCTTTTCTGGCTGCCAGCACTGGGGCTGGATGGCTGCAGTGATCTGCTTCTTGGATGTTTGACTGATGTCAGTCTGACATCAGGCAACCACTCATGGATGTTGGATGCAGTCTGTAGCAGTACGTACAAATGCGGGGGGGGGGAATTACTGAGAGGGCCTGTGCCCGTGTAGCATTACCTGGGGTTTTTCCCTCCCTCCCACTTGCTTTATATGCTTAGGATATGATGGTTTTTGTGCTGGTATCGGTGTACCATTGCCATGGTGTCAAAATATGATTGGTCTGTAAAAAGGGTTAAAATTCTACTGCTCAGATGTTTGAGAAGGGAAGTTGTATTCATTCCCACCATCACCCCACTTCCCTTCCCTGCCAAAGAGCAAGATTTTAATTTTTTAAGGGCTCTGAGAGCAGTTCCAGCTGTTTCTTGTGTGTTCCTTTCAAGATTTCTGGATTGTTCATTTATCTGGTAATACCACACAGGCAATTGTAGAAGGGAAGAGGAATGTCCTTCCATGGGAAAATTGTCCTTACTCCAACACTTATCCAAGTACAAAATCCATGTGCATCAAATGTGATGAGCACACATGTGTTCTGAAAGTGGCATTCAGGAAAAGATAAGGTTGGTACTTCTGAGGTTTAAAGATATACCATTAATGCTACATGTGTACATCTTTCAGGCCACGGGGAGGAAGAAATGCATGAAGAGTTATTCAATGTTCATAATTTATTTCAATAACACAAACTAATTTGTGACAGCTGAATTTAGGATTATTGTAATTGAACGTTTTAGAGTTCCTGGTTATAATAATAACCAAAATAGATTACATGAGCTATAGGGTAAATATGGTGCTGGGCACCTACCGAACACATAAATTAATATATAGTTGTAGTAATGATTCAGCTCTATGCCACATTGCTAAACGCTCGAGGCCATATCTTGCTTTCCTCAAGAGACATACAGTAAAGTGACAAACCAGCCTTCCACCCTAACTTCTTAATGAAATTGACCATGGCAGGCTTGTGAGAACATCAGCATCAGACATGTGAATGGGGCAACCAGCCACCATCAACAGAAGGCTCTTTGATTGATTTTAAATTAAGGTCATGGTCCCTCAGGCCACAGCCAGATTCGATTATTTCTGGCATATTTCAAATATGTGTTGGTTTCTTTTTTCTTTATGAGCAGCAGTTAAGGGTATTCTACAGAGCAGTGACCCTTAAAACTTATCACATGTGCAAAAAACAACAACTCACACAGCCACTATCCTTCTGGCAATTACCACATCTTATTTAACAATTCAATGTAACTTAACTAAATAACTGGATATATGGTGGCATTGCAAGAGCATGTGACCTCACTATCTCCAAGGTCAATATACACAGTCCACTGGGTTTAGTCCTTCACAAGCAGCATTTAACAGCAATAAAAGACGTGGAAGTACCAGGGTCCATACTCTAAGGCAGAGAAGGTGTATTTTAAGTACCTAAATCCACAAATGTATTTACCATCCCATGTACTACACTGAAAATGTGCATGTTCTTGCAATTCTGTTAGTCTTTTTTGCTATATTAATTTATAATTAAAACAAATGTTCATGAGGAAAGTTGAAAGAAAGACCAGTTAGATCAACTGCTACATCTTCTGCTATGTAGAATTTTCACCTCAAATTAAGAGTCAGTCACACAATGGCTCAGTTCAGACTACCATAACAAGTCATGGTTTGCATCATTTAGAACCCAATCTGTGGCTTGACCTAATATAATAAATAATCAAGCACACAGTTTTTTAGAATTGTCGATCTGCTCAGCACTCCTGTTAACCATGAATCTGAAGGATTCTTTAAAATGTTATCCAGTCTGATCATCATTATTGAAGGGTCTTACATAGCCACAAGTGCCCATAGCTTTTGAGGTTGTTGTAGTTGTGGGTGCCTGAATTGGCAAAGGGTTGACTCCACAATCTTGTAGATCCTTTCCAACTCTCTGATTCTATGACCTATTTCTGCTTCAATATTTTATCTCAAACTCAGTATGTTCAAGACGGAACTTGTCATCTTTCCTTCTAAGACTTCTTTCCCAAATGCAGTAACAATATCATCACTCATCCTGTTGATCACGCACAATTTATTTCATTAAAACATTTATACCCTGCTTTTCTTGCAAAAGGCAATACAGCACAGTTTACAATCAGCAAAATTTGTGAAATAAAACAAAACAATAATAAAACAAAAGCAACTGAATCAACTCCAGTCCACAACAGAAAAACCATACCATCCTCAGCCAACAATTACCCGTCCCTAATACAGATTTTAAAAAGCCAGGTCTTAACACAATGTCTGAAAAATAATGTGGTAGGGGCCAACTGGGCTTCTGACAAAAGTGCATTTTGCAAAATCAGTGCCACTATCAAGAAGGCTTTGCTTCTAGTGGATGCCCAACTCACCTCAGAAGCAAAGGCACTCATCCAAAAGGTGATGGAAGCATACAAGAAGGCACATATTATTAATTATTAAGGCCCAATCCTACCCAATGTTCCAGCACCGATGCAGCTGCAATGTAGCCCCAAAGTAAGCAAACAGACATTCCCTTACCTTGAGGAGGCTGTGACTGCCCCCCACCCCCAGAATGTAGCATGCGTCCCATTGGCATGACTGCATAAGCACTGGAAAGTCGGACATGATTTGGCCATAGGATATGATTGAAGAAGGTCTTTAAGTTATCCAGGTCTCAAACCATTAGAGTTTTAAAGGCCATGACCAGCATTTTTGCTTGAGCGCAGAAACAAATCCGATAGAAATCCTACAACATTGAGTGATAAAGGGCAGCTCTGATGAAAAGTCTGGCAGCTGCAGTTTGCACCAACTAGTTTCTGAATGCTTTTCATTGGCAGGCCCAAGGACAGCGCATTACAGTAGTGCCCTGGCTTTGCCTTTAGCTATCCTTTGCTCCCACTATTAAATTTGTTGTCAAGTTTCCTCTGTACAACACTGCAAAAATATGACCTTTCCACCGCAGGATGAAAACCTTGATTTATGGGTGAAAACTCTAGTCATTTTTTGCCTTGACTACTGCAACCTTCTCCTCTCTGGACTTCCATTGTCCATCTGTATCTCATCACTATCCACAACACTGCCAACAAATCATTTATCTTTTTGTCATTCAAACTATTTGTCTTTTCCCTCTTTAAATCTCTACTCTGGCTTCTGGCCAAGTCCCAGGCAAGCCCAACCTTCTCATATCTACTTACAAACCCTTCATGGCTTTGCCCCACTCCCATCTCTTTACCCTTGTAATATTTGTTGTTCAGTTGCTAAGTCATGTCTGACTCTTTGCGACCCCATGGACCACAGCATGCCAGGCCTCCCTGTCCTCCACTAGCTTCCGGAGTTTGCCCAATTTCATGTTCATCACTTCAGTGACACTATCTAACCTCTCATCCTCTGCTGCCCCCTTCTCCTTTTGCCTTCCATCTTTCCCAGCATGAGGGTCTTTTCTAAAGAGTCCTCTCTTCTCATGAGGTGGCCAAAGTATTTGAACTTCAGCTTCAGGATTTGTCCTTCTAGGGAGCAATCAGGCTTGACTTCCTGTAGGATTGACCAATTGGATCTCCTTGCAGTCCAGGGGACTCTCAAGAGTCTTCTCCAACACCATAATTCAAAACCCTTGTAATATACTTGTATTTTAATATTACTGCCCATGATCTTCACTGCTGCAGTTCTATCCTCCGTTGCAACGACCATCTGCTCCGTTAAACATATTTGCCTTTTTCACCTATGATGCACCACATAAGTCAAGGAGGAGGAGAATTCATGCTCTGCTTTCTTTTTGCTTGAACCTTTGTGGTCCATCAATTTGGGCATCGTGGCTTTTGGATGCCAGAATTGGCATGCTTTTTGGATGGTTTTGCCTTTTTTTTTCATAATTATGCTTTATTCTATGATTATGATTTCTTTCTGTAAGCCATCTTCAGTTGCTCCAGCAAAAAAAGGTAGGTATGAACAAAAACAGATATTGTAAATGTACACATTAAGGAGTACATGCTTAAGACCTCTTCAATGGCAAAATGTGTGGTAAGTGGTCTTGACTGTGCACTTTTGCTTAAGTGAAGACGTGCCTCGCTGGATCAAAATAATGCCTTCCAATTCAGCATTATTTACAATAATCTCAGGAACCAGCAGGTTTCCACCAGAAATTGGCCAGTGATCCAACAACAGAGCACTGTCTTCTTTTCACCGCAACCTATGCAGTGCCATCTCTTGCTTTTTCTCTCTTTTCCTTTGGTAAAAGGTAAAGGTTTTCCCACGACCGAACGGTCTAGTCATGACCGACTGTAGGGGGCGGTACTCATCTCCGTTTCTAAGCCTGTAGAGGCGGCGTTTTGTCTGAGGACAAGCTTCCGCGGTCATGTGGCCGGCATGACTGTACGCTGTAGCACACGGAACGCCGTTACCTTCCCACTGAAGTGGGAAGTATTTATCTATACTGTTTTATACTACACTATATTTATCTATAAATGTGAGTATTTATCTACTCGCATTTTTTACGTGCTTTCGAACTGCTAGGTTGGCAGGAGCTGGGACAATCAACAGGAGCTCACTCTGTTGCGTGGTCTCGAACTCCCAACCTTGGTCAGAAAGCCAAGCAGTAGCGGTTTAACCTGCAGCGCCACCACATTCCTTTGAAACTCTCCTCAAAAGCTACTTTTTTCTGTGACGTCCCTTACAATTAAATTAAAAATTATATTAAAATTATCCACTTAAAATACATTTTCTTTTTTTAGTTAAAACCTTGTGAACTGCTTTGTGAATTACTACTTTTTATTGAAAAGTGACATATTAATAAAGTCTTTAGTACAATACCCCCTGCTGAACAAACAAATGAACAGCACTGAACTATACTTGCGTACTTAGAAATAAGTCAAATCCCTGGACAGTGTTTATAGCATTGTAGTCTTACAGTACAATCCTAGGCATGTATACTCAGAAGCCCTTGCAAGTTTCCTGGAATTTACCCCCTAGTAAGTGGATATAAGGGATGTGGTGACGCAGCGGGTTAATTCGCTGTTGCTGGGCTTTCCAACCAGAAGGTTGGGAGTTCAAGACTGCGTGACGGAGTGAGCTCCCGTTGTATTGCTTGTCCCAGCTCCTGCCAACCTAGCAGTTTGAAAGCACCTAAATGCAAGTAGTTAAATAGGGACCACTTTGGTGGGAAGGGAACGGTGTTCTGTGTGCTACGGCATATAGTCATGCCGGCCACATGACCACGGAAGCTTGTCCCTGGACAAAACGCCGGCTCTACAGGCTTTGAAACAGAGATGAGCACCGCCCCCTACAGTTGGTCACAACTAGACCATCTGGTCGTGGGGAAACCTTTACCTTTTTAAGTGGATATAAAATTGCACCTTTAGTCCCAGGCAATTTTGAATCAGGATTGTTGCCTAAATGAATGCTAAAAATAAGATTAAATTATGTGCAACTGGATAGGTGTCTATCCTGTTTACTCCTTCCCTCTTCCATTGTCTGTCCTGTGTCAAAGTGTCGATTTTTAACTTAAGGAATTTTAGGACTCAATCCTAATCAACTTTCCAGCATTGATGCAGCTGCACCAATGGGTTGCACAGCTGCATTCTGTGGTGGTGAGGCAGTCACAGAGTCAAGACCTCTCTCTTTTGTAAAATATTGCATGTATTCATTGTGAAACAGTAATAGCCAATGCAGCAGCAAGCAAGCACACAACCCATGATATCTCACTTCCCTGCCTGTGCCCGCTTTCCTATGAAGTAACATGTTATTGAAGAAGGTGGCACTTTGCTGAGACAGAGATGGGGGGGGGAGGGCATTTTACAGTAGTCATTAAAAAAACTGTAAGAATGTGAGCATTCGTTAGCATTACCAAAAGTTCCTTCACTGTTTGCTGTATGGTCCATTGCCATGATCATCCTTCCCCAAGCCTTTTTGGCACTCACTTACGCCTCAGTCCCCGAAGGCTCAGCATGCACATGTAATGTGAAACAATAATAAAGAGGTTGCCGGCACATGCGCAAAGTGCTGTTCTTTGGCGCAGACTGCCCGGAGCCCAATCTCGTGATCTGAGTTTCGGGGAAAGCGCTTCCAGGCAAATGCGCATCCCGCCCCTAGTTGACTTCGTTCAATAGAACTGCTCCCAAATATGCCTCCATCGGACTGTAGCCCTAAAGAACCACACACGCTCCGCCCTTCGCAGGTCGACTCCTCAGTTGCGGGTTCTACGACGACAGATGTCCCCAGTGCGCCAACCGGCCGTTTCCCTTCTCCCTGGTCTTGTCCTTGCCCTGGACAAGCTTCTTGTCTCTCCCCGCAGCACCAGCGTTTCTATTATCAGAAAACCAGGCGTCATCACTCCCTGCCTTCCTTCTCGTCCGAGCATCCTAGGCTGAATGAGCCCTCGACAACTGCGGAGACTTGGAGCCCGGGCGGTGGCGCCTGCTGCTTGCGCGCGCGGCAGCTAAGCCGACGGCGGTGACGGCGGTGGCGCGTGCCGGGCTTGGCTCTCGCTTGGGCGCATTGCATTCGCCTCTCCGCCTGGTGGCGGGCATGCGCCCTAGCCACCCAGCAGCAATTTTGGGAAGGGGCGGGAGCTGTGGCCCTCCCTGCTGCTCCGCGCGCCCTGGGGGCGGGCACAGCTCGGCTTCCTCCTGCCCCGCCCCGCCCCTCCTCTCCCAAGTGACTGAGAGAGATACCAGGGATACCCAGACGCCAGACAGCAGGAGCAAGGAAGCTCGCGTTATAGCGGCACGTACAGCGGCTCCTCTCGCTGCCAGTCGGGCGGAGACGCGAGCAGCGGCACCGCCTGACAGATACTTACGCTGCAAGGACGCAGGGGAGGGGGGAACCTCCCCTTCCTTCCTCCCTCCGTCGTCGCTGCTGCAGCGGCCGCCGCTGTCGCCTCCAGAGCGAATAGAGGAAAGGGGGCTGCCCCATCCATGGACCCTAGCCAAGGCAACGCAAGCCGAGGAGACTGAGGTAATATAACAGCTCGCGGATGGATTGCTCGAAAGGCAAAGAACGGGGAGATTCGCAGCGCCCCCCCCCGCGTGTGGCGGGAAGGGGGAGGGTTCCGGAGCCGAAGGATAAGGGGGGGGGGAGGGACGCAGGTTGCCTTATTGGGAGATCTCGCCGAACCTGGGAAGCCTTACGGGGCGGGGGTAAGGCGTGCTGCACCCGGGTGACAGGTTGCCTGATCCCGGGGAGGACTTAGCCATGGGGATGGAGGTGCCTGTCTCCTCCTCTCTTCAGACCCTTGGATAGGGAGGGTCCTTTTTAATGTGACTGAGGGGGACGCAGGCAGGAAGGCAACATGGCTCTATTTTATTTTTCTGCCGTCGTGAGGGGTGGCCCAGAAAGTCGGGGCAGGCCGTCTCCGCTGCGGTTCAGGTTGGTTTTCATCCGATTTGGTAGACGGGAAGAGATCTGAGGTTGTTGTAAAGCATCCATTTTGCCATCTGATGGGTTTGGCTGCACAGAAGCCTTTGGTCCTTTTTGAGGGATGCTTCAGACAGGCAGCGTCTGCTTCCCAAAGGCTCCCACTGACAGGGTCGGATGCGAAGTTGGACTGTACTATATTTTGCTATATCACGGGATCGGAGGACCCTGCTGGTGTCGTCAACAGCAGCTGCTTCTTTGTGACTTTATGTAGCAAGCAGCTCTAAATTGGACCTGCAGTATTCACGTGTTGGGCCTTCCCGTTATAATTCTGGGAAACAGGATGGTTCAAGGAAAGATGAGGGACTCCTAGGAGGTAGCACCAAATATACCAGGAACTGTGTGGTTTGTATTGGAACAGATTTGTATAATAAAGATAGCTATAGGTACCTTTCAATTTATAGCACAATATTATCTATAGTTTACATTTTGTATGGCTTTGCTTCTTGAGTAAAAACTAAGTTTGAACAGATGAATTTTGTGTTTGAATATATTTGGAGTTTTTGTGGTGGTTTTTCTTCTTCTTCAATGAATGTTTCCATAAAAGCGTGGCTATTGTTTCACTCAGAACTGAAGGAGGTCTGCATGTTTAGTGAGATGAAATCTCGTTGCATTTGCTGTTTAGGGTTAGAAATGTTGCCAAACAGCTGCTGCTTTGTGTTTCAATTGCCGAGGTCCCAGGAGTAGGTTTTGGACAGGGAGTGACATGGTCTGTAAACGATGAAGGAAGAGGAGGACAAGGGTCAAGTGCAGATTTATGGATGCATAGATCTCCCCACTAAACTTCTTAAAAACAATAATTTGGAGAGGCCACGGTAGATCATACGCCTGAGGATAAAGGAAAGCAATATTTCAATATTGGTTTGAAATATTCCTAACCCACAGCAAAGGGTGGGCGCAAAATTAAATATGCTACATATATAATCGGTTTTTGCTATCATTGCAGGAGCACTTCCTAATAGCGATTGCTCATTTGTAGTTACATTTCATAGTTGTGTTCCCCCCCAAGCAGTCACTTTCTGCTTTTTTCATTTCTGATGCATGTGTTTGTTTTGGAAAAGGTAATTGTAGGTGTGTGCCTTTTATTTTTGTGTTTCTGGCTTTGAAACTGCATGATTGTCTTGTCTGTTAGAGCATCTATAAATCCATCTGTAAAGATCTTGCATCAACTAAAATTCTGCTTTGCAGAATTCTTAGAAAAAACATATAGCTGACCAAATCTGTGGTACCATTTTTTCTTTTAAGCTATATTTTGCTCATTTGTTTAATATTTTACATTTACCTGAAAAACCTGAAAATTGTTATTTTTTAAAAGAATTTTTTTGGAAGTCTTTTAGAATAGTAAAAAAACCCCTTCCTCTTTCAACATGTGGGTTTTTAATGGGCATTCTCTCCTTTCTTTGATCGGACAGTTAAAAATAAGGATGTTTGGATATGGGTTGTTCTGTTCTGACTCCTTGGTTAAGTCATTTTTCTTCTTATTTGCATATTCCAGTATGGGAAAAAGAGAGAGATTTATGGAAAGAGAAATATTAGTGGTTCTGAACTGAACAATTATTAATGGGCCAAATATATTGAAAAAGGTAATATATACATGGTTTCCTATGAAGTCCCAAACAATGAATGAAGCGTCTTAAGTTTCATTCATTCCCTCTAATATCCTTCCTTTTTTTTTTTTTTTGCTTAAAAAAAAAAAAGGTGCATCAATTTTGTAATAGTTTTCTGTGATAAGCGGGGTCTCCACTAGGGGCCTCAGTGAGATGGTAAGAACTGTGTATCACAACCAAAATGCATCTTGGACTGTGAGCCTTTTACAGGGAACCATTTATTGATTTATATGGTTGTGTAAGCCACTTTATGAACTTGAAAAGTGGTATATAAATATAAGTCTGTTATTAATAAGAAAGAGAAACACTTGTCAAGTAATTAAAAGTAAGTGAAAGAAAGAAAGAAAGAAAGAAAGAAAGAAAGAAAGAAAGAAAGAAAGAAAGAAAGAAA
>JAJKFI010000006.1:19787276-19810851 GCA_029204185.1 Lerista edwardsae
CTCCAACAACGGTCTGCTGTCTTTATTGGGAGTGTGGGGGTAATGGCAATTCAGGAGTGTGCCCTCTGTGAAATCATGCAGCTTGGTGCAATGAGGAGTGTTCATTCATTTCAATAAATACTAAAATGTATCATTTACATAGAGAGATCCATGTGATCCATGTGTATTGCAGTTTACAAACAATGAGATTATAGAATGTAGGCGTTTGGGGGCTTACAAACCAGGGTAAAAAGACTATATAGGTATATATCTACAGTATATATATAAAATTGGATGTGTGTTCGTACATTTGTGTGTTTGTGTATATGTTCCACATAGGCTCCGCAACGCCTGGAGCAATTGACACCAAACTTGGCAGGCGTATGCCTTGCGGCCTGGCGACAAACACTGTGGGGGTCAGACCCCCCTAACACGCCTGGGGGTGGGGGTGTGCAGGGGCCCCACGTGAAAATGGTTGAAAACAGCCAAAATTGGCATTGAATCTGTAGTTTCCAGGGTCACTGAGATGAGCGCCGACGCCCCCGACGCCGTTGGAGTCTGGGTTTGGCCCCCCCTCGGCATGGGGTGCGAGAAAGGGTGCAAAACAAAACGTCCACCATGCCCTGCTGGGACGCCTAGAGCGATTGACACCAAACTCGGCATGTGCATGCCTTGAGCCCTGGCGACAAACACTGCGGGGGTCAGGCCCCCCTAGCACCCCAGGGGGTGGGGGTACGTGGGGGGCACGTGAAAATGGTCAAAAACGGCCAAAATCTGCATCGAATCCGTAGTTTCCAGCGTCGCCAAGATGAGCGGCAACGCTCCCGATGCCGTTGGAGTCCCTGTTCAACTCACCCTCAGCGTGGGGGGGCGAGAAGGGGTGCGAAACAAAACATACGCCATGCCCTGCTGGAATGCCTGGAGCGCTTGGCAACAGACTCGGCATGTGCATGCCTTGCGGCCTGGCAACAAACACTGCGGGAGTCAGGCCCCCCTAGTGCCCTCAGAGGTGGGGGTGCGCGGGGGGCCCCACATGAACATGGTTGAAAACAGTCAAAATCGGCGTCGAATCCGTAGTTTCCGGGGTTGTCGAGACAAATGGCGACACTCCCGATGCCGTTTGAGTCCACGTTCAGCCCCTATCAGCATGGCGTGAGAAGGGGTGCCAAATAAAATGTCCAAAAGGACCGACATTAGTGTCAAATCCACACTTTTCAGGGTCGCTAAGCTGATTGGTGATAGTCCCGATTACATTTGTTACCCGGGCAACGCCGGGTAACAAAAAGCTAGTTCTTTATATATATTAAGTACATATATACATGTACTTAAGCTTCGTTATATAACAGGGTACAATTACTACATCCCTTCCCGCCAAACAGAAACAGTGAATTTTGACAACAGATTTGAATGAAATAAATAATTACAGTAGTATTTTTTTGGAAGCCTAAATGAAAGACCAGTGTCGTATAAATCTCTTACCAAACGTCTGATAAATATTCAGGCTAATGTTCCATAGAACAAGGATGAATCCATGGGTATGAAGAACAAAGAAGAACAAAGCCAATTAAATGTGCGACTGAAGTTATAAAGTCATGATAGAATTGCCTTCTCATCATACATAATTTCACAGAAGGAGAATGGTGGGAAGTGGGTTAGATAATTCCCAGGCTAAATGTCTCACAGGGTAATAAAATAAGCAACCATCAGAAAGAGAATCAATGGCACACTGAAAACTATGGAGGAGATAAGTTTGGGGAAGACTTGTACTTAAATACCTGGGAATAACTCTAAAGCAGAAGAAAGAGATATTTTGTTTGAAACAAAGGTATGAAAGCAATTGGATTGTTGAAGAGAATTAACCTGCAACAGATACTTGCCCGACACTCATATCATGGGGCAGTAAAATGCTAGCAGCACTTGAGCTTGAGTGTATTAGTCACCAAGAAGGGTCCTGAAAGCCATTCTGAAAGAAAGCCATTCTAAGGAATGGCTAGTTGAAGTTTTAGAACTGTTATTGATTTAACCAGGAAACCAACCAGAACATTAGAAAGGCCATTAAAAAAGAGAGATCTGAGCACAAATTAAAAATGAAAAGACACAAGCTGCTGAAATTGAAAAGAGCCATCAGTTTATTGATCAGCATTAGGCTGCAGCAATAAATTGTTAAGTCTACTGAATCCTCACTTCACAGTGTAGATATTTGAATTTTATGGTCTGAGAAGTAGTGATAGAAAATCACTAAGGAGGCATCCGTATTGCTCACCATGGCTCAGAGCCCTGGAACCATTCTGCTTCTGGTACTTCACAGTCCATACAAGGTGTATTGGGAAGAACCTGATAGATTCACTGTGGCCTCAGTGGATGAGGGTTTGCAGGTCTGCTTGGAACCCGCTTGCAAGTCATGGCCATCTGACTTACACAGACTGAAAAACTAAATGCAGGTTCGTGGTCAGCCTTCGTGCTTCAAAACACCTGTGTCCAAAGCATGGACAGTGTGATAGTAGTTGCTTCATAAATTGGCTTGCAACAGTTCATGCTGTAGAGTCTACAGTGTAGACCATGGGCGTCATCTGTGGGGGGGGGGGTGTTCCGGGGCTTTGGGCGTACACGGGTTTTTTCCCATGGGGGCAGAGCCCCCACGTTAATACCAGCCCCCTCGGCATCTAGCACCTACTCCCACCCACAGCTAACCTGCATGGTCTTTGGGAGACAGACTAATTTATTTATTTATTTATTTTAAAGATTTTTACCCCGCCTTTCTGCCTAAAAAAGGCATTCAAGGCGGCAATACAAAAAACAATTAAAAAAACAGAATAAAAACATCATAATTTAAAAACAGTGATTAAAAAACAATATAAAAATACAATATACAAATACAATTGTTATTCCCTGGATCGAGTGCAGAAAAATAAAAAATACAAAAAATACAAGACCAGCCAGCCTGTCAGCAACTAAAAGCCTGTTGAAACAAGAAGGTCTTCAGTCCCCGCCGAAATACCGCCAACGAGGGAGCAGTTCTTAGCTCTAAGGGGAGGGTATTCCAAAGTTGGGGTGCCACCGCCGAGAAGGCTCTCCTGCTGGCCGCCACCCCTCTCACCTCTCCTGGTGGCGGCACAGTCAAAAGAGCCCCCCCAGATGACCTCAGAGTACGGGTCGGATTATATGGAAGGAGGCGGTCCCTCAAATACCCTGGGCCCGAGCCGTAAAGGGCTTTAAAGGTCAACACCAGCACTTTGAATTTGGCCCGGAACAGAACCGGCAGCCAGTGTAGTCGCCGAAGCAACGGCTCGACAGAGTCAAACCGCTGTGCCCCAGCAACCACCCGAGCAGCCGCGTTCTGTACCAGTTGTAATTTCCGGACTGTCTTCAAAGGCAGCCCCACGTAGAGCGCATTGCAATAGTCTAATCTAGATGTCACTAGGGCATGGGTCACTGTGGCCAGGTCCGCACAGCTCAGGTACGGCCGCAGCTGGCGGATCAGCCGAAGCTGAGCAAAGGCTCCCCTGGCCACCGCCGACACCTGAGACTCCAGGTGCAGTTGTGAATCCAGGAGAACCCCCAAGCTGCGAACCTGCTCCTTCAGAGGGAGTGCAACCCCATTCAGAGCAGGGCGATAATCCAATACCCGAGCTGTGGATTTCCGGACCAAGAGCACCTCTGTCTTATCCGGATTTAATTTCAGCTTGTTCGCCCACATCCAGCCCCCAACTGCCTCCAGACAACGATTCAGGACCTCAACTGCCTCCTCAGAATCAGGGGGAAAGGAGAGATAAAGTTGGGTGTCATCAGCATATTGATGACACCCCACCCCAAACCCCCGGATGACCTCTCCCAGCGGCTTCATGTAGATGTTAAATAGCATGGGGGATAAGATAGACCCTTGCGGCACCCCAAACTTAAGAGGTCGGGGTGCCGAACAAGCGTCCCCCAGCACCACCTTCTGGGATCTGTCAGCCAGGAAGGAGCGGAACCACTGCAAAACAGTGCCTCCAAGCCCCAACCCAGCCAGCCGACCCGGAAGGACACCATGGTCGATGGTGTCGAAGGCCGCTGAGAGGTCCAGCAGGACTAACAGGGTCGCACTCCCCCTGTCCATTCCTCGGCGTAGGTCATCCACCAAGGCGACCAAGGCAGTCTCCGTCCCGAACCCCGGCCTGAAGCCAGATTGGAATGGGTCCAGATAATCCGTTTCCTCCAGTACCCTCTGCAGTTGGGACGCCACCACCCGCTCAATCACCTTGCCCAGAAATGGGGTATTTGAGACTGGCCGAAAGTTATTTAGATTAGTGGGATCCAGGGAGGGTTTCTTCAGGAGGGGGCGAACTATCGCCTGCTTCAAAGCAGGCGGCAGCACCCCCTCCCTCAGAGATGAATTCACCACCCTCCCCGTCCACTCGGCCAGCCCTCCCCGGGCAGCTCTAAGTAGACATGCTGGGCAAGGGTCAAGCGGGCAAGCAGCAGGTCTCACGCTGCAGAGAATCCTGTCCACATCCTCAGGTTCAACATGCTGAAAAGATTCCCAAATAATGGGATAGACAGGTTCCCCGGGGACATCACTAGAAATGCCCACAGCGGCGTCCAAGTCGTGCCGAATCTGATCGACCTTCTCTGCAAAGTGTTTCGCAAATTTGTCACAACGAGCCTCCGTGTGATCCTCCCCTCCAGTAGGGGGGGCAGATGTAGAAGGCTACGGACCACACGGAAAAGCTCAGCTGGAAGATTCTCTGCAGAAGCGATGGTGGCAGAGAAGTGGGCTCTCTTAGCCGCCACCACCGCCCTAGAATATAATCTTAAGTGGGCTCTAGCCCGGGTATGGTCAGGTTCGGCATGAGTCTTTCGCCACTGATGCTCTAGACGCCTGCCTTGCCGCTTCATCATTCGCAGCTCCTCAGAAAACCAAGGAGCCGCTCTGATTCTGCGACTGGGCAGGGGACGCTCGGGAGCGATCTTATCCAGGGCCCTGGCCTTCTCCGTATTCCAGAGGTTGACCAGGGCGCTGGATGGATCTCCAACTCTGGCAACAGGAAAATCCCCCAGAGCCCTCAGGAATCCATTTGGATCCATCAGCCTCCGACCGCGGATCATAGAATGCGATCCCCCGCCATTGCAGAGGTAGGAGGCTGCAACAAGCCTAAATCCCACCAGAAAGTGATCTGTCCATGACAAAGGAGTGATCTTAATCTCCTCCACCTCCAGATCGCCATCAACCTGCCCAGCAGTGAACACCAGGTCCAGTGTGTGTCCCGCATCATGTGTTGGGGTAGATATTCTTTGAGACAGACCCATGGTTGCCATGGAGGCCATGAAGTCCTGAGCTGCAGCTGTTCCTGGGGCCTCGGCATGGACATTAAAGTCCCCCAACACCAAAAGGCGGGGGGACTCCAACACCACGCTCGAGACCAGCTCCGTCAGCTCAGGCAGGGAGACTGTTGGGCAGCAAGGCGGGCGGTACACCAACAGAATCCCTATTCTGTCTCGCCCCTCCAACGCAACACGAAGGCACTCAAACCCGGCGGACTGCTGGACAGAATATCTGGTGAGATGGATGGAATCCCGATAGACCATTGCAACCCCACCTCCCCGCCCCTGTAGTCGTGGCTGCTGCAGTACCTGGAAACCCGGCGGACAAATCTGGGAAAGATTGACCCCTCCCAGCTCATCCAACCAGGTCTCCGTGATACATACCAGGTCGGCCTTCTCCTCCAGGATTAGATCCTGGATCAGACAGGTCTTATTATTAACTGACCTGGCATTCAGAAGCAGCAGCTTCAGACTTAGGGGGCTGTTGCCAGGAGTACCCAGGGTCAGAGGGATGAGAGAAGGGCCAGAAAGAGGGACAGTCTGTCTACAACTGGCCCTCCTTCTTCTGTAATGTCTGGCCCAATCCCCACCGCCATACCCCCAGCATTTTGACTCCTGGCGTGTGCGCACGATGTCTGCTCTCCTGACCAAGGGAGCTCTGGAACACAGGCCTACCGGCTATATTTATAATGGGTAGACCTGGGCTCCGGAGCTCCCAGGTCTACCCATTATAAGTATAGCTGGTAGATCTGGGCTCCGTAGCCCAGGTCTACCCATTGTAAGTATAGTGGGTAGACCTGGGCTCTGGAACCCTGGTCTACCCATTATAATTATAGACGGTGGTAGACCTGGGGTCTGGAGTATAGTGGGTAAACCTGGGTTGGGTAAACATGGTCATGTCAACGTCGGGGGCATTGCCACATCATTGTTGGGGGCATGGCCATGGGCATCCACGTTTATGAAAGCAAGTTGGCGCCACTGGTGTAGATCAATGCCAGCACCAAATTTGGATACTGCCATGAGCCCTACACCTGAAAACAAATATCTGTGGTCCTATCTTGGTACCCACTCTTGCAACAATCAAACAAGCCAAGTTAATTTCCTCCCTTTTTCTATGACTAAGCCATGCTCTGATGCCTTCAAAGTACAGACATATCTCCCTTAATTCCTCTTTGTTTAATGCTGTTTTGCTACTGTGCTTTTTGTCCTGGGTGTGTTTGACTACAATTGCTGTGAATGAGCATAGTGCATTCTGAACAGCAATTTTTCTGCCTCAGTCAACAATATCTCCTATAGCACTGTTTCATGCAGCACTCTACTTTTGGAATATATCACCTGTTCTGTTGGTGGTATTGCTGGTAATGCATGAGGGCATGCATACATCCCCAAACCTGTCCTTGCCATTCAGGCTTCTGTTGGGACAAAATTCATCACTCTTACGTTGAAGCAAGTGAAATAGGCTAGACCAGGGGTGTGAAACAAAAGGCCCATGGGTCAGATGCAGTCCCTGGAAGCTCCCAGGGTGAAAATTTGTCTCCTTCATATCTTGAAATTATGAACAAGATTTGCACACTTTTCTGTCATTTGCAGCTAATGCGTTTCTATGTAAAAACAAAGTGCTTACTTCTGGCAGCATCTACTTAACAATGTCATTTCCAGCTCTCAGCAGGTGCCATGAATTCAACCTACTATATGAAACAAGTTTGACACCTCTGGGCTAACCATCACAGGGTGTTTTTTTCCTTTATTTTATATGTGAACGTAACTATAAACTTAATTGGACTGAGTACTTTCAGTAGCAGTAGACACCACCTCCCATTGCAACCCTTTCTTCCACTCACTCTTTCTGCTTAAATTTGACTGTGGTGTTCTGCTTGGAGAAGTTTTTTCATGGTATGACAAGGCTGGGCTTGCAAATTCTATACAGAAACAATGGATAATGTCAAGATATATCCTAAAGAGCTTGGCTTTTCAGACCATCTTCATAAATGTAATGAAGTCATATAGCCAATTAGCCCAATCGCTTTCCGCTTGCCTGCTTTCTCTCAGCTTTCTCTTATTTTAAGATGGCCTTATCCCTGTCCTTCAGCTCTTTGAAGAGCTGTGAGAAAACATCAACATATTCTCCCTGTCAGATTTTCTCTTGATGACCTGCAACAGATAATTCTCAAGAATCTTAGAAATTTCTTTAGCATACTAGTTTTTATATAAAGTTTTTCCTCTATATGAGAGGTGTTGAAGGTAACTAATATACAGAACTTTCTGGAGGGTTTTTTGTGTGGCTCTGATGTTCTAGTCAAATGTTCAATCTGTTTTTAATGCCTAATTTCTACAAAAAACCCATGGATAAAAATTGGCACATTGTTGTTTCAGTTTTGGAGCTTGGACAATAAATCATAGAAAAGTTTGATTTTTCTTCTTGTATGTCAGTCCTTCACCAGGGGCATGAAGAATCAGTCACCATGGCATAGAAGCTTGTAACTTTTTGTTGGGATTAGCAGTGGATTAAGTCAAGGGTCATAATTGGTAAGTGTCAATGTACAGAGAGTTAACAGTCAGGTGATCTTGGACACATTTTTTAAATATATCCATTAATAATGTTCTGGAAAAAATAAGTGTGACCAGTGAAATCCATCAGTTTCAGGTAACACATTATTTAAGAATTATATAAATATTTTCTGACTGTAGGAGATTGGTCACCAAAACAAAATATTAAATTTGTGCTGGCAGGGATGAAATAGCACTGCACCAATTTAAACAATAAGAATTACTGGCTTCACTAGGAAAATAATTCTAAACCTGTTAATTTTGCTATGTAAATTGCTTTGCAAACCTTTGTCGTGTTAAGAATATTTATATACTACGTTTCAACAACAATAATAACACTCCTGCTTTCTGTACAAATGAAATTAAAGCTTTAAATTAATTTTATAAGCACCACGAGACCAGATCTTAGCTATCCATTTTTCTTTTGGAAAAAAAAAATGTGTATACCCACCTATCAAGCAACCACCCCAAACAAAACCTTATTTTCTGCTTTTTGTAGTGGCAAGAGGAAGGAGTTTTCTTTCTGATCTAGCATAATTTTTGGCTGGTTGGTAACCTACAAAGATGCCTGCATGTACTCTTTCTACCAGCCCTTGCAAATCAGAATGCACAGATTCCTGTGGGTGTGTTTAGCACTTTTTAAAAAAGAAATTCAACAAAGTTAACACAGCCAGTATAAGGCAAGCCAGAAGTGAGTATGGATGGGAAACATGCAGCTCTGGGGCATCAGGAGACAAAACAAGATCTAAAATATAGTAATATATGGAAGCTGGGTTCTTTTTACATCCCAGGGGGGTTAATTGAATCAGTAGAAAAGACCACAGACCACAAAATGTAACGTAAACTCATCAAACTGTTTATTGATCTGTGGGAGAGATAACATTGCACATGTGATTATAAAGCATAGATAAATAAAACCAAAATTGCCAAAGCAACCAACACAAAATCAAATAGTAAATGTAAATCAAGCTACATAACACAACATATAATAACCAAATGCTGCTATTTTATAAAAGCCTTCCTAAATTCCTCCTTCTTTGTACTTAAAGTCAAAAGCCTATTAGATTAGTTAGCTTTCTGGATGCAATTCCAAATGCATCCTGAGCAAACAAATATCTCAGTACATACAAGGAGATTCCATCATGAATGGTCTAGTACAGCACCATATTAGAAATTCCCTAATTTAACCCAATAAATCATCCCCACTAAGTTAAAGGAAAATAGTCGTTCATAGCTACCATGCTTGCTTGAATCTTTCAAGATTGATTGGTGACGATGGAGAGAGGTCCTTTATTTAAAAAAAATTATTAATCTGAAAATGAAAGTTGGTCTACAAACTTGATAACCAAAATAGGATTTATAGGTACAGAAAAACAGATATCTTTTATTCCTTGTCTCACTTTTGTCCTGTCGATAAATTAAATCCATAAGGGAACTATTAAAAGGTAAAATAAAAGCGTGTCCAAGGTTGCAGAGGGACCAGGGAAGTGCCAAGCTTAAAAATAAGAATAGGGAGAAGAAAGCAAAGCACCCTTTTGCTTCTGTGTGTAGACCATTCTTGTACTCCTTTTCCTCCACTTCAGGCTCCATGCCATGGTGTGTGTGTTCTCCCCATATTTAGATTCTATACATTCCATATTGTGTTTTGACCAATCACAGCACAAGCCCCATTTTGGACACAATTTGCCCTTAATTTTCAGTATCCCTTTGTTTTCAGTATCATTTTAAAAGTATTGAATATGTCTGATTTTCTGACTGTTCTTAATCTGTGTGAAGCTGGAGCACTGCATTCTTCACTGCCTGGACTCATGATATCAAAGACCTCTTTCTTAGTGGCATTATTGTTCAAAAAGAAACTATTATCTGTGCGTTCCTCTCTGGCAGCCTCACTGGTGCCAAATTCAGCTTTCTTCCAACATCCAGTAGGAGTAGGCTTGTGGTTCATATTTTACCTCAGGAAACTATCTTACTTTGAAGGCCTTAAATGACATGGCCAGGGTCTTTCCACGCAATTTGACTAACAATGTATACACATATTTAATGTTATGCCTTTAATGGCACAATCCTATCCTCCTGCCCCGCTGGTTCAGCCACTCTGAAAAGGCATGTTCTGTGTCCACTTGCGGGTACAGAGTGGGAGGCTTTGGAGAGGAAAAGGGCTCTTTGGAGAGAGAAAAAATCTCCTAATCCATCCGTAAGCTTCCCGCTCCACAATTGCTTTCCTTGGACCTGTGCCAGTGATTTCACAGGTAGGATCCAGCACATGCTATTGTCACCAGATCTAAAAGACTCCTCACCCCATTCCTCTCTTCGCTCAGTTTTGTCCCTCCCCACTCCGTCCCTGCCTCCACCACTGGCGCTTCAGCTGCATGCTATTCTGTGCACTGCCCGAGCCACTCTGCTTCTGTTTTTCAGCATCTAACACTGGCACAACACACATTCTGCCTTTGGAACAGCCCAGTAGGTAATAGAATTAGGCAGCCTGTCTTTTCAAGTTAATGTGTGTAGGTATGGGATGTCGGTATCCTAATACATTAGGTTAATGCACTAGGAACAGTAAAAATAAAATCCTGGAACTGAACTGGTTTCCTTCCTGAATCTGCTGTAACTACCTTCAGTGGAAATGCACAGAAATAGACATACTGTAATCCTGAGGCAGTTGCGGATGTAGGGGGGCAGGGGGGGCACAAGCCCTGGGCACCATCTTAGGGCTGTCTAGGGGGGTGCCAGTGGCCCCCGCAACATTGCGCAGGTAGACCTGGGCTCCAGAGCCCAGATCTACCCATTAGAAACAGCCATAGGTAGACCTGGGCCCTCTATAGGGAAACAACAGCATTAGAAACAACAGCAGAGCCCAGATCTACCCATTAGGACCAGCCATGGGTAGACCAGTGCTCCACAGGTCAGGAAGGCATCCATAGTGCAGACCTTCCCCCACCCATTCAAAACATCTTTCTAGTGCCAAGGCATCTTTAATCATAACTTTTAAGGTCACGGTGAGCTTAGCCTTAGTTTTTTTTGTGTTTTTTTTTGTAGTTGGTTCTTAATGTTTGCTGACTTCAGTTTGAAATCCCTGTGTCTCCACTTTCAAAAATCTGAGTCAGTGTCTGAAAAAGCCACATGTGAGCAGAGACCATCATGCAATGCTTCCAATTTGCATGGGAGATTAGCATGTGCCTGCCCCCCCCCCAGTTATAAGGGAGCTGCATTGTAGCTGCATCGGCACCAGAAACTTGGATAGGATTGGGCTCTTAGTGTTTATTCCGTGATCAACCTCTTCAGTATCATCCATTTAAGGAATAAGAAAACACAGCCCAATTAAATTATCAAATAAAACCTTCATTTCAAAGACATGCAATTAATACATAGAATAATTTGGCAGGGTCTATGTATCACATTTCCATTGGGTTCTCATTTAAACACAAGTCAGTACTAACTTCCCAAAATAAAGATCTAGTTTTAACAGCTTAACTTGCCAGTGCAGGAACTCTGTAGGTCACAGGCTGTTTCCCAAAATACACAGTAGCTTTTTAAATTTAAACTATTGTATAGGAGCATAAAACAGAGATGATAGGAGAGCTGCACTTGGGCAACAAGAACATTCATGTTGATACTAGCTAGGCACGTACATGATTATCTGAGTGAGACAGTGCCTGCAAACAGTCTAGAAAGTTCAAGGGACTGAAGGAGGACACATTTGATTAAAAACATTTATTCAAACAGGAACAAATCAGTTTTTGATAAGGGCAATGGGTAGTCATGATGGTAATGGTCAAGTGATACAAGTAAAGGGGAAAGATCATCCAGCTCATATCTATCTGTCCTTATTTCTGTATATAGTCAGATCAACAAGCAAGCAGAACACAAGTGGCTGAAACAGTCAGGGAATCCTTGCCCATACACTGGTAAGCCAAACACAAGTTCTGTGTGTTTGGAGAAGCATAGAAGAAAATCGATAACCTGAGAAGAGCCCAACTGGATCAGACTGATCCAGTTGGGACGCTCCCAGCAGCCTTTTTACTCCAGCATTCTGTTTCCCACAGTGGCAAATCAGGTGCTCTTTGGAAGCCTACAAGCAGGAGAGAAAGGCAAGAAGCCCATGGTTATATGCACCACAGTCACAATGCTCTTTTCTTTCAGTGGTCTCTTCTTCCTGACTCTCCGAGGTGCTGCCATCTTGGATCACACGGCATTCCTTTGTGTGTGCTGCGGTGCTTTGAGGGGCCACAGTGCAGTTTGGGAATCACTGCAATAAGCCCTCTACTGCTGTTGCTCTCCAGCAACAGGTACTAACACACAGCTTCTGAACCTTGAGAGAGCACATAGCCATCCTGGCTAATTGCCACTGATAGATTTATTCTTTTTGAAGTGGCTCAGTTCCTTTTTAAAGTCATCCATGTTAGAAGCCACCACCACTTTTTGACATAACAAATTCCACCAACAAATTTTGTGCTTTGTGGAGAAGTACCTCCTTTGTCTGTCTCGAGTCTCTTGCTAATCAATTTCATTGAATAACATTGACTTGAGCTCTAGTGTTAACAGCAGAGGAGGGAAAGTCTGCAACGTGTATATTTTTTGTAATCCTCACCCGTGACTCCTTCCGTGTCTTATTTATCAATTTTCTCTAAACTAAAACAATCGAAACAATCTATTCTGTCATAGGAAATGTATGCCATTGTCATCTTTCCCTGTATCGTAAATCATATTTATTCACAAAAGAGTATGTAATACTGCCATATGCCATCAGTACAACTGACAAAGATTCCAAATACTCATTTTAGCCAAACAGGAGATCATAAAATAGCTGTCCCCCATCTAATCATTGTACAGTACCGAACAAAAACTAGGAAACCACAGTCTGTTTAACCATAAATGGAGTTGGCACATTTGCCAGCATTGTGCCTGTGTGCTGGCAAAATTCACATATGCTGTGTTTTTCTTTGGGGGGGGGGGAGGGTGGCATATTAGGCAGCTGTTAAAGACTTAAAGCCTGTGAAGGAAAAGTGAAGCAACCCAAAATGTGGAATACAGAAGGATTTTTTAGAACATGGCCCTGTGTCTGTTTTAACTTGCATCAAAATGCATTTCACCAAAGAAGAAACCAAACAGAGGGACACAAATCATATTTTTGAACATAAAGTTCATATATATCTAAAATATAGGCATTTTTCTTTCCAAAAAGGAAGCTTCCCTTTATTTATTTATTTATTTATTTATTTATTTATTTATTTATTTATTTTAAGGGAGGGAACTCTCTTTGTACACTGGGTTAGCATTTATCACAGTTGGGTTCTGTTACATGGTCTTTACTTATTGACTTTAAAAATAAGTACTATGTGCTTCTTCCTTTCCAGCTTATTCAACTGGTGCTTAAAGCCAGGAAGTAATTCACCCTAGATCACAGTAATATGCCTTCTGTAACCTAGTGTTCTTGTGACAGCAACATCCTAGTAATTGCAGGGCAATCACTGGTTGTCTGCTGTAGCAGTACTGGGTCAAACCCTGTGAAATGCTGAAAGTGCCTTCTCTGCCTACAGAACTCAGTGAAAGGCAAGGGCTCCCAATGAGTTGCAGTGCTATTTGATTACCTACCAGCCATCTCCTACGAAAAAGCAAAAGAGAAAATGAGAGGAGGCCTGTCTTGTCAGAGTGTGATTTGCAGTATGTGAGATGCTGCTAGTACAGATGCACATGTTACTTCCGTTCCCCTACTGTCTCTCTTTCTGGGGCACACGGATCTCAGTAGGTCTCTTTTCCTTCATGTGTAGCTTTTTCGCTATATATACTTCTTCACAAATAATTTGCTAGAAGTTGCAGCATTGTGAAGGTCTGAGAGAAAAAGAGAAGTTGTGGCTTCATCTTGCCTATAACATGTTATCTTTCCGTCAGTTGCTCAGTATCCTTTTAGCACCATTAATGCTAGCTAGTAATAAAAAGGTAAAGGTTTCCCCACAACTGAATGGTCTAGTCGTGACTGACTGTAGGGGGCGGTGCTCATCTCCGTTTCTAAGCTGAAGAGCTGGCGTTTGTCTGAGGACAAGTTTTCATGGTCATGTGGCCATTATGACTATACGCCAAGGCACATGAAATGCCACTACTAGTTATACTATACCATTAAACACCAAAGAACACTTTTACTGTTCATTAACGTAACTGAGTGTGCAATCCTAACCTGGAGTTAGGCCGGCACAGTTAGGCCAGCAAAATCGGACTGGCACAAGGGATACCATAAAGTATGTTTGGACCAATCTCGGAATCGGAGAGGCTAGCACACAGCTGTGCACTATCCCCCCCCTGATTTTGAGAGTTGTCCAAGCACGCTTTATGGTGGCCCTTTTGCCGGCCAAACTTTGCTAGCCAAACTTTGCCGCCTTGGGTGCCTTCGGGCAAAAAGGCGGGATATAAATCTAATAAATAATAATAATAATAATAATAATAATAATAATAATAATAATAATAATAATAATAATAAATGTTCTGGCCTAACTTCAGGTTGGGATTGTGCTCTGAATAAGGTGCAACCCGACTCTTCTTCAAGCCAGTGTTTGAAGACTTGGTTCACAAAGCAGGTGAAGGGAATCTTCTGGGAATTGTCACAATGCCTCAGTCCCCTCTATGAGGAGAGGGGGAGTGAAGTGCCCTGGTCCTTTTCCCAGCCAGGCTGCCTCCCTGGGTGCTGACTCTAGCTCCGCCCTGATTGCACCCTTGGTTTGTCCGTCAGCTCCAAGTCCTTGGCCCTTTCATCATGAGCTGGCAACATACTTTTAAGCCCTGCCACCCATTCCTCTTAGTCACTTTGCGTCTCCCACCCTGTCTGCCTTCCACAATCACTAGAAGCACCATCCCACCAAGCTGTGGGACTTCTGGCTTAGTCTTCTAGCCTAGTATTGGATAGCCTGGACTTCTGGTAGATCACTGTAAGGTGCAAGAAGCTGGACAAGAGGGGCCCTTGGTGTGATCCAGCAAAGCTCTTTGTATGTTAGAAGTGACATGGACAGAAACAGCATAGATCTTTATGTGCTGCCTGCTGGCACCATTAGGGTGGGCATGCCATGGTTGGGCTAATGCAGATGTGGGACAGCCTCCGAGGGGCCATAGAAGTCCATCCCTACTCTACTAAGCTTTTAAGCCTTCTTGGATGACTTTGGGCCAATTAGAGACTCTCAGTCCAACCTACCTTACAGGGTAGTTTTGAGGATAAGTGCGGTGGAAGCACCATGAGTCTATTCGGATCCATACCAGTTAAATCACTGGCACAGAGCCAACTAGCCCCACAGTAGGGCTTTCAGGTCTTGAATAATGGTAGGATCCTGTGGCAGCCTCTGCTGCCGTCCCCAGCCTCTCTTGGGCCTGTACCACCCTGCTCCCTCCCCCAGTTTCATCTCTTCCCCATTCTGCCTCCATGTCACTGGGCACTGCACTTACCCTGTCTGGTGGCCAGTTCTTCTTCTCCTGGCTCAGCACCTGCCCGTGTAGTCCTCGGCACCGGAAGCAACTCCCACTGGGCTGTTGCAAAGTGTTCTATGGCACTTTTGTGTCAGCCATCTCCTGGGCAGCGTGCGCAAGTCCGGCGCTGTGGGAGATCAGAATTAGGCCGTAAATTTCATTTACCTCAGTGAGGTTTACTTCTGAACAGACATGCATAAGATTGCATTGTAACAGTGCAGTCCTAGCCTTGTATACTGAAGAGTAAATTCAATTGAGTCAATGGCTCTAATCTGTAATAAGTGTGCCTAAAATTGCACCCTACGGCCATTGTAATTAGCACTGTCACATTTCCTGATAGTGCTGGAAGTGTATATATTGCAGCTTCTTTTCAAACGAAGACTCTGTGAGGCTCTGAGTGCTCTTTGAGTGCATAGTCAACTGAATGCCTGGGAGTTGAATCTGGGAGTCAAATAGAAAATCTCTTGTTCAGGGATACTGTGTGGCTTTTTGACGTGTCCCTTAAGGAATTTGGCTCAATGATGATGGATTATATTGATCCATTAATGTAGCAGCCTCATCTGTGAAAATGAAATTGTGGTATTAAGTTGTGCAGTTTCTGCTGATGTGTCCCCCCCCCTTTGTATAATGCAGAATCCTACATGCTTCACGTAGCAGAGTGTTGGACTTGAATAGGAAAGACCTTGCTTCAAAACCTGCTCATCCATGAAACTTACTGAGTGACCTAGGGCTAGACACCATCTCTCTGCCTAACGTATCTCACAGAGTTGTTTATGATCAAAGGAATGGAGAACTAAGTACATTACCCTGAATTCCTTGTGGGATGGGGAAAGCCATGTAGAAGTGTGAAGACCAAAATAAAATAATTCATTCAGAGTGTAGGGGAGAAATCCACACAATGGGAGTTAAGAAAAGTTACTTAGTAGAAATTAGACCCATAACATAGTTCCTAAAAATTTTTTAAAAATGGCTACAATTCTTTTTTCCCCTCTTCCATACCTCTGCTATGTGGACAACTCATCACTGTTTTAGGTTTGTGCCACTGCCGCCCATGAAGTTGCAGACCTCAGCAGTCAGGTTCATAGAACGGAACCCCAGCGGATACCAGGACATGCATGTATTTAACAAATTAGCAAAAATATGCTGACTCTGGCCTGCATAAATATCTTCTATTAAGCTCACTGAAACAAAGAAATCCATGTGCAGGGCTGCACAATCTTATATCTAGCAAAATGGTCTCACTCTTTCCAACTGCTGGGCCTTGCAAACAAAGGAATGAGCACAGTTGCTGCTGGAACAATACGTGGCCTTTTGGTTGGTTTTTTTGCTCTGAAGAAATGCAGTGGATTTGGATTTGCCTTGCCAGATTATTCTAGTACGTGAGGCTGTGTTGCAACACACTGAGTTAAGCCATTAAGTTTTACATAGATTCTTCTAAAGTCAACAAAAGCCCTGTCTTTTGGTTTCTAGGGAACACATGCTTTTGCCAATGGCTTCTCACAGATCCGGACTGAAAGAGATCAAAACGTACCGTGTTTTGTTTTGAGCACTTTAAATGGCATCCTTTATCTTTTCTATTCAGATATCAATTTACTAAGGAAACAAAATTCAGGAGTTTGTAAAAAAAAAATTCATCTTATTTGTTTTTAGTGGCTGCGTTCTCAGAACAGCTCATTATGCTGGTGACCATAATACCAGTGAAAAATGATACTAAATAATCAGTCGACAGGGAAACTTTAATTACAAACAGCATAATTTGTCTAAAACACATTTTCCCATAGGAGAGTAATGTAATTGAACTTTCCAGTATAAAAAGATTTTTGATGTTAGCCTAGTCTCATGTACTTCCTGCGATCTGGGTCTCAAAGTAAACATCAAAACTGCGACTATCACTGGGACATACTTTTCAGAAGAGGGTTGTTCTAGAAATATAAGGAACCTCTCAAACTGAAGGAATGAATCCAAAGATGTAGCACAGCTTGGAAAGTTTAGATTACAGTTTACAGTTTACTTTTAACTCAGTGGGTCATGACCCACTGCCCTGGGAAGCAACTGCTTCTGCCCCTTTAAAGGGCAGAACGCGTTTAAGATGTGGTCGCAAACCAGAAGTGGGTCGTGATAGCATTTTAAATGTATCCTGAGGTTTGGGAAGCCCTGCAGGGGGATCTCCATAACACCCCAGACACCAGCGCTGCAAGGGGTAAGTCTGAAAAAATGCCCTTTACCCAGGGCAGTAGTGCGATTCTTGGATTGCATTGCTGCCTTTGCTCCGTCCTGCCAAGATGTATGTGTCTCCCAACTCCCTTGCTGGAGTTTGGGAACCAATTAGTCAATCTGTTTGAGCCAGAACCTCTCTTTACTTTCCCAAATGTGAGTGCGTCTCAAACCTGTGTAAACTTCCATTGCTGCTTCTCCATTTTGTCACTTTTGTCTTAATATATGCCATATGCAATAAAGTTTTTATTCTATTTCAGGATTGAGCCATGATAGTGAAACACATTACTGTGAATTTTGTTTACTGAAATATCTTCCAGAAGATTCACTTCCTGTAATAAACATAGGAACACCATGCCACCAAAATGTGACTGTAGGGAGACTTCAGTGGTGATGTGATGTCTCCATGGGGAAATGACTCCATTAGATATTTGCCTATGTGAGAGGTGGGACAGAAATATAGGAAATAACCACAACTATTGGCTGTGATTGTCTGAAGCTACAAAGATTTCTTGTAGCAATCAGTAAAGAAAGTTACTCGTTAAGAGGATAATCCAGAAACCTGACCTAATAGATAACTTCTTATGAGTACAATAATAACTACTTTGCAGAGGCAATGTAATCTTATACTTCACAGGTCATATTGTACTAGCACATTTCTTTTAGCTTCCAGGTGATGCGCTTTGCAGCTACTCAGAATTCTTCATGGAAGGATCAACTAAACAAAATAATATTAACCGAATATTTTCAAACAAAACTCTGCAGTTTCATTTTTTGGACTCAATATTTTGATGCCAGAGATCTAGAAAAATATCTTACCAGCGTATGCCATATTACATGTGTCTGCTTCAATTCCAAAGGGCAGGTGTGTTCAGCAGGCTGCTACTGACAGATCAGAATGCTGCTTTATTTAGGCAAAGTACGTGTGGCATGATGGCTTAAAAGGAAACCAATGGGGCCTGGGAAAATAAACACATTTACACCCATGACACTTGAGCATTAGAGAGCAGCAAGAGTAAGTGCCAGTAATTTCACATGTATTTTTACAGTCCTTATTTATAACCAGTACTCAGCTGTGAAAATAGTGAAAATAAAATTGCAATTTACTGTTTTATTTGTTGCTGTTAACTGTATTCATATACCACTTTTTAACAGCCACAAAAGTTCACAAAACAGTTCATTTATTAATTAAAAGTGGGATATAAGTATTTGAATCAATGATTTCCTGTTCCATAATTAAAAAGATTATCCAACTATTGGAATTGCGAGTAAAAAATTGCCAGCTGCTTTTCTCAGAGAATGGGTAGGTGAAGAGGAGGTGGTGCTGGCCTCAGTGGCAGCCACAATAGCAATGGTAAGGCACACCTGCCAACATGCACACAAAGGAGAGCAGGATACATACTTGCAAGGACGGTGGATTTGCTCAGGCTGTTTCTACTGTAGGTCCTTATTTTTCAGTCAACCTGGCCTAATACTATTCTGTCATCATGGCAGGAAACTTTGGAACGAACTTTCTCTGAGATGTTTCTCTTTTGATTTTTAGAATCAAAAGATGGATAAAAGATAAATTCCTCCAGCTGAAATTAGAATCCTCTATGCACTAATGTGTGGGACATGGTGGCGCTGCGGGTTAAACCGCTGCTGCTGGACTTTCTGACCGGAAGTTTGGGAGTTTGAGACCACGCGATGGAGTGAGCTCCTGTTGCTTGTCCCAGCTCCTGCCAACCCAGCAGTTCGAAAGCATGTAAAAATGCAAGTAGATAAATAGGTACCACTTTGGTGGGAAGGTAACGGCGTTCCGAGCGCTACGGCGTATAGTCATGCTGGCCACATGACCACGGAAGCTTGTCCTCGGACAAACGCCACCTCTACAGGCTTAGAAACTGAGATGAGTACTGCCCCCTACAGTCGGTCACGACTAGACCATTCGGTCATGGGGAAACCCTTACTTTTTATGCACCAATGTACAATAATATACAAGAATCTGCCACTACACACAAATAAATTCTTGCCCTACATATAACAATGTGTGGCATGCAGGCAGTAGATGTCAACAGAGCTTAAGAACACTTCAGCAAACCAAAGTGGATTTGAACTGCTTGTCTTCTAGATCAAAAGCAGATTTTGAAATTTTTAAGAAAGGGAAGGGAAACCATTGCCAGTACAAAGTATTCCACCCAAACCAATATTTGCTGGGAGGTTACAAAATGCAAGATCAGCTTTTGCCTTCAGACAATCATAAAAGCCTTCAAAAAGAACACGACCATATACAGCACCTCACACTAGTTGGGTTCAGACATGACATGAAGACATGGTTTATTTAATTAAAGTGGCTTTGTGTTATGTTTGAATCAGAGCTTATCCACAAACTGTGGTTTGTTTGGCATTCACAAACTAGTGTCTGAAATCACAGCTTGAAATTTATTTGCAAAGCACAGTTTATGCTAACTGTGGTTTTGTGTTATGTCTGAATTATATGCCTGATGAACCACAGTCAGGGTCATTGCTCTTCCTCAGAAACTGCTGCATGGTGGAGACGAGTGAATTTATGAGGCTGAATCCTTAGCAAGTAGGAGGCAAAGGCAGACAAGCATCCCTAACTGTTTGTGTCGAAATTCTAACCATGGTTTCACATGATTGGTCTCAATCAAGCCATTGTCTCACAGTCACGAACATGTATCTTTGAATCCAAATAAGGAGTTACAGTTCTGTGTTTTTTAGAAAGGGGCTCTTGCAATGATGATTTAGGTGCTACATTGATTTGAGGGTCCCTTCCCCACACTGCTCAAAACTGGTTATAAAGAGAAGTTGAATCCCTACCACTGATTGATGCACTTTTCATGACTTAAAAACCGGTCACTTGTGCTTAATAAAGTTGAACCTCAACCTCAGTCTGGTGTCTACCTTGAGGTGGTGCAGGGGTAATAGCTACCTTAGAATGCCAGATGCAGGGAAGTGGCAGCGAGATACAAGTACCCGATCGCCTTGTGTGCTCCCTGAAGCATCTGGTGGGCCACTGTGAGATACAGGAAGCTGGACTAGATGGGTCCTTGGCCTGATCCAGCAAGGCTTTTCTTATGTTCTTATGCTAACCTTTATTATGATTAATAATCGGAGGGCTGGAGGAAATTGGCTACTGCTAACCGAAAAGATGCATTTTTTTTTTTGCAACTTGCAGTTATTTGGGCTGCCTTGTGACACATGAGCACATTTCTAGCTTCTAGGTTTGATGACTCAAAAGATGTGGAGGCAGTTCCAGGCATTAGGAGCAGCAGGGCAGGACACAGAAGTAGGAGGAGAGCTGGAGGTAGGGGTTGAGACCCCGTGTCTTTTCAAAGCAGCTGGCAATAAAAAAAAGAAAAGCAGAAAAAGAACTTGTCTGCTTTTCACAGGGCTCTGTAAAATAGTCCCTTCAATCACTAAGAAAAATTGAGCCAACAGTGCACAAATTCAAGGGTTCATTCATGCCCCATGCTTGGTGTGGGTGGGTGGGAATTCTTGTTATCTACCTAACTTTTTAAAAAGTTATTTTTTTCCACTTCTCTGTTGCTGGCAACCAAAACTTAAAGCAGTGCCAGAAAAACTTTCAACAAAATTCCTAGAGAGAGAGACACAATTCAGCTTGGAAAACTATTATATACATGTTGACTGTATTTAAAAGGAAATTCATAGGCTTTTCTTCAAGATAGTTGTCTAAGCATCCTCTTTGTCCAGTATTACAACCCTGCAAACCAGTTTGTTGTGGTCCTTGTTGTTATATTTTATTCTTGGATCTCACTCATTATCTGTTTTCTTGTGCTGTACAGCATGCTAATCCCCTTAGCCTACCTTTCAAGTCTCCTTTGTAGTATCATTTTCACTATAATTTCTCTATTTTTCATAGCTAAATGGATTAGGCAGGGGAATGGGAGCTCCTTGGGGTCCTTCAAGGTCATTAGTTTCTCATGAAAACAGATCACTATTAATTAAGCAACAACAGATAAAACAATCCATAACCAGGAAAAAAGGACATTTTTATAATTTAGACCAGGAAGTTTGAGGCGCCAGTAATTTTCTTGTTTTTATCAGAAGTATACATGTGCATTTCTTAGTAGGGAAATGGAGCTCTTTCTGTAGATTATTTTAGTGCTTGCCACCAGACTCCAGCAGTTGCCTATTGTAAGGGTAGTGTGTCTTGTGGTATCTGTATAATGTCAAGCTTTCATAACCTGATTGAACCAGGAGCTGGTCTATCCCCAGACCTAAGCATATAGTTGCTGTTGAGTACTGTAGGCTTTAGGACTGGATCGCATGATCAGTCTATTTGCTAAGAGCTCATATCCCAATGGAAGACCTGGATAGATTATGTAGTATGATTCATCATATTGTCAGGTGCCAGCTATTCAGGCTGTCATTATTATTAGGGTGGGTGGGTGAGTTTGGCTTTGCGTTTGTGGCAGGAGGGATTGTTTTTGTTGGTCTTTTTTTTCTGAAAATGCAAGTTGACAAGCACCCGCCAGTGCCCCAAAGATACTGTTGCTGATAAAGAACAATTCTTCTGAGGAGAACGTGACACAGCTTCGTTGGCCAGTAAGGAATGAGGTTTGAATATCTTCCACAATATTGTTTTTAATTCTAAATACAATAGTACGTAATCGATAGCTGTATTAAGACCCTCACTCTTCCCCTTCTCCTAACTTGGATTTGAAAATGTTAAGTTAGTCTTTTGGTCACAAAGTCTGTGCAAATGTGTTGTAAATCCCATTGTACTAACATATTGATAAGGCAATCTTATAATAGGACAGTGATGGTGAACCTATGACACGTGTGTCAAAGCTGACACACCACGTCGTTTGGGGTGACACACCAGCATTCACCAACACCTGTCAAAAACTGAGTTTGTTTTACTCATTTTTCATTTTTGTAATTATTTGATGCTTCTTTATACATATCATACATAGCACCATACATGATTAGACTGTATTTTTTGTTTAAATAAATGAATATAAAGAATTGTTACTCTTTTGTTTGGGAGGGTGGTTCACACACCAGCTGAGTCAAGTTAACCATTTTCCTAAGTTTTGACACACTGAGCCCAAACGGTTCGCCATCACTGTACTAGGATCAATAAAAAAAAAAGCAAAACAGTGTGCTGGCTTTTGGGGCTTCATAGAACTCTTCTGCAGGGTGGATAAAAAAATGGGCATGGGCGCAGCTAGTAGAGGACATGCGTAGTTGAGGGCATACACTTCACAGTATCTTATTACTAGAGGTAGGTGAAAACAATTTTTTTTTTTGGTGGTTAATGGTGTTTTCCAAAGGTGCAGAAAGCAGTATTATGTGTTTTTATTCCAAATTTACATTATAGTTATGAATTATAATCACTTTAAAAGTGTACTAGGTAGGTGATATAGGTGGTGTATTGTCAGCAGATGGAACCAGAGTCATTACCTATGCATCCCCATTAAATAGTTAATAAAAGTTTTTTTTGCAGATTTTGTGATTTTTTTTTTACAAAAATGAAGTGCAGAAAGCACTTTTACATGCTTTTATTTTGTTGGTACCATTTTCACTCACTTCTAGTTACTGCCTTCAGATGAAATTTTAGAAAGCTCTTTGCAGACTAAATAGGTTAAGTTAGACCCCATTGTATCAAGAACTACTGCAGTGATTCCCAATGTTTTTAGCACTGGGACTCACTTTTTAGGTACAACAACCAGCGGGGGGACTCCCCCCCCCATAAGAGCAGAAGTAATGTGATTAAGTAGGAAGTGACATCATTGTTCTGTAAAAACCATGTATGTAGATAAGGTATGTAGATAAGTACCAGAGGTTACCAAATGCAACTGTTGTTCTCAGTTACTGGGGGCCCAAAAGGTAACAATATACCTGTATTCTGGTGCCATTCACCTGATGTTGGCTATCTCTTAAACCTGGAGGTTACAAACAGTTATGACTTGTAACCTGTGATAGATTTTTTTCATTAATCTGTCCAATACCTTTTTAAAGGCATCTAGATTAGGTGCCATCATTTTTTGGTAAGGAATTATTATTATTATTATTATTATTATTATTATTATTATTATTATTATTATTATTATTATTATTA
>JAJKFI010000006.1:19810861-19893791 GCA_029204185.1 Lerista edwardsae
TATTATTATTATTATTATTATTATTATTATTATTATTATTATTATTAATTGAATTTCTAGCTTGCCTTTCTGCCCTGTGTTGGAGCACCCAAGGCAGCTCGCAATATTAAAATTGCAAACAATAAAATAAGATAAAACAATACAAGAGAAAAGGTAGGTTTAAAAGATTAAAACAGTAGTATAAAACAATTTAAAAACACTGGGTTAAAATTTTTTCCTTTTAATCAATGTTATCGGGTGTCCCCTCGTTCTGGAGTTGTGTGAGAAGGAAAAAAGGTTCCCTCTATCCCATGCATAATTTTATATGTCAGTGTTCCCCACTTCCCCACCTCCTTTCTAGGCTGAAGAGCCTCAAATGTTGTAGCCTTTCCCTGTAAGGGAGGTGCCCCAGCCTACTAATCACTCTCTTTTGCACCTTTTCCAGTCCCACTAGATCAGTGGTCTTCAAAGTCTTCCCTGGGAGGAGAAAACCACTTAAGTATTTGTGGGGGCAGGACTTTAATAACGACATGATCCTCAGGATTGCACCACTGTTTTGGCAGGGGTGGTGGTCCCAATCCTACTTTCCAATTATGCTAGCCCACAGGGACTGCTTGCCGAGCAGGTTTTCTGCTTCTTATATATTTGAAAAATAACATTTATTTCCCTTATTGTTTCTGACCATATGCTCCTCAAAGTCACTCTTTGCCTCCTGTATTTTCTTTTAACATTTCTTTTGCCAGAGTTTGTGTGTGTGTTTTTAAATTCTCTTCATTACAACAAGACTAAGAAAGCCCCCCATCACCTTATTAGCTCCCCAATTCTGCACAGTTATTTAGCATATCAAGAAATCCATGAATTCACCCAGTTAATGTGAGGATCATTAACGTCCCCCATTATCACAACAATGTGTCTCCTTGGATGCCTCCCTTATTGCTTCCTCATCTTAAGGTCCCCTCCAGATTCTTGATCCAGAGGACAATAGTATGCCCCCATTATTGCCTCATTCCTTGGGCCTGGTAATTTAACCCGCAGTGATTCTACAGAAGAGTTGGACTCCTGCTTCAATTTCTATTCTTTTAGATTCTACTCATTCTTTGACATAGATGGCCATCCCACCTCCAGCGTACCCCTCACTGCCCCTCCTCTAGAGTTTTTACAAACTTCTACGCACCCCACAAGGTTACCATTATGCCCGCTATGTCAGTGTATCCCCTTGATGCGAGACTTGAAGTCTGCCCTGCTCAAAGGGCTCAAAATAGATTAACAATGGCATGACTTTGTGAACCAATTTCATTTGTAGGGCAGAGAGAGATGGAATATAAATGAAGCTGCAAGGCTATCAGGAAATGCAAGGAGTGATACTTCTGCCTTTCCTACTTGGGGATCTGAAGTTCTGCATTAAGAAACACCCTTTCAAATAAGGGACATCTGCCTGAACTAGAATCTGTGCGAACATGAAAGCTTTCCTGGGGCAAATGATTTGCACTTACTGCCTTGGTGTGGTCAAACAGTTTTTGAAGGCTTGCTAAAGCTCTCATAGTTTACCATGGGAAGAGTGTCTGCTTTTTTTCCTGACATACATCTGCATAGTTAAGATTAGCCCGTCAAAGTAAATTTAATGCAGCTTTGATGTTAATTCTTTATATTCCTATTAATGAAGATTTCTGTTTTATAATTCTGTCATTGTGGAGCTCTGAAGAACGAGGTCCTTTTAAGATATATGACTTGGGGAGGAAAGCTTGCATCATGAAAATACATGTGCGCATTGTGGTGCCTGCTTAATGCACTGTTTAAACATTTCTCAAGCAACACGCTTAGACTGGTGGGTTTTAGGAGTTTAATGGCAGAATGTGTACAATTTGTTTCAGTGCAAGTGACGTTTTCCATCTCCAGAATGCATTGTTTTTATTGTGGGTTATTTTTAGGATACCTCAGTTTGAGGCTCTTGTTGGGTGTAAACAGTGTGGCTGCTTCCCTGTGTCACATGGTGCCATTGGATGAAGATTTGTTTAAAAAGTACAACATGGAACAGTCTGAATTCTTGTTCTTCTATTTGACCATTGCTGTCTCAGTCCTTAAATTATCTTTGTTTACAACTATCTCTGAGTTACCCGGGACTCTTCCTATAACACTCAGAGATGTATGTTCTGTATATGTGTCTATATACTGTGTGCGTTGGCCTAGGACACACTATGATAAAACTGCTTGCTCCTCAAAGGTGGAAATGACTACTTTGGTTATAGGTCCTCTAAAAATCAGTTGCAAATATTATGCGAAGTGTGCAAATTTTATTTTAAGCAAGAGATTTATGCAGTGCTTAAAGCATGTCTCTGTTTTGCAGGCCTTACAGTGGTGCTGTGGATGTCACTGACAACTATGTAAACTCCCAGTTCTACAGAGCCTCGGAATTTCTGTAAAATGGAGGAACTGTATAAGGACACACAAAACCTTCCCATGGATGTTACCAACTCGCCTTCAGCAATGGCAAACAACAAGCTAGAAAACAGCGTTGCCCAGTTGATAACGGCGGAAGCCTGGAATATCAATTCAGCAGACTTGATGAAGAAAGCACTTTCACCCCTGGTGACTGTCCCTGCTCCATCAATACTGACGCCACCAACAGAATCCCAAAGTGGGGTTGCTCTCAAGGTAGCTGCCACAGTGCTTCAGCCAATTTGTTTAGGGGACAGCCCTGTGGTTCTGCCGATACACCTGCAAGTAGCAGGAAGCACCGCGCCTCAGATTGCTCCCAACAGTAATACTCCCTATGTCATGACAACTCAAGGGCCAATCCCATTGCCCGTCCTCTTAGAGCAGCATGTGTTTCAGCATCTGAACTCTCCACTGGTGTTACCTCAGAGTTCTCCCTGCGCTGCCAACCCCATCCACAGCAGTCTCTTTCAGGGCTCTTCTGCTCCAGTTGGACAGCCACAACTACTGGATCAGAAACCATCCAATCCCACTCAGGAGCCTGTCTTGCCTCCTGTCTTTCAGACACCCGGGTTTGCTGCAGTGCTGCAGGATCTCTTTCCCACACAAGGAGCCTTGGGTTCCTCACCCTATCAGCCCCCACCTGATTGCTCTTCTGTCCCACCGCAGCCCTTCAGTTCCCCTTTATCTCCACTGGTTCCCCCAGCTACACTCTTGGTACCAGACCCTGTGATTGTTCCTTTGCCTGTTCCAGTCCCTATCCCAATTCCCATCCCTATCCCAGTGCCTCATAATGCTGAATCCAAGGCCAACCTGGACTGCCCCAAGGCAGCTACTTCATTCATCCTGCACTCCTGCAAAGGCACCCAGACGCCCTTGGAGAAAGAAGAGACAAAGCCATTTGACTTCCTCCACCACAGGGAGGTATCCCAGCTGAATCGGCACACTGTCATCAAGATGGGCAATGAGAATGAGGTCCTTGATCTGTCCATGAAAACAGCACCTCTACTTAAAGAAAGTGAGGACAGTCTCCAGCTCTCCCCTGAAGATAGTGCTTTGGACCTTTCAATTGCTTCCTGTCGGAAGACTAGCAACACTGAAACCACAAGTACTATTCGCTCTGGATCCACAATGGATGGCAATGCTGTACTTTCTATAGCAGATAAATTTTCTAATGCTGCTTCATCCTTTGCTCCTTCAAAACCCCAGCATGAGGCCCCCACAAAGGTTGAAAGTAGAGTGATCAGCAGCAACTCATCTGAACTCCTGAGACATCAGTCCAAATGGCTGGTGGACCAGACTAGTATAGTACCCAGTGAGCCCTCCACGGGCAGTAATATTGAGATTGTGAGCACTTCGCAGACGGCCAAAGTGATTGTCTCCGTCAAGGATGCGGTGCCTACTATTTTCTGTGGCAAGATTAAAGGCCTCTCGGGGGTTTCCACAAAGAACTTTTCTTTCAAAAGGGATCTGCCCCAGGACTCAGTGCTGCAGTGTTACGATGTGAAGAACCAGCCAGAGGCCCGGGATAACGCAGAAGCACTTCGGAAACCCATCAAAAACCGGAGTGTGAAGTTAAAGAAAATGAACTCACAGGAAATACACATTCTTCCAATCAAAAAGCAGAGGCTTGCTGCTTTTTTTCCAAGGAAGTAACTTATGAAGTTTTAGAATGTTTAAGGTATAATTATTATGAACAAAGAGATGCACTTCATTTTAAAATTACATTTTAAACTTTTAAACTATCTTTTTAGTTTTTTGGAGGTGGGACAGGAGGGGGGGGGGAGGGGGGGGGGAAGATTGCAGATGACCGAGTACAATTTTTCCTTTTGTGTTAACTTTTCATTAAAAGCAAATAAAAAGCAACATATTTTTAAGTGGATTGCACATTTTGCAGCTTTAATGGAATATAATGGATGAGTGAATCAGATGGGTACGAGCTATTTTCACTGCCATAAAGTGCTTTGATGTGTTTCTGAACAATGGTGGATAGAATGGAACTTTCAGAATAAATGTTTGTATGTGCTAATTTGGTTGCAATATTTTGTGCATTTTATACAGTACCTTGCTCTCATCTGGAAAGATGTTTGGCACATGCCTGAAAACTGCAGAGCAACATGTTTACCTGGTAGATCCTTGATCTATGGAAATAATGCAGACTAAATAACTTAATATTGTCGTATTGCATCCTTCATATTCCTCCATATTCCTGGTAATGGTGCATTTTCAACCGTTTTACTAAACCAAAATTAATGGTGCTGGTATTGTCATGTAAAGCTCATTAACATAAAGTCCAGCAAGCAACAAATAGCCTTTTAAGGTCAGCTTAAAAGGGTTATTTTGAATGCTGAAATGGGATTTCATTGAGCAGTGAGTCCTCTCCCCATTTTGAATATAGTTATATAAAGATGGATTCAGAGAACTATGAGTGACATGCTGAATGGTGTTTCTTGTAGCCCCTCCCAATGTCTCACAAGCCAGTCCTCAGGAATAGAGAAAGCTTTAGCATGGAAAGAGGGAGTTTGTGGAAGTCTTGTCTCCTCTTGCGTGGGCAGAAGTGTAATTCTGCTCAGAAGATTTAGGTGAGATCCAACCCAAGATGTTGACTCTGTTTTATTATTATTGTGCTCGTGCAAAAGCAGAACAATGGAATTATTATATTGTGTTATAGTATAAGAGCCACTAATAACATGAGGAAATAGTAAAATCTTGAAGAAAAGCCTCATAGGTGGTGGTTGCTTTTACTTTGGGACATACTATATGTTTTGAAACTTACAATATTGCAGTTGAGGACAGGAGCTGAAAAGCTGTAAATATATTTGAATTGACAGAAAATGGTATCTTGACTGCTAGCCTCAGACGTTCAGCAATTCTTGTAACATTATATTCAAAAGTTATTTTCAATGTGTTCCCACCCTCCAAACACTGGACTGTACTTCCCAATCTACTGCCAGGTCATTAAAAAACTTCTTGCCATGGGTTCCTAAGCTTCAGAGTCAAATGCAGGGTGCTCTCTTGACAATGGTGTCTACTAAACAAATGCCAGCATGACCAGTAAGATGACAATATTCAATGCTATACGTACATACATTCTCAATCAGGAGTGGGCAGGTGGCAGAGAAACTATTGGTGATGTGATACAAAACATCATCATAGTGATAACTCATTTTCGTTGTGACAGCAGGTTACATTTGTTTGCATATGTGCAGTCAGTCAGAACCAGCTTAAGAACATAAGAGCCCTGCTGGATCAGACCAAAAGCCCACCCAGCCTGTTGCCACTCCCTTGCTCAAATTTAGTGGGTGCCCCCAGTTCTTCTATCCATCCCAGGCATACAACTCAATCACGTTCTTCCTTGTGCTTTTCCGGACTAAAGAGCTCCAAATACTGTAGCCTGTCTTCGTAAGGGAGGTGCCCCAGCCTAGTAATTATTTTGGTCTTCTTCATCTGGATGCACAGGTTCAGATCCAGCCACTTTCTTCTCTCTGCCATGCATTACTATCACAATGTGGTCTCATAACTAGATATTGATGTAGTTCTAAGTATCATTAAAACTGTGCCATTAAGTACAATTTCTGAAAGGTCCCAAAATATATGTGATGAGAAGCCGGGTGTTTCCTTTTCTGTAGCCACCTTTAATTTAAAAAAAAAAAAAGACAACCAACTGACATGCAAAACAAGGGATGGTGTGCTTTGGAGTGTACTCCCCTCCCCCAGTCTTGGGTTAACATGCCTTCAGTAGATTGTAAGCAAAGGACATTTCAATGGCAGAAATTGAGAGTGCTGATGTTATAAGCATTTGCTGCCTTTTCAAACTTCAGTGGCTTCAGATTTTAAACTGATCATATGTAATTCAGTCAATCTTTCAGAAGGGAAATGGGATGCCCCCTACAGGGAGATGCCTCAAACTTGTTTGCCGGCCCTGCCTCCTGGAGTAGGAGGGGCATACCCAGAGGTCTCAAATGGACCCCCTATTCCTCCTCCCAGAGAACCCCTAGGATGTTGTCACAGTTACATTTTAAAAGAGGAATAAAAGACTTGGTCTCTTTGCAAAGAACCATAATCAGCTTCTTGTCAGGGCAGGGAAATGCCTTTGTTACAAAAGACCTGTTGAATTATCTATTATAAGAAAAAGCAAATTCAGTGCTAGGTTCCTGAGGCTGGCATAATATAATCTGGATTTCGGTAATCAGTTAAGTCTTTGGGTACCACCATATTGCTAGAGACTGGTTGAAATGAACTTCAGATGCTTTCCAACTCTACAATGGTAAGCATCTAGTTTTGTAGGCAGCTGGTGACAGCCCCCTGCAGACATTCTTTTTTAAGTCTGTGGCTCTGATTATTACATTCCTTACTGAACGCTGCCCTTGTATGCGCCTTTCTCTATTGCAGCAGGATGGATCTTCGACCTTCCCACCCTTGTGTATGCCCAGCCACCCAGCCCCTCCAGCATTGATTTTCAGTGCCAGGCCAATGCATTCTTTGTGTTCCTTTTGATTAAGTTTGCCTTGGCAAAAGACAATGCCACTAATTAAGCTGTTCTTGTTATGATTACAGCTGGCAGGACTCTAACAATTTTCACTTCACATAGGGAGAGTTAATTTGAATAAAGTTGGAGAAACCTCACTTTTAATTTGAGAGGCTGATTTTGATTGTCTTGTGTGCTAGACTACATGGTTCAAGAGTGCAAAATGGAACAAACCTTTGAAAAAATGTCCTGCAGTGGCAATCATAGCAATGGCCAAGTTTGTTTTGGCATGCCGTTGAGGCTTGGTCCACCAGCGTGGCGCTACTGGTGCCTGGTGAGGCCTGACTCATTCCTGTTGCTGCTGCCCCCACCCCCACAGACTTGTCCTCCATTGATCTACCTTTACTGTCCTTTTGTGCCACATCTGCTTTCGTTTTGTGCAACATACTCCCAAAGTTCTCCAATGTCATGGAAATTATACTTTTAGTCCAAATGTTCTCCATAGCATGTCTTATCTCACTTGTGTTTAAAGTTGGTTCAGCCATTAACATACAAAATCTAACACATTTTTGTCTGTTTCAAGTTATTGGAGAATCTTTTGAAATGCAAGTGGCATAAAGCACTAGTAAGCGGAATAACACCACCCACACTCACTTCAATTTTAGCCTGATCAAAACAGGCAGTATGGATAATTAAGAACTGAATATTCTACCACCTCCATCCCGCATGATTTACCAACAGAAGGACCTTTTGTGATGGGACTTAGTGATAGTTTAAATATTGTATGTCTAACACTGCAATATGGACGGCCTATCACTATAACTAGCACTTACTGAATGTGTCAAAGCTCAATATGTAATAATTCACCAGTTTAGAATCACTGAGGTGTGTGAATGTGTTCCTATATCTAATTGAAGCATTATTATTAGCCTGTACAGTGTGTAGAACATCTTCGTTTGTACAATTACAGGTTTACATAAAGCAGCTATAAATAGTATCACAAAACAATGGACGTGTAAACAGTGAACAAATTTTATTTTCTATTTGAATAAGAACATCCAGTTGAAAATAATTAAAAATATATTCTGTTACAAGCACTTGACAGACTTTGATGTCATGCTATAATACAAAGTTAAATTTTATGACCTTCTTGTTTCATGGGCAAGTATTTATGCAAAGCAATAAACATCCTTTGCACAATGCTATGCTAACGATTATGTACATCACACTGGCAAAAAGTGTGAAAGCTAATATTGCATTTCATAAGAACACATATGAAAGATGTTAAAAACCATCTGTAGCTTATAGAAAATTAATTGAACGATACATGTGGTATTTTCGGAGGGACTAGATGCATTTTGGAGAAACTAGGAAATTACATACAAAATAGTGTTTTTCATAATCAAATCTACTTGACTATTCTGTGTCAGAATAAAATGAAAGAGCCACACTGATCAGAACATACACTAGTTTTTACAGTGTGGGTCTTCCACTTTCCCTATAGTTTTAACAGCATTCAGAAGTGCCACATCAGACAAAAAGATAATCCTAGTATCATTTATGAAAGTGCTGATAACTGCACAGCTGGGATTTTCCATAGTTCTCACTAACTCTGTGTTTGTCAGTCAGTGCCTCAAGGTTAGAAAGTGATTTGGCAATTCCTTGAGTGCCTGTTTGAAAAACTGCAGGGAAAAAAATTGGTTATGCATGCCATTTCAGAGATTGCAACTAATAGGCCAAGTATTTGCTATCATTTTTTCATTGAAACTGTGTTCCTCTGTAATGCCACTTGGGAACACACACATAACATGTGTAATATATCACAGTCCTTACCACTTGATCCTTAATATTTGCATGACCATATATGCCATAACACTTTCGTAAAGCCACATCACTGAGGTGATGTAATGGTTGTACACCCTCATTAGCAACAAATATTTAGCTGGTACAATAAAAGTACCAGATCACTCCTCATTAAGACAAGTCTCCAAAGTGAACTCCTAATGTAAAACAAGTTCCAATAACTTAGGTTGCAATCATATGCAGACTTTCCAGGGAGTAAGCCCCACTAAACACAGCAGGACTAGCTTCAGAGTCTTATGCATAGAATTTTGCTGTTAATCGAATACTTTTGAAACTTGACTTAATTTTGCAGTATTTTTGTTAAACCTGAGTAATATTGGTACACCAGTAAGCAAGGCATTTTCAGACCAGTAATGTGTAAAAAATATTTTTCTTTAACTAGAAGCTTTGATATAAAAGGCAGTAAGAAATATAAAATCTACGCTCCTTTTGGGACTACATGTTTTCTATCCTCATTTGTACTATTACATACAAACAGTACATTCGGTTCCCTACACAGCAAATGTACATGGTTGTCCCTGATATTATATTGGCAGTGACAGTAAAACATTTTACTATCAGCACAATGTCTTGTAGCTTATAGAAACAGCACCAAGGTTAGTTTAACACAAGCATGTGCACACACACGCACGCACACACACGAACAGTTCAGAAATCTGAATTTTTTAAAATTCCCATGTTTTTCCAGAAAACTTCCCAAAACAAAATGGCTCAGCTTAACACAATGAGAATCCAAGAATGTTGCATAGTGCAGGGAGTTCCCCTGTACGAATCCACCCATCTATTGATTGTTCCTCTCTGCTCCCCCAGAAGCAGACAGGTTTTTGTAAATAGTATGAGGGCAAATTCACATTCATCCAGCGAGGGCAATATGTGGGCAATAAGGGGTTGCTTTGTGGATTAAAACCTGCATCTCTAAAACTTAAAGCAGAATACGCATTAATCCTTGCGAGATTACATAGGACCCAACAGACTTCAGCAATCTTGACAGCATGTAATCACCACTGTAATCACCACCACCACTAAGGCCCTTCTTGGCACCCCTACCCCCCAAATAGATATGAGCATTTTTTGCCCATTTATTTTGAAGATCCTAATGCACAACAGTATGTACACATGCTGTTACTGCATATGGACCAGGGCCAAAACGTGTTGTGCATGTTTGTTTATTGTTTTTACAAGAATTAATCTCTACAGTTTCAACTGTCACAGTGCAAAAGTACCTTTTTAAAACACATATGTACAATATATATATATATGCATGTACCCTCCCCACACATACACATAAATATACACATACATGAACATACGTCCACGAATACGTGAACATATATATACGTTCATGCCAAGCTTCACAAAGAAACGGAATGTTAAGAGGTCGGGCTATTCCACAAGCAAACTGGAAATCTGTTCATCCATCTGGAAGCTGGCTGCTCAAACAGCCATGAGAACTTCCTTCTCAGAAAAGAAATATTGCCAGTTTACATTATCAACATGCTGCAAAGTTTCCCCTCATAATTTAAAAAGAGAAGTCATAACTACTTCATAAAAGCTTATTTGTTTTTAAACACACACACACACGCACAAATTCATATGGCTATTCCCTTTTTGTAACTCTATAGCATAATCTGAATATTAATTACACCTTGCAATCCAAGTGTAAAAGCACATTAACTGATCATTGCAAAAAAATTTATACCTGTTTTCTTTTAACACATTAATTCAGCCATCACTGTAAAGCCTTCAAGTCCTGATACTACTATTATTCCTTTGGAATTCAGCTGTTTTGGTTCAGAATGAAAATATACCAGCTGAAGCCAAATAGTCAAGAATACACTTTGCAGCTTTCCATGTAAATATGTTACTGCCTTCTTCCTGTACCTTCAAAACAAGGGGAAAAATATTGAATGTAAAACTCTTCCATGGACAACCAATATTTCGTATTTTGAGAGGAAACTTCTGCAGCCACGTCTGGTTCAGGGTGGCACGGTGCTTTTTAAATGGAACACTGGACACAATATCCTGGGAACGTGTTCTGCTGAAGCAAATGAGGCCGTCTTCCATCCATTTCTAAGTCACTTGCCCAGCCACAGCTCTTGCTGTACTGTTCCCGATGACTGTAAACCTGAGGGGTTGTCTGACAACATGCAGCATTATTGTTGTACGTCCATCGCTTAATACTTTCCTTGCTTAAGTCTCTCAATGTGGTAGCACAGCTTTAATGCTGGCCCTAACTTTATCCCCATATATTTCATTATCATATCACTCCTCAGTAAGAGGAGAGCCTTTCCATCGATTTCCTGTGGAAAGAAAACACCATAGTTAATAGATCGGTAGAATTCTGTTTTAGAATTTTCAACAACAAAAAACACTACAGCTGTGCCCCGATATCCACTGATTTGGTATCCTCAGTTTCAGCTATTCACAGATAACATGGATACTAGGGTGCCTATTAAAAAGGCTGCTGAACATTGTACATTGTGCTTGACAAGAGCATCAAAAATAGCCTAACCAAGATGTAACGGGGTAAAAAGGAATGGCCTACGCATTTGAACAGCACTGGAAAATTTGTCGAGATATTTATATACCACTTTCTAGGTATCCCCCCCCCCAAAGCAGTTTACATTTAAAATTGATTAAAATAAACTAGAATAAAACCAATTGTACTGAAACTCCTCAAGCCTGGGTAAATTAAAGCTCGAAAAAGATAGCAGGGACAATGCCAGATGAGCTTCCTTGAGAAAGCAGTTCACAGATTGGGAGCCACAATGGAAAAAGGCCCTCACATCCTGAGAAGCCTCATAAAGGGTCCTCTGATAAGGATCTCTGTAAAGAAGAAGAATCTCCAGAAGCAGACAGAATGTCTTTACATTCATCCTACTGCTGGCAATTTTGATTTATATTAGGCAATTTTCAGCCTTGGTAAAGGAAAGATTTTTGGAGGAGGAGATCTGTGCGGAGCACAATCCTAAGTAAGGCCGACATAGCAGGGCCATATCCTAAGTCCAGCAGGAGGAAGCAGCAGCTCAGCCCAGGGCAAGAGGAGGTTTTTCCCTTGCACCTGGGCAAGCCCCAGCCAGCCCTATGGGCCTGCTCACATCTGCACCTGTTTTGCAGGCGCAGGTGAATGTGGATAACAATGGCCTGAATTGGGGCCACCGAGGACAGGGTTTAGGATATGGCACTGTGCCTGTCATGCATCACCACCACCATTGCTACCCCTGGCACACCCTTGGCGAGGTCCTGCGCCACCTGAGTGCTGCCAGCTCTTGACCGGCACTGCTGGCAGGCGCAGCAGTGCCCATGCGCCAACACTGCTGCTTGTGCCGGTCCAGCACCCAACTAACCAGCACAGATGTGCTTGATGGCACGTTTGCAACAGCACTGGACCGGTGCAACAGCATAGCCCCAGCACAACGCAGGTATAGGATTGTGCTCACAGTCTTTAAAATTAGTGTTCTGTTAACAAATGCCAAGTGACAAGGAAAAGGGTCTTCCTTTTAAGAACATAAGAACATAAGAAGAGCCCAGCTGGATCAGGCCAAAGGGCCATCTAGTCCACCTTCCTGTATCTCACAGCGGCCCACCAGGTGCCCCAGGGAGGCACGAGACAACAAGATGCTTGCATCCTGTTGCCACTCCCTTGCACCCGGTACTCTGAAATAGCCTACTACTAGTGTAAGGAGGTTGCACAATCCATCATGGCCTATAGCCCATGATAGACTTTTCTTCCAGAAATCTGTCCAATTCCCTCTTGAAGGCATCTAGGCCAGATGTCATCACCACCTCTTGTAGCAAAGAGTTCCATAGATTAACTACCCGCTGGGTAAAAAGGTATTTCCTTTTATCTGTTTTAACCCTCCCAACCCTCAGTTTTAGCAGATGTCCCCTGTTTCTGGTGTTTTGAGAGAGGGAAAAGAACATCTCTCTATCAACTCTATTCCTTCCATGCATAATTTTTTATGTCTCAATCATGTCCCCCCTCAGGTGCCTTTTTTCTAAGCTGAAGAGCCCCAAACGCTGCAGTCTTTCTTCATAAGGGAGGTGCCCCAGCCCCGTAATCATTTTCGTCACTCTCTTTTGCACCTTTTCCAGCTCCACTATGTCCTTTTTGAGGTGCAGTGACCAGAACTGTACCCAGTATTCCAGATGTGGCCTTACCATTGATTTGTACAATGGCATGATAACATTGGCTATTTTATTCTCAACCCCTTTTTTAATTACCCCAAGCATGGAATTGGCCCTCTTAACTGCTGCCGCACACTGGGTCAATACCTTCATTGAACTGTCCACCAGAACCCCAAGATCTCTCTCCTGAGCTGTCACAGACAGCTCAGAACCCATTAGCCTATAGGTGAAGTTTTGGTTTTTTGCCCCAATGTGCATCACTTTACACTTGTCTATGTTGAAATGCATCTGCCATTTTGCTGCCCATTCACCCAACTTGAAGTGATCCTTCTTGGAGCTCTTCACAATCCCTTCTGGTTTTCACCATCCGGAAAGGTTTTGTGTCATCCGCAAACTTGGCCACCTCGCTGCTTACCCCTGTCTCCAGGTCATTTATGAACAAGTTGAAAAGCACCGGCCCCAAGACAGATCCCTGGGGCACTCCGCTTTTCACCTCTCTCCACTGTGAAAATTGTCCATTGACCCCCACTCTCCGTTTCCTGGCCCTCAACCAATTCTGAATCCATAAGAGGACCTGCCCTCTTATGCCTCTGCCTTTCATTAAAAATGCATGTCTAATGCTATAATTTAGAGCTGACCCTCACACACATCTTCTTAGTGAAATACACAACCAACTTTCAGCCACTATTCCTAACATACTGCCAAACTATATAAAAGATGTTTAATTAAAAAAAAAAAAAGTACACTGGGACTGACAATGGTTGATTACAACTACCAATCATTTATAGCCTTGTCTTTTAATCAGTATACTGGCACTATAAACCAGGAAGTACAGAAATGTCTTTCATGCTCTAATTATCTTAGAGCAGTATGACCAAACTCCAATACAACTAAATCCAATAGCCCTTATTTTTGACCCAAAGCTAGGCTATAGTGGCCACAGTGGCCAATAGCTGGGGGCAGGGGCAGGAAGGGGGGCCCCTGAGCATAATACCTTGCATTCACCTCAACTCTTAAGGAAATGGGCACTGTGTCCAATTTCTAAATAAGTAGCCTGAAGCGTGGCCTCAAATGAGCACCAGCCTCTTCTACTTGAGAAAGCAGACCCCCTATCAGACTACACGGTGTACTATAAGCAACTGGCTCTCTTACATGTCTCCTGAAGAGTTCTGCATGAGGTGCTAATGCCTGTGGATCAGCTTCTTTCACAAATCTCATTACTTCATCTATTGACCACGCAGATGGGTCCTTACTGGATGTTCGGGAAGGCTCCCGTTTGAGTGCACTGAGGTCCGGTCCTGTTGTAGAGCTTGCAGCTTAAATAAATGCAACATGATGACAATGAGAAAGGGAGAAATGTCACCGATATAACCACCACATTTAGGGGACACAATGTGCATGATGCCCGGGAAGCCTTTTATATGAACCATTTAAAAGAGAGAGAGAGAGAGAGAGAGAGAACACACACTGACTCTTCCATGGTACAGGTATTTCTTGGGAGTGCCTCTCCATACGATCAGAATCATATTTAATCAAGCGGATTTACAGTGTAGATTTAGCCATATCTGATCATAGTAGAGGTACAATCTTAAGGACACTTCAAGGATGAAAAATAAGAGACAATACAGCATGGTTGTGATGGTACAAGTGGGCTGGGGTGGTGTCCTGTGCTGTGTTGCCTTCCCTCTAGTCTTTCAGCTGGTGGTTCTCTGAGGGCACTGGCTAGATCGAAACAAGCTGCCATCAGCCAAGGCCTCAGAGGTGCAGGGGGGCAGATTGCCTGCACCCTCCACCAACTGGGTGGCAAAATTTACTTCCCAGGAGCAAAGGAACCACCAAGCCAATGGCTCCTCTGTTCCTTGCCCTCCTCTCAAGGGGTCAGGGAATGCCTGGCTTTTGATTATGGACCTGGTTTCAATTCCTAGCCTGGGCCTAACTAGCCCAACTGCATTCCCACAGGGATGGCCCTGCCTGTCTGGGGCTGCCCCCGATCCACCTGCAGTCAAATCTCTGCTGCCACATCAGGGAGAGGCAGATCCCACTCCTGGGTCACCACCAAGCTCCACACAGCCACCTCCATGGCAGACAGGGCCATACAGAAGGGCTGGAAGTGGCGTGCTCCTATGGCCCTATGAAGAGGTGGGGCACATTCTCCTAGGCCACAACAGGCTGAAGGGCACAGCCATGTCCATACCAGAGAGTGTGTCGGAGTCCCATAAAGCCCCGGCAAGGCCAGTGTTGTCATCCTCATCAGGGGCAAGGAAGTCCAAACCCTGACAAAGAGTATTTTTTTGCCTATTTGTAACAGGTCAAATGGCAACAGCAGGATTTATAACAGAATTTATTATAACAGAAATGGCAACCGCTGGATCCTGGCCCTGCCGGGATACTGCCAGAGGTCTCCTTGGGGGGAGCATTTGCTCCCTTCCTCCTCAGAGACCGCAGCCAGCAGCATTGGGTCTCCTTGGTTTTACACCCATGTTTAAATGGGCACAGAAAAGGAGACGCCCGTGTTGGGCTGCCTGGCTTGGGAGGGGGCTCAGGATGTGGCAGCTAAAGCTGTTGCCATCTCTGCTCCCCTCCTAGGTCCTATCCTCCCCTCTCCGCACCTTGTTCCACTCCCTCTCTGCCTTCCCTGCCCCAAACAGCCTTACTGTCTGCCAGTGCTGCTGGAGCGCTGGCTGGACTCCTGCTCTGCTCTTTGGCCAGGTGCTAACTAACGCTAGCAGTGCTTGCTCACCTGGATGTAGAGAACATGCTTTCCAGCATGTTCGCAACACCTTGAATCCATTATTAGACATATTGCCAGCATTATGGGCCTCAAGATTGGGTGCTAAATGATTTATACCAGTGCTTCTCAAATTGTGGGTCAGGATCCACTTGGTGGTTCACGACCTGAGGTCAGGTGGTTCACGCAAAGCTGCAAATGTTACTCTTTACTCTTGCTATAATCCTTTTGTGAGTGTTGACAGTTTGAATTTTCAATGAGGGTTTTTCTTTTAATTTTGTTTTTGGTTCAGTGCTTTTACATAGTATTTTGTCCTAATCTTGCTTTTTGTCAGAGATGTTCCATGGTTGTGCAATTGCTGCAATCCAAGAATGCCAGTTTGCATTCTAGGAGTGTCATTTGATTAAGGGCGCAATCCTAACCAACTTTCCAGCACTGACCTAGCTGTGCCAATGGGGCCTGTGCTGCATTCTGCAGTGAGGTCGTAGTCACAGAGGCCTTCTCAAGGGAATTCAAGGGAATGTTTGTTCTCTTACCTCGGAGCTACAATGCCCTTATGCCGGTGCTGGAAAGTTGGTTAGGATTGCACGCTAAGTCACAGTTAAGACACTTCCTGCTTGATGATGTCACTTTCGGTCATGACATCACTTTCTGTGGATCCCGACATGAGTGCCATTCTAAACAGTGGATCTTGGTGCAAAAAGTGATAACCACTGATTTATACAGTATGCCTATGTATTCTAAATGCATGTACACACACACACACACACACACACACACACACACACACACACTCTTTGACATTCAGTGTTTTTAGGGAAGAAAACTGGCATTTGTGAAGTGACTTACAATAATTCATTTTGTCATAGATGAGGAAAGATCAGGGAAGTCTACAAAGTTACACAACACAACTGATACCATGGTATAATTAATGCAAGGCAAATTCAACAGTAAAAATGGACAACTAGAGAACACTAGCTCCAGCTTCTGATGTGATACAACAAGTGAGGCAATGCCTAAAGATAATTGAAGGGAGACAAGACACCTTCAAGAGTGAACTTCTACATCTACTCCGTCATTGTTGTGCCCATCTCCTCTAAACTCACTCTGTTGGCTAGAAGAAAGCAGCGGCAAGAAAAAATTCTGTCAATAATACAGCAAGTTACAGTTAACTAGATTTGTATGTTCTGACTTGTATGCCAACTTCATGCTTTTGATTCTTGGGGGGGCAAAGCTTTGAATGTCCAAATGCTTTCAGAGTCCCCTTCCTTAATGTAAATACTATCGAGAAGCAGAAGAACGAAGCATGCATTGAAAAGGTTTGTGTACCTTCAATCCTCCTCTGCAGTCTATTTTTGTTGACTTCATAGTAACTGCTGTTCCCAGCAGAACTTGATGAGAGCCTGCGTAGGATTGGTGCTGCATTTGAGGTAGCAGTTGCTGGTGGGAGAGAATTCCTGTAATAGGCTGTATTCCCTGAGGTACAATATTCAGTGGAACTCCGACAGTTAGGGCTTGAAGGATTGACCGAATTAAGTGCAGAATCCATTGAGTCCTCAGAAAACCGGTGTTCTTTGGCAGTGCCATTTTCTTCACTCGGCAGGGTTTCTGCTATATAACATGATTTAACACAAACAGTCCATTAGCACCAATAAGCTATAGTGGATCAAGTGGTATTCTTGGACATTGTAGACTTAGCTTTCAATCCCACCTCTTAATAAGACTTGCTGAATCTGCTCTGACAAGCCAGTCACTTCAGCCATCGCAGAAGAGAGGGAGTAAGGAATAGAAGGTGGAGGGAAGGTGCAAGAGTAACCAGATAAGGGAGTTCAGGGCTGATGAGGGGCCCCTCCCCGTTCTTTTCATTTTTGTCCAAACAGTGACTAATGGACAAATTCAATGGGAGAAGGGGTTCCTGTCAACAGTGAAAGTCCATTAAACTCAGACATTCCTTCTGCCCCATTAGTCCACTTAGAAAGCTCCTTTGGCTACTCTGACTGCGCTCAGGGAGACAGAGAGGAAAGGGGGAATCGGGTGTTACCAGTCCTATGTGCCACTAAGTCAGCACTGTCTGGTCAGCCTTTGCACCTCTTTCCTCTGGGAAAGCAGCATTGGCTCTCTTGCCCTGTTCCATATGTGATTCAGGCTACTGCCTGGATGTCAGGGCTTGCTTCATAGCCTCTTTTGGTCAGTAAGACCCCATTTTCCTCAGAAGGGTCCCTTGCCTCACAGCCCTTGCAAGACAGCACACTCCAACCTTGCACAAACAGATCGGTAATCTTGATCTTTGGTATCGCCTTACTACCAACCAACAAGCCAGCTCATCTAGGCCAACTTGTTTTGTTCTCATTAGTAAGGTGTGTGTTTTTGGTGATATTTTTTCCCCAGAATTTCTTGATTAAAATAGCAGATTGCGTTGATATGTGTGTTTATTCTACATTCTCATTCCAAGTTCTCATTTCTATTAATTCTAAATGCTTTAAAAGTGTACTAGGTAGATGATACAGGTGGTAGAGTGTCTGCAGATGCAGCCACAGTATTATTTCTAACTGGAAAAGCAGTCTTATTTTAATTTCTGGAAAATACCTTAAGCACCAAAATGCAGTGTTTTATGTTTTTATTTAAATATTTCAACTACCAAAAGGTGATGTTTAAAATCCAAAAGGCAGTTTTCAAAAAAACCAAACCCAACCCTACCCCTACTTCATAGGTCATTACAATACACCATCCTTGCAGCTTTCACCCATGCTTCTTTCTTTTTGACTGCATAGCTGTGCCACTGGCCACCATGCAGGGGCCGTGCACACGAATTGATCACACAAATAGATTTTTCTGTAGGGGAGGGCTGTGGCAGCTCAGGTAGGTAAGTGTAAGAAGAGGCTTGGGGTCAGGCTTACTTATCTTGGAGAGCTCCCTTGGCATTGGCACTTGTGCTGTCTTTCCCCTCTCTATCCCTGATGCAGGCATTACTGGAATGAAAGGTTTCTGAGGGCACTCTAATGGAGAAACCTCTCAATTCTTGAAAGTGCCATAGCACATAGTGAAGCACCAATGCCAATGATTCCCGGGAAGGGTAGGTATGCCTGCCCCAAGCTCCTTATGACACTTATCTACCTTAGAGAACTCCCTTGGCAGCACTGAAGGAGTTCTACAAAGTAGTGGTTTGGCCGATCTTTGCAGACAGCATCTGCTGAATAGAGCGTTCACTGTAATACTATGATGACTGCCTGCAAGTGCCAATCAATCCTGCTAAAAGCACTTGGATTTAGAAGAAAATTGGTTCTAAGGCTCAATCCATGCTCTCTCAGCTGCAAATCTTACCTTCTAATCTTTGCAAGAGGTAGATGCGGTTGCTCTGCCAGTACTTCACTTCCCCTCTTAAGATTTACTCATAAATGAACATTTAGCCTAACTTGGCATTAGAATGCCTAACCTAAATGCATTACAAGGAAGTAAACTGAAATCAACAAGGCCTTATTACTGCACAATAGTTGGGAGGAGGTACACATTTACATGAGGTCCCCATCAAGCTGGTGCCACTGTTAGGGGAGAAATGCTAGTGGTTTGTTTTGTTGCTTGCAATATATTCTGTAGAAGTGCAGCCTGCATGTGGAGTTTGCACATATGCATGCACCGTGGGCCCCTGGCTAAAGTGAAAACTGCTGTGAAAATTTGCCTGACTGACTTTGCTTTGCTGCTTTCACCCACAGAAATGATAATTACCACTGCTAACTGAGCAAAGAAGCACCTTGTAAAGTGGTGTCATATGTAGCAGTGGGAGAGCAACTGTCCCTTTTCACCCCAGCAAAGCGCCCTTTCCAGTGACTATGGGTGGTTTCACTCCTGCATTTCTTTTAGACTGTGAGCCCTTTGGAGATGGGGAACCATTAATCAATGTGTTTTGTAAACCACTTTGTGAACTACTTTTTGTTGAAAAGCAGTATATAAATATTATCATCATCATCATCATCATCATCATCATCTATAGTTACCTTCTGATGGATGAGCTTCAGTTCTTGGGAGTTTAGGAGAAAGAGGGGCAGTATAGGGTGGTGAATCCTGAGAATACCGCTTGGTGTTTCTGTTATCTGATATTTCCTCTTTTGCTGCAAGTAAACCAAAATAGAAAATTTATTTCAAATAAGTTAACTAATGCAATTATTGTAAGTAACCAATACAAATAAATTCAGTAGTTCAAGTTCAAATTCATGAGCACTGTTTGTTTTTTATTCTCTTATGAAATCACCAAATTTCCTGCTGCCACAGCCTTGCTCTGTGGAAGTGCTTTGAATTGATTCCTGTAAAGGAAAACTGACAGATAACAGTGTGAATTTTTCTGGGAGGAATCAAGTGCAAGAGACACTGATATACTGGGCAGAAGATTTAGTCGAGAGGGTTAATGCCTCCGTATGCCTGAAGATAAGAGCTGAAGTTCTGAAGGTTGCCAGTTCGAGACTACCGGAAGTCTCTGTGAGCGGCAGACCTGTAAATTGCGACCGATTAACAGCTGAGCTGTCTCCTGCTTCCTTGTGAGAGGGGGAGTTGTGCTGAGACAGCCGCTTCTCTGATGGGAGCAGGGAAGCTGCTTATCAGCCAGCAAGAAGACAAACGGGTGGCCAGAAAGAAGGACTAAATCCAGAAAGATCCATCTGTATGTGTGTAGTTCTTGCAAGATAGAACATTTCTGTAAAAATTGTAAAAACCTTCGGGTTTCTAAATAAAGTCTGCCTATGTAAACCGCCTTGAGTTATAGTCATTAGAGAAATCTGGTGACCTAAGAAAGGCGCTGTATAAATACAAGTATTATTATTATTACTCATTCTGGTATAACATTTTTCTGCTTGTGTTCCTTCAAAACCTTAGAAGAAAATTATTATGCTGGACCTAACACAGAATGGGCAGTTTGCTCCCCAGTGAGACTGTATCAGAAATAAATCACGAGCAAAAGGAGTGCAGCAACTGTGTTTGTTTCGGCATGCAGCAATTAACATAATAGGCGATAATTAAAATGTGCATACTTAACCATCTGTGTCTTTTTCATAAATGTGGCAGATGCTAAGCCACAATTCTTCTGAAATACTGAAAGTGCACACCTCAAACTTGCAGCTCCTGAAACATTTTTTGTGCACAGAAATGAGGCCTGTGTGATACCATGGGTATGACGAGTACAGATTACTCATTAAGTAAGAGTATGAGCTAGTAACTTTGCAGAAGGAGTGATGCTCTGTTCCTAGAACCTGTATCCTGCTGCCAGCTCTTGTGGGTTGTTTTGTTGTCTCCTTCTCCTCAACTCTCCCCTAAAGTATACAGAACTATTTCTTTATATTCATTGTTATTTCTGCATGGGGCCATCTAGTTGAAGGTCTATTCTACTGCAATAAAAATATTAGAGATACAGTACAAGTGGGGAAATGAATGTTGCAACCAAGCATTACCTGATTTGTTCCTTTCGTATTCAGTAGGACTGTGTGCACTTCCCACGTAAGGACTAAAGGGCTGGCTACTGAACAGATTATCACACTGCAGACTGTGACAGAGTTTCTCCAGGAAGCGTAGGACAAAGGATGCACTGTTTACAGAAGGAAGACTGATAGTGTGCTTCTCTCCATCAAAGGAGGCTGTTAGTACAAAGAAAAACCAACACACCAGAATATTATGAAACAGAGTGGAACACCACCAGCGCCTAAGAAACAGAGGGCACCTCCCTTGAACGGAAGCCGTTCCGTTCAGCACCTCCATTTCAGGTAGCAGAAAATGTCCGCTACTTATTGTGTTCTCTTTGGCAAGCTTACTATCAAAGCTTTAGACAGTTTTATTTATTCTTGTGCAAATCCAGAGCAAATGGGCTTCAGCTATCCACTGTCAGGACATTCTGAAATATTTTCTTTTACAGTGATACCACTCAGTTACAGGCAACTGCTGAGGACAATTTTTACTCCTCCCGACCCTTTTCCAAAATGTGTCCTGTATGGGCCAGGAGTATAGCCCTTAGGTTGACCATCAGCACTTTTCTGTTTTCCCAAGGACAAAAGTGAACACTATAAACTGGATTGCAAATAGCTGGAAAGTTATTTTCTCAACTTAGACAATGACGAAGTTTGACAACTCCTACTGCTAAAAATCTAAGAAATATTATAAACATTTTACAAGCTATTTTTCACTATTGTATAAATAAGGTACTCAAGATCTATTATTTTTGTGGCAATTCAATGTGGCAGAGTGGATTCCTTTCTCCATCATTGTCTGAGGCCAGAGCTGGCTGCCCAGGAGATAGGCATTGTGGCAGCCAGGAAAGGGGAAGTACCGTCAGGGAGGATGGCACCTGTGTTGCTGTGCCTCTGCGCTGGTTGGAAGAGTGCCAGGATCCAGCACTATAAGTTCTCTGCCAAGTAGAGGGGAGGCATTCCAGGACTGAGAAGGGTGAGGGGGAAGAGAGGAAGGAGAGAAACTGGACATGGGGAAGGCAGCTAGGAGGGCAATTTTGGCCTGAAGGGACCCGGGGATGCAGCAGAGGCTTCTACTGGATCCTATCCCCCCTCCCATGCCTCAAAGCCCTACACAGGTCTACTCAGTTCTGTGCCAGCAATTGAGCTGGTGCAGATCCAAGTAGACCCATAGAGGCTGCCAGGGCCCAACATGGGGTAAGATAACTGACATTCCATTACCCCAAGGAGACCTCCAGCTGCCTTCCTCGCCCCTGTGGGACATAGCAGAGACTGTTTCTGCATCATTGTAACCCCGAATGGGCAGCCCATGTCCTATGTAAAGTAATGGTGTCTTATAAAAGATGCATCCCTTTTATCTGTTAAATCATGAATAAAAGACTGACACAGTCCCTTATGCGCAAATATTTGCAGGAGATGCGTGCAAGCATTAGTGCTTTTGCAGTTTGCAAACCAGTATTAATATTGCTTGTTGGTGGGTTTATGAAGGCTTGATTAAACCTGCATACCACATACCGTGGATTACTGTCCTCATCTGATATTATTTAATATCACTATATTAAGGGAAATCCTTTTTAATGTCCATCATTAAATTATGAATTCGTGCTAACTTATTACCTGAAAATGCTTCTGCTAGAAGTGACAAAAAGCAGCTGCTAATTTAGAACTAGAAAAATATTTTATCAACACAGCCATATGTGAGAAAATTCATTCTGTAGCAGATAACACAAGTGCTTGGAGTGCTGATCCTTACAAACCACCAAAATATTTTCATAGGAGAAGCAAAACAGCTGCTTAGTTAAAATATATGGAGCCATTAAGTAAGAACCTAGACAGATTTGTTTTGAGAACTCTTTACTTTATTAGTAATAATATTTAAACAAAAGCAGTGTGTTTTTGCTAGTGACCTGTAGCATAAATGGGATTTGCACTGATTCACTTCAAAGAATGTGGCAACAAATGTTGTAAGAACTGCTTACAAGCAATGTCAAATTAGCTAGTCCAGCCCTCTTTGCCACTGGAGCAAAGAAAGAAAATGACCTGAACTATTTTACATGATTCTGACATATTAACCTTTGACCTTGATTGTGCATTCTAAAGGAATGCGCTTTGCTATTCTTAGTGCAATTATATGCATACCCCTCAAAATTAAGGGTGCAATCCTAAAAAACTTTCCAGCACTGACGTAGTGGTGGGAATGGGGCATGTGCTGCATGCTGCAATTGGGGGGGGGCAGTCACGGAGGCCTCCTCAAGGTAAGGGAATGTGTTTCCTTACTGCAGAGCTGCATTGCCCTTACTCCGGTGCTGGTTAGGATTGCACCCTAAGTCTCATAACTGTTCAGTGGCACTTACTCCTGTTGTGCGTAGGCTGGCAGCTACAGAGGCTGATGAAAATTCTTTTGCCATTTCATTTCCTGGAGCCCAGCCCAAACTTTCTCATAAACAGAAATGTTTTGCCATTACCGGTGATCACCTCTCCTGCATGATGCCCTGACTTCAGGAATCCAAAGACAGTTTTTGATTGATGGGCACAGTCTACGCAGGCTTGCACAGCCTGCTGAAGAACCATGTTCACAGGACCAGGTCCAAAGTGATCAGGAAGCTGTTGTACTTTCTTTTTATCCAAATGGGGCCCGGAGTTTCCATGTTTGTTAACATAAACACAAACTACAAAGGAAAGAAATATTATAGGCACTTTACTTTTTGAAATTTGCTAACCTTCAGGAACAAGAAATAGGGCCTTCATTGGAACTTATTTCACTAAGGTATCTCTGAATAGGTGTGCTGATAATCATTTATGCACATGAATGTCTTTTATGCATTGATATCTGACTTGCCAGCAGTTGAAACTGTAGGCAGAAATTGAGAGCACAATCCTAACCTGGAGCAAAGTTAGGCCAGCACAAGGGCCACTGTAAAGCGAGTTTGGACCACTCTCGGAGTCAGAGAGCATGACGCTCATCTGTGTGCTGGCCTCTCTGACTCTGAGAGAGGTCCAAACATACTTTATGGTGTCCCTTGTGCGGGCCAAACTTATCTGGCCTAACTGTGCCAAGCTAAGTCCAGGTTAGGATTACGCTCTGAGTAATGAAGAGGGGACAGTTGGTATTCTACGTTTAGAAGGCAATCCCGCTCTTGCTTACACAAGCTGCCCTCACCCTTGACCTTCAGCCCCAAGGGGAAAGAGGAGAGTCCTGCATTCTTAATATGTGTTTGCCACTTCACCTTATGCCCTCAGAATTAGAAATAAAAGGAAAAGTTTTCAGAAATAAATCCTGGCCCTTCACTCTTAATTTTATTTGGCCTCATAATGTCTGAGGTACAGATCATAGTTGTATTCAGATAGGTAATACCAGTTATCCAAATTCAGTGAGTCTGTGGTAGATCATTCTTAAACAAGAACAAATTGTCCATGGCAGAAAGTTGGTTCAAGCCCATAGGTAAATTGAGGATTCATCTGGAGAATTTAGATAGAGATTTCTCCATCTGGAAATCTGCAGTATTTTTTATGATAACTCTCAATGGCATTCCTGGGGGGGGGGACATCACATTTTTCAGATGCCTGCACACCTGTGTAAAGGAGCCCCACCCCCTCCCCTGTAGAGCCATTTAGGGCTGAAAAAGCAAAGTGGAGGCATTGCCACCGCTTTGCTCTTGCAGCTGTGAATGGCTCTGAAGGCAAGGGGGAAGGGCTGCTTTACACAGGTGTGCAGGCACCTGAAAAACGTGATGTCCCCCCCCAAGGAATGCCACTGAGAGTTGTCCACTCCCAGAAAATCTATCATTATTATTATGTGACAGATCAGTTTACCTGTTGATATGACAGCTGCTGTTGCACCAGTAATACTAGGCCCATCTTTGTGTATCTGTGGGTTGCAATTGTCCACTTTTGCAGAAATAAGAGGAGAAGAAAATCCTGGAGATGGAACAGGTAAGATTTTTTTCTGTTGGAAAAAGAAAAAAGCTTTTTGTTAAATTAAGATAGCTGCATCCTTTGCAAAATGAAAGACCACCTTCAGATTATCATCTGCTAAAACTACACTGTAAAATGTAATCAGAAGATTGTCAAGATTGCAGTTTACTATTTTTAGTCCCAAGATCTATTTCAAAGGGTTTCCAGAAGGGGAAAATTATCACAACATGGATTAGATCTGCAACTCCTAAGCATTTGAGCTTCGCAACCCATCTCATCATCCCCAGTAAGTTGCCGGGCTGCCAGGAATTATGGGATGCAATGCAGAATTTGCTTCCAGGTCACCCTAGCACAAAACCCCTGTCATTGGCCACAGCATGCAGGGGCATGTCCCATAATGTGATGCATTCCCAAATAGTGGATTGAGACCCATTTGTAGGTCTCTATTTTTGGTCATGGGCCTGCCACAACCAGGAAGTTGCAGGGCATCCCAGGGCACAACATGCATGACCAATGATGCAGGTCGTGTGCCAGTGCAACCCAAAAGCAACTTCTGTATTGCACACCACGATGCCTGACAATGTCTTAGTTACGATGGGCCATGACGCACAAAAAATTGGGTTGCGACCACTGGTGAGTCACAAACCACGATTTGGAAAACACTGGATTAGATAGAAACATATCTAGCATTCATAAGACTATCTAGTATACCTTTTCTACTACAGTAGTAGAAAATCTAGTAGCAGATATCTACTACACATTCCTAAGACTATCACCTACACAAAAGGTGAACTCAAGGTGATTATACTGCATCATAACCATATCACGATGGTTTTCTCAAGTGACCAGTCATCAGCTATAGAAAGCAGCATCAGCAAGGCTCCATTTGCATGATTTTTCCATAGATGAAAAGTTGCTGAAACTACAATGGCAAATATAGACTCCTCATTACTACTCTCCTTGTGACAACTGACACAAGCATATGCATCTATCCTGACAAGTGATTTTAATTAGCAAGGCCAGTTTGCTCTGAAAATTTTTTGTAAATCACTTGAGGCAGAAAATCACAAGAAATTTAGCGAAGGAATCGTTCTTTTGGCAACTTTACTGGTTTTTCTGTGATGCCAGGTTCCTGCTAGGCAAGGACTGAATATGTCTTAGAACAAAAACCGAGAGATAGGAGTGAGCAAATTTTGAGGTTTGCCAGTCCTCAGATATACCTCCCCTTGCATCAGGGGTGTCAAACATAAAGCCCATGGCTCAGATGGAGTTCTCAGAAGCAATTTCTCCAGCTCCTGTTACAAATGGGCTCTCTCAACATGATAATTGGGCTCACTCATACCTTAAAATGATGAACAAGATTTACACGTTTTCTCTTCTGTCATTTACAGCTAATGTGATTCTATGTGAGAACAATGCTTGTTTCTGGCCATCATCATCATATTTCATTATATTTCTGGCTTAATGATGTCACTTCCTGCTTATTGATATCACTTCCAGCCCTCAGCAGGCGCCATGATTTCTACTTGTTCCTCTACGTGAAATGAGTTCGACACAACTGTTCTAAATAATAAAATATATAATTTGCATTGAATACTTCGTAGATATGCAGGACAGAGACGATGCTCCATAAGATATTTAATGCACATGTGTTCAAAGAATAAACTGAACTTTTAATGAATTGCAAACAGTACAAAACAACCCAGGAAAACAAACACATTTCCTGCCAACAAATGTGAAGGTAAACAGGTTTGCTAACCTTCCTGCCTGGCTTCAAGCCTTTTTTCCTTTTTTTTGAGATTCTCCTTATGAGATGTGTTTTTTGTCACAGGAATATCTTTGGGAGACCTGCCTTTCCTAAGAACTGCAGATAGAGCTGGTAGTTTTCCTCGACTAGGTTTTCTGCCTCTTGGCATAGGAGTAGAAGCTGATTTCTGTGGAGACTGCATTGAACGCCGAGTCACTTTGGAAGGGGATGATTGGGCTTTTGTATTATTCTTTGTACTAGAACCTAAGATAAAAGTAAAAATAATACAAGTATCAGAATCTGAAAGCATCCATTTAGATGGCAGTATCCTAAAATGACATTTTTAAGACCACTCTGTAAAACATGCTTACAGTGAAATATCTTTGTGCACACTGTTTAGAATGGGGTTGTGAACTTCTCAGCAAGAAAAGGAAGCAGTGCCTTTGCCAGCAATTTGATCTGAAAATCTTCAGGTGACTGTGTTTCTCTTTTTCCTCTGAAAACATAGCTTCTATAGATATAGTTGATACTAGGGGCACAAGAGCAGATCAGGCAGCTTCTTTTTCAGCAAGCTGGCAACACTTGTTTGGATATCACAAGATTATAAGAATACCTTTGCTAACTGAATGCACTGCAAAGGAAATTCTTGCCAATGCACCAGGAACATCTCTTGCATAGAACCCATTGCTATAAATGGAACCTATGCAAGAATATTCAAGATAACTCTTTATGAACAGCAACTCATTCATTTATCCCTGCTTCTGATACATTGGATCATGCCTCACCTTTGACCAACTGGATTCTATGGTTGGCATATCAGTGAGTTGAGGACATTTCAACTGAAAGACTGAAGTCTGCACTAAAAGGAGGATTTTGCATGAGGCATATGTTTAGTATTCATGTTTTTGATAATTTTTTTCTAGTATCCAAGAAGACTCTCAAAATGATTTAAAAATTCCACAGTAAGTTAAAACAATGTCTTCCCATATTTAAATGCAGCTTCAATAGGAAAAGAAAAACTGTTCTACTTCCCTAAAACTGAGGCTGTACAATTTTGGAAAAATGTTACACATCTTTCAACTCTCTTAGAACACAGTTTTAATTAAGAAATAAGGCTGTGTGTTCTCCTTGGACAATAATGAGAAAACTTCACATAAAGAAAGTGCAAATTAGCAACAGAAATAGAGATTTCATTGTGTGACATATACAAGGGGAAGCTGGCTTAGCCCTAGTAAGCTTGTGATGTTTAACTATATAGCATAGCATGGCTTACTAAGGTTCAACTGTTAATGCATCCTTTCTGCATTGTATTCTTTAATTAACATCTTTATCAACTTTTTAAATCTTTCTTTGAAGTTTGTGGCGGTATTTATACAAAGAAAATTTCAGATTATATATTTCTGAATACAGCTGTTTTTCTTGTTAAATCCTAGACATGCATGCCATTTTTAAGGATGGAGTTTTCAGCTAACTAGGTAAGTGCTGCTTTGTGTGTGTGTCTTTAAATACTATGCAGAAGTAGTCAACAATATGTATCAAAAATACTGTAGCAAACTGTGTGCCATCAAGATCTGGTGATAAAGTACATGAGATATGTTCTGTACATTTTGATGCTGTTTTGAAAAAATTCACTGATACGAGGTTGAAAAATATTTTATCATGTTAAAAACAAATTCTCATAAAAACAAATGCATGGGACTGGATCTTAAAGGCTCCCTTCCTCTGATAGAAGAACCTGTAAGTTTTCGTTACTTTCAAATGCATTTCTTCCTAATATCACTAGCTGGCAAAAGAAATAATTCTAAAAGTTTGAAAGGATATGCTTGCACTATAGTTCATTCTTGCTTGCACTAATGTTTCAATGAATCACTGTGTAGTAAAAATCAATATTGCCCCAAATACAAAGAAAACAAGCTTCAATGCCACAGGTTATAAAAATGCAGACGCATGCTTTTACACACAGATAAACAGTCTACTCTTTGAAAAAATATGGACAGGACTTGCTAAACAAAGCCTGGCTATCCAGCAGTAATGATTTCTTGGTCCAATGTCATACAACAATTACATTGTTGAAGCAGGTTTCCTACCTTTATATTCCAGAGATGAAAATGTCATTTGTTAGCCACTGAGATGGTTCATACTCAGTCTGATAGGGCTGCTTTTTTACTTAGACTGAGAAAGCAAATCTGCAACAAAGCCCTTGCTGCTTGCTTGAAATATGCTAGCAAATCAGGATGAAGCTATTTGCATTTGTTGGTTTAAGAGGGAGAGAAGGAGGAGGAAACCCAGTGGAGTGGAGAGTGCTAAAGCAATTCATATATTGTCTGTGGGCCCTATTGACAGTGACCATCAGTCACCTGCTCATACTTCCTTAGCCCCTGCCTTCAGAAAGAGATCAAAGGTTACACAGGGTCAAAGAAGCTGGAAAGAAGTGAAAGGACATAGAAAATTTAGCTGCCAGCTTACTTACTGCCTCTGCAGACAAAGTTAAACAACAGCAGACCCAAACCTGAAGCCTCTTTTGTAAACTCAATAGGATGAGTAAAAACGTGCCAGCGAAATAAAAAAGGAAAAAGCACGTTTGCTCTTTTTCAGGGCAGTGCTTTGCATCACAATGGCCCTCTTAATTCCACAAACAAAAGAAAAAGCATTTTGTTTCTTGCTGCCCTGGACAAAACAATTAAGATATCAACCATTCAGATCTCTCATGTGCGGTCTTGGTAGGCAGCGGATCAAGTTAGGCATTCTTTAATTCCAAGAAACAACTTTATTAAGGTCTTTTGAAATGGAGCAGTCTTCCTCAAATGAATTACAATGCATCCTTGCAACACAGCAGGAAGGGGAGTGAAATAATGGAAGCAAAGTGTTTATGTTAACATGCTTTCCTGTATTTAGAGTTTTGGTAGCTTATACTCCTAATAATGCATTATCGTTATTGTTATTAACTAGTAATTGTTATCTATATAATATTACATACAACAACGTTTAGGATTCTCTAATTGCTTCTACTACCATCTCTACTGAATCCATTGTTTCAGACAATTTCTAGAGAGAGATTATGGTCTAAATTAGTGCTTCCCAAAGTGGTGTGTCACGACACACTATTCTGAGAAGCACTGCCCAATAACCCTTTTAGGGGCAGGGAGAGGGGGAAGGCAACAACACGATCCCCAGGATCGCGCTGTTGCCCTAACCAAAGGGGCTAATTGAAATTCAGCCCTTGCAGCGCTGGCCTCTTGAGTTGTTGCAAACATGCCTTATGACATGTTTGCGACAGTCCTGGGCCAGCACAACAGACTTGTGTTGGCTGAACAGGGCCTCAGGATTGCACTCTCCAGAAGCAGTTTTCCCATAAAGACGCACATAGCCTGTACTATTCAAATTATACCTTCCCATCTTCTCTTTTCAGAAAATGTCTTTGGGAGAGGGGAGGAATGCTGATTTCTCATCTAATCATCATAATATCCTTAGCACGTACATAGCCCTTTCAGAGTACACAAAACCTGTATTATCGCATAAAAACAATGTAAGTTAAGTGTTATTTTCCTCATATTGCAGCCAGGAAGCTGAGGCTGAGAGGGAATGGCTTCTCTAAGGCCACTCACAATGTTTATAGCAGGAGCTAGATTGGATCCAGGGGAGTCCTGCTTTGCAGCTCAGTCTCTTAGCCACAGTACTACACCAGCACTGCTAATCCAAATTATAGGACTAACAGTGCAAATGCTCAGAATCTAAAAATGTTATATATCTGATTCCACCACCACCACCCCTGCAAACACACACACAAATTAGATTTCTGCACAAGAGTTCTTGTCTTTATATAATTTATACATCTGTTAATAGCTTGCCTAGCACCATCAGGGAACATTTAAAGAACTGTCACCACAATCCTATGCTCCCCCTCCGCCGATGTAGCTGTGCCAACATGGCTTGTGCTGCTTTCTGTGGGGAGACAGTCCTGGAGGTCTTCTCTTGGTAAAATAATATTTTGGACCCAGGATTTGACTGCTGCCAAGCCTGCCCCTTTCCCAGACCCCATCCACCCTCCCTGCCCCCCGTCTGCCCCCCCAACTTACTTGGGTCAGCACGCTGGTCTGGAGCAGTTGCTGTGTGTGAGGTGGCTGCAGTTTCGTGTGCTGCTGGAGGCCTTTTTATGGGCAATCGCAGCTGTGGATTGGATTGGGCTGTGTGGCTGCAATCCTACGCAAACGTTCTTGGGAGCAAATCCCATGAACGCAATGGATTATATGTAGTATTATGCTGCAAATGCCCCATAGCAAACTTTGCTATGAAAACCTTGCTATGTTCTTGCATTATAATGGTGTTATCAGAATTACATCAAGATAATTGTAGGTTATCAACAGTTCAATACAAACCACTGTGAACTGTTTGGATGAAAAGCAGTTATTTATTAAAAATGCTAGTAGAAAAAAATGCTTTTGGTTTTTTTCCATTCTGTTTAGATTTTTGTTCCACTGATTTTTAGATTTTGATGAGAAAATTACTGTGAGATAACATATCAAGAAAAAGTTACTTTATCAGTTTAATCAAAGCCATAAAAACTAAGCAAGGATGTGGAATTTGGCAGCTAAAATGTCTCACCACTGTTCCCTGGTGGTTGCAGAGCATCTCCTGTTAAGTCACACCATCCAACTGGAAAAATATCCCGAGAATCGTATTTACACCAGTAGTCAAATGCCCCTCGCCAGCCATCAAAGGTAACAAAAACTTCATCTCCTTTTACATCCCCAACAGTTGCAGGGCATATTAAATAAGGATTTTTTCTGTCTATTGCTTCCAGCTTCATTCCGACTTTAAAAGAGTTTGGAGAGGGCTTTGGAGGTTCCTGCAAATATAAAGGGAATCAAACTTGTGTACATCTGAAATCTTGAAGAAAACACATTTGCTACCAACACCCCAAAAAGATGATGATGATGATGATGATGATGATGATGATGATGATAATAATAATAATAATAATAATAATAATACATTTATGTATATACCGCCTTTCTTAATATCACTAGATTTCTCTAATGATTGAACTCAAGGCGGTTTACATAGGCAGACTTTCTCACAAACCCGAAGGTTTTTACAATTTACAGAATGTTCTATCTTCCAAGAACAACACTCCTACAGATCTTTCTTTTCTGGATTTAGCCTTCTTTCTTTAGCCACCCGTCTGTCGTCTGCTGGCTGATGAGGCTTCCCTGCTGCCACCAGAGATGCAGCTGATTTCAGCACACTCCTCCTCCCACGAGGCAGCTGAAACTCAGCTTGTAATCAGCCGCAGTGTCCAAGGTCTGCTGCTCGCAGAGACATCCGGCAGTCCCAAGCCCGCGACCTTGAGATCTTCAGGTGTTATCTTCGGGCAAACGGAGGCATTAACCCTCTCGGCTAAATCTTCTGCCCTTAAGTTAAGATACACTTAACAACACAAAATATGTGGATATTTCATCAGCCAGATCTCCTCATTTTGAGAAATATTCATGCCTGCAAAGTGAAACTGCATGTTTTATTTGTAGAGTTTAAAGATAATTGGGGAATTAAAAAGTTAGAGAATTTTAAAAATCCTGCAGGTTGAGGCAGTCCAACCCTAATCTGTTCTGGCACAACCAGGGTGCATGGCCAGTGCTGTATCCTGCAAAGGTGAGGAGGCAGTTGGAGGTCACCTCGGGTTAAGAGGATATATTTCCCCTTACCCGGAATAAGGCCCCAAGCCTGCCCTATGGGGTTACTCTAATCTGTACCAGTTATATAGCTGGCCCAAATCTGGAAAGCCTGATATAGTTGGCCCCGGACAGGGGTTAGATTACAGCAAAAGAAACCTTCAACATCTAATCCCCCGGCCCTCCTCCCAAGCCCAACCCACCTTCCCTGCCCTGAAATCTCCCATCCCAGACTCAAGGCTCAGTGCCTTGCTTGTCTGCACCAACAGCCCAGGATCTGAATGCAAAGCAGCACTCATGGGATGGTGCAGGCTGTCTTACCAGTGCTGTTTACTTGTGAGTCATCATTTAGAGCTTTATGGCGCTTGTACGACAGCTCACACCAGCACAGCACAAAAACAAGATTGCATGGTCAAGAGTATTTAGGATATATATTTGTTTCCTTAGTTGGACGGATTTGATTAGGTATCAATTCAGAGAAAAGTTAACATAAAAGACTATTTAAAGGGTGTGTAATTCCTCTACAACATGATGGTTCTACTCTCCTAATGGAGCAAAAAGGAAAATGTTGCAGAGTTGTTAAAAAGGCAAAAGTTTCCCATGTTACATTTGTCAATGTCAAAGAGGTCATAAACTGAGTATTTACAACCTTGAAGATTTTATCTAAGGCATGTTTCTAAATTAGCAGAAGACTCACTTACAAAGCCATTCAAACTTGCATAATGCAATTTCAATGGATTCTCAAATGATGAATTGCTACCATGATGGAGTTTTGTTGCCCTCTTCTCACTTTTTTGGTTGTTTTGCAAGTCTAGTGGGGGGAAATTGACATTTTTGTGTTCAACTCTTTTGTATACATAATGAATAAAAAAAGAAGAGTCTGTTCTAAAATATTCAGTGTCATTCAGATGATAAATAAGTTTATTGTAATTTATACCTTTTTTGGTCAAATCAAATTGGTTCTTCCTTAAAGGCCATATATGAACTGTTCCAATTATGAGGGTAATTCATAAAGTATGTCAGGTATCAAGGAAGAAAAAAGAGCTAAGTTGAGCTTACGTGTGATAAAGGGTACTGGTTGTAATGTGATGTCATTTACTTGGTCCACATCTATTTTTCCTTTGGTTAATCCTCTTTTCACAGGACCTCACATTTGACTATCTCCACCTATTTTATTTCACCATCCCTCTTCTCCTGTCCCCATGTCCTGGTTTTTTTCTGTGCCTTATCATTTTCTTCCTTGTATAATTTGAGAATCTCTGACAGATACACAGCCTTATCCATGACCACAACTGGACAGAAGTGACTTGCATGTGGATTCACCATAAAAGAGAATACAGGTGTGGTATGGCCTCAGTATCAGCAAAGGATCCGTTCCCATACCCCCCGCAGATACCGAAAACCATGGATAAGCAAATGCCCCTTAAACCCACGCAGGGTTTCCTAAGCCCTCAGAATGCCCTTTACAGGCATAAAAACATCACTTCCGTATTGGGCCAGCAATGGTGAGATGTCAATGTGGTGTTGCCGGGATGGGCTTATATTAGGATAGTGTGGATGTCATGCCGGTACCCATGTAACATCAGCACAACATCCAGATAGGACGGGGCCTTAAGGATTGTGTTTTTTTTTTCTAAATAACATAGCATATCCCTAAGATAAGGGGTACCCATGCACTTGGATTAAAGCACTTTCAATAGCTTCCTTGCATTTTTATGCAGGAGAAGGCGGTATAGCACCTCAGTATTCTGAACAACAATGAAATTCAATCAAATTTCTTACCTTCTTAAAGAATGCTGTAGGTGCCATTTCAGCTCCATTTAGTGTCCTTAGAAGAAACATTGGCCAAGAAGACGCATTCATCTGAAATCCTAAATTGACAACAGTTCATTAAGTGACACAACAGATTTGCAAAATACACCTTTCAAGAAACCAAGAGCCTTCACTGAAGGTCTTAGCTCCACAGGAAACATCTGAATTAAAAGGAGACATGAATGGTTGCCAAAGCACACTTTCCACTTGAGGCTTCAACTATAATTAAGGCTGCAATCCTACGCACACTTTCCTGGGAGTAAGCCCCATTGACCAAAATTACTTACTTATGAGTAAATATGCATAGGATTGTGCTATAAGTGATATGGGCAGCCCAATCCTAACCTGCGCTGGAACAGGCAGGCAGGCTGACCTGCACTGCATCCAGTGGAGGTTAGGAGGCAGCTTGAGGTCACCTTCAGTTAAGGAGATATTTCCCCCCTATCCCCGATAAAGCTCCAGCCGCCCCAAGATTTTGGATCTGTGCCAGCAAAATCAGTGGCACAAGTCTGAGCAGCCCATGTAAGGCTGACTGTGCCAGGGATAGAGGTTAGAATCTAACCTAAGAGCAGAATCTTGGCTTCACCCCACTCCTTAGGCCAGTCCGCCCATGAGCCCACCTTGTTCCACCTTCCCTGGCCCTCCCAATCGCCACACTGGGGCAGCACAGAGGCCAGATTTGACCTCCACAGGTCAGTGCGTGTCCTTGCGCTGACCCAGCTGGCTCCTGGGTTGGCACAGACGTGGTTTACAGTTTGTGACAGCGCCAGGCCAGCACAAGGGACTTAGGCAGCTTAGCGCAACAACTGCGATTGTAGCTGGAGTTAAACACCTGGTGCAACATGTGGTAAGTCATATGGATAAAGTTAGGTGGAAAAAGGACCATTTTGACTTGTATTTTATTATGAGAAACAGGATGCTGGGACCAGAAGCTAGCAGGAGGCAATTATACACACAATTAGCTCCCTAGCTTAGCCTATGAAGAACATGCTGTAAAACTGCCAGCAAGAATATTTCAAAAATGTATTCAACAATGTACAGCAATTGGTCATTGGAACATAGCCTAGCCTACCTTCATGTATGAAAGGACACGATGCAATCTAATGACTTTTATCAAAGCCTCTCTTCGCAAGATTGGAGTGCTGCACAATGGAGCTTAATGTAGACATCTAACTAAGGCAAAAAGCTCATCTCCCAAACTAGCTAAATAAAAGGATAGGTGACTATTGACATGTCATGAAGCAGTAAAACTCACTATATAATGTCTGAAAACATTACTGAAAAAGGACAAATCTCAGCCATTGGTGATGATAAAACACTTAAATTCAAGCAGTTTTCTTTCCAATCAATGGCATTCTTCCTGTCTCAATGGAGGGCAGGAAAATATCCTGTCAAAAGGGGCTATATATTAATTAAATGACTAAATCTATTAAATAAAAATTATAAGTCCATACATAGTTTATTTTTCTTCAGTTTGACACTTCCTTTAATATACAAGTAATATATAGCCACTAAAAATAGAAAAGTTTTTAAAACCTAAAGACAGTAGGCTTCCAGTTGGAAGTGGATGCAATCAGGATCAAAGTCACAGGAGAGACAAAATACTAATAGACTCCTCCTGCAATGCTTTTGCTGCTATGCATACCCATCCTGGACTTTTGAAAATAAAGCTACCTACGTCCCGCATCCAGTTATGTGATTATGAGAACATCTACCTGAGCCCTTAAACTATCTTCATGCTTCCAGTAAATCCATTTTCAGTGCTATTAGCAATAACAAGATATTTCCAAAAATATCATACAAAAACTCTTACAGTCCGATCCAAGTGCTGTGTAGTGCTGCAACTGCCGTAAGGCACATCTGCGCAACCCAGAGAGCAAGCGGCATCAATGGGAAGATCTGCGCCACCCCATCAACACTTTGGTAGGAGCCCCAGTTGCCGCTAGAGGGCAAGAAGTGCCAAGAAGCATGGGCAGGGTGGCAGGAAAGTGTAGGGGCATTCCGGAGTGGAGGGAGGGCAGAACAGGAGGAAAGATAGGCCTGGGAAGGGGTGGGTGGGCATGTGAGCGGGGTCCTTCTCTGCCAAATTCTAACCCCCCCCCCCATGATGGATTCAAAAACGTGGCACAGGTCTTCTTGAGACTGTTCCAGTGAAATAGCTGGCACAGACTCAAGAAGTCCCATTGAGCAGGCTGGACTTGGGGTAAGGGGATGAATGTCCCCTTACTCCAAGGAGACCTCCAGCATGCAAATTCCAGCACAGGATGCAGCAGGAGGCGTTTAAGTGCTGCTGCTCCTCTACTTGATAGGATTGGGCTCTTAGCCATGATAGTACACTAAGAGCGCAATCCTATACCCACCGTTGTGCCGGCCCTACACTCTTGCGCCGCCCAAATGCTGTCGAAAACGTGCTGTCAAGCGCATTAGCGTTGGCGGTACTGCACTGGACCAGTGCAAGCAGCAGTGCCAATGCTCGGGCGCTGCTGCAACTGCCAGCAGGGCCGGCCTTGTGCCAGTCGAGCATCAGCGGCACGTGGTCAGCGCTGGGCCTCGCCGAGGGCGTTCCAGGGGTGTGTCGGGGGCATAACTAAGCGGCACAGTGGGTGAAGATGGGGGTTGTGACGCAGGACGGCCGTAGTGCCAAACCCTAAATCCCGTCCCCAGCCTCGGCGGCCCCAATTCGGGCCGCTCCTGCACACATGCACCTGTGCCTGAAAGACAGCAGGAGCAGATCCGAGCAGCCCCATTGGAATGACTGTGGCTTACACAGGTGCAAGGGGAAAACCTCCCCTTGTCCTGCACGTTGCTGCTGCTGCTTCCTAATGGGCTTTAGGATACAGCTCTGTGATGTCGGCCTTACTATGTCGGTCTTACTTAGGATTGGGCTGCCCGTTTAGTTAATTTTTTATTTCCTTAAAAACTGGCTGGAATCCTTTCCAACTGCTGTTATAATGATAAGATCATTATTTTAAACCACCATGATTTCAAAGCAAACTGAGATTTCATGTATTTCAAAATCAGAAAGTGTTTTCTTACCTAGTGGAGGTTGAAGCATCCCGCCTTTCTTCTCACAGGTGCCAATTGGCTGTATGTCAGATGAATCCACTAACCTCCAAAAGTCATTTTTGTTGTCACTTCCATCAAGTCGCAATCTTAATCTGGCACCTGTGATTCCAATAACTGTAGCTATACAAATTGAGGTAATGTTTCGAGGATCATGAGCTTCTAGTTTCATACCCACTTTGAAATCGTTACTAGGTGGAATTCTAGACTACACAAAAAGAAAGCCAAGGCATTTGTTGGACTATTTTGTCAGGAGAGAAAGAGAGAGAATCAGCAGTACTGCAAACATGCTTTATGGAAAGTTTGCGACACTTTTAGCCTGTGATACTGAAGATCGGACCCTGAGTGTCCCTAATCCAACCTCAATATATGATGCACTGCACCAGGTTGGCTCTTACACAAGTTCGTTCTTTTGCACTATATAGATAAGATGGCACTTTTGTTCTAAAACTTATTTATTTACTTGCAGATTTTGCCATTGACATGTAAGGAATTTATTTCTAAGAAACTGCACTTTGCATCTCAGCTTTAGAAGATTTTTAGAAGGTTCAGTACCTTCATAGAAGAATGTTTTCATTTATGTAACAATATTTCAAAAGTCACAACTAATATTTTCAAAATGTTTGGAAGAGTGGATAAAGTATGTAAAATAACTTTCTATGGATTGTAACAAATGCAAGCAACATCAAAATTTTACAACAGAAATAATACAGGACTATATATTCCATCATGTCTATAACACAAACATACTGTATAAGCATAATTCTATTTTAAATTTTTACCTGTTTAAAACAATGCGTGGGAGCAGCTAGTGATCCAGTCTCCTTCAAATAGTTATCCCAGTTAAAATAGTCTAGAAAAATACATTGAAAAGCCATTAAAAAAAAACATACTGTTTCAAAGTGAGATCAAAAGACTTCAGTCTAAAGACACTGGATTTTTTAATTTTACTATTTTCTTCCATACTGGTGCACTCTAGTATCTGCAGATTTGGAATCTGCGATTTTAATCATCAAGGGGTCTGCGGATACTGGGATGCCCTTGAAAAAGATAGGGAAAGTGAATGCTAAAAATAGCTGTGTTTAGCATAGTGAAACCACTGTATTTCCAGCACTGCAGGGAGCCTTCTGAGGAGCCTGCAGCTTCTTCCTGGTCACTCAGAGGTTCCTCCTTTCCCCCCAATGTTGCCCCAGAATCCATCTCAATTCTGGTCATGATGCATTCTGGGGTGATATGGCGGGGGGGGGGGGAGGAGGTGCCTCAGAGTGACCAAGAAGAGGCTGCAGGCACCTCAGAAGCCTGCCTGCAGCCCTGAAAACACAGCGTTTTGTCAGCACTGAAGAGCTATTTTTAGCATTCTTGTTCACTTTCACTACCTTTTTAAAGAGCTTTTCAAGGGTGCCCCTGGTACCCACAGATCCGTGGATAACTGAAATTGTAGAAAATCTGCAGATAGGGGGTACAGCAGAATGGAAGAAAAGAGAGTCCCCAATGTCTACAGATTCCCAGTATCCATATATACCAGTGTCCATCCTGAATGAAGCCCCTATGGATACCATGGCATACCTGTATTTTGTGTATTTGTGATCACCTGAAGATAAGGAAATAAATAAGCGTTCATGTTTGGGGACATACACACCTTTCACAGATGCAACCAAAGTTATTTTAGGTATCTGTTAATGTTTTTTCACTTGAATAACATAGCTTTTCTTTCCAGATAAATAATTCTTAAAATAAAAAATAACATCGGAATTTTTTGTTAGGATCTTAATTTTTGACCACTCAAACTGAGCTATGGTCAATAGTCAACCATTGTGGTGCATTCAGTGGGACTTAGTCCCAAGTAACTGTGCATAGGATTGCAGTCTTGCCTTGGATTTGAATCAAACATCACTTTTTCAAGAACAATTTCACTTCTTTGCTGGCTGAGAGATCTCCTGAGAGAACTATTTCTTTTGTGTGGGGATGGGGCTTGGTGGCTAGGGGAGAGAATTGCTACCATAAAAATGCTGAAACTCTCTCATACAAGTTTATATTAGATTGTGTTTACACTGTAACAGATACACAGTTTTAATTTTACACAGTGTTACGTTTGCAGAGTCTGCCCTCCCTTTGTATCCATCTACTCCTTCAACGGCTGCTGAATATGAATCAATCACAATTACAACACAGTGAGTTATCCTGATAGTAAAACCTGTTAATAGGCTTTACAGCGTAGTGTTCTTTCCCTCTCTTCCACCCTATGAGTTGAACGTAATCCCTGCTAACTTGGCAAGAGGCACTTTTTCAAGTGGTGTTTTCAAGGCACAACCTGAAAAATATAGTACATGCATGTCCCGGTATCCACTGGGGTTCAGTTCCAGACCCCACCGTGTATAGCTGAAACCATGGTTACTGGGGATACCTTTTAAAGATAAGGGAACATCAGTGGTTTTGCTGCAACAAGATAAAAAAATTGTTTAATATTTCCCTATCTTTTTAATATACATCCCACTATCCATGGATAACTGAAACCGTGGATTCTGAACCAGTGGATACCAGGTACATCTGTATTTTATTCTCACTATAGTGAAGCTGTACATAAACCCAAACTCAGAGGGGACTTATTGGTCTCCCCCAACCCACTTTGTAACTCCTGCTTCCCCCATCCTTCCCCTTTCCCTTTCAGGAGCTTGAGCAATAGTAAGAAGGGTAATTAGGGAAAGACTAATAGGCATCTCAAAGTGAGCTGAGCTGCTGGGAATGGAGAATGAATACAATTATTTCTTCATTATTTTATTTTTCACATTTTATATACTCCAAGAAGCTTAGGGTGATAGTCCCAGCTCCTCCTCTCTTCTTTGGTCCTCACAACAACCCTAAGAGGTAGATTAGGCTGAGACACAGTGACTGGCATGGTAAGCTTTATGGCTATGTAGGCATGTGAACCCAAATCTTCCTGTTTCAAGTCCAACATGCCAAACCACCATATTGGTGCTAATTAGAGATCCCAACCAGTATTTTGTACACTGCCGAATTATTAGGCATAACTGGAATATGTGTGACAATCCCTGTTCATACTGGTAATTTGTGCAAATTATTCATTGGTAGTGTTCAGAGTGCCTTGCTCCAGCAAAAGAAACTCTTACTCCAAAAGAAAAGTAACTTCAGATGCTACCCTATGCAAAAGTGCATAATTGGTGGTATTTTATTCATTTAACTTCTATGCTTCCAAATATATATCATCTCTCTAAAATGATACCATGCTGCCACCTAGTGGCTTTGCTAGTGTCTTATTACATTCATAGTACTGTACACTATTATATGGTGTTGGAGAAGACTCTTGATAGACCCCTGGACTGCAAGGAGATCCAATCGATCAATCCTACAGGAAGTCGAGCCTGATTGCTTCCTGGAAGGACAAATACTGAAGCTGAAGCTCAAATACTCTGGCCACCTCATGAGAAGAGAGGACTCTTTAGAAAAGACCCTCATGCTGGGAAAGATGGAAGGCAAAAGGAGAAGGGGGCAGCAGAGGGTGAGATGGTTAGATAGTGTCACCGAAGCAATGAACACGAAATTGGGCAAACTCCCGAAGCTAGTGGAGGAGAGGGAGGCCTGGTGTGCTGTGGTCCATGGGGTTGCGAAGAGTCGGACACGACTTAGCGGCTGAACAACAACACTTTGTAAGCATAGATTCACATTTCTGGTTGCTAGCTGGCATTTCTCCACAGGCATATTCAAGTGAAATGATTCTCAAATTCCCATTGCCCAGCATTGCATTCAACTTTGTGTGGAATCCTGCTGTAGGTTACAACTGTTAAATTACAGCAAAATCCCACACAAACTTTTTACTCCAAGGTCCAAAATATCACTGTTTCAAACTGTACTAGTAACCCAAAAGTCTTGCATTATAACAGCACAATCCTATGCAAATATCCTCAGAAGCAGGCCCCAGTGAATTTAATGGGTCTTACATAGGTAAGTATGTAAAGGACTGCAGCCTAACAGTCCAATTCTATTGAAAACCCCTGTGTGGCGATGCAGCAGCATCAGAGTGCCCTCTGCTGCATCCTGTGGGTGAGCCTTATCTGCTGAAGGCCTCCTCAGCATAAGGAGACATTTGTTCCCTTGCTGCATGTTAAGCTTCCACAGCCATTATGGTTCAACTCAGACCTGTATCAACAAAATTGTGCCAGCACCTCCAAACCCACCCCCACTCAGGCCTGATCACTCAAGCCCCACCCACCACCTCCCCAATTTGCCCACCTCACCGTGTTCCACCTCTCCCACCCTTCCTTGAGGGAGGGGGAAGAAGAAAAGTGTGGTCAGAGATGAGTCACCCATGGCACACAACCACAGACCATTAACCACTCCTTCCAGGGTACTTTAATCTATTGGGGGCACTGTCCCTTTCAGAGTTTAAGAATTGGAGAAATGATTAATTGTGACTGAAGGAAGCGTTTTTTCCTCCTATTTTAATTAATCCCCCCAATAGTTTCCCTTAGACTTTTGCTTCTCCAGAGAAAGGAAAACACAGAATTTTCTCAATCACAGAATTAAAAGTACTGAAGACCCTTATCTATTTTTCCTTGCTTTGAGCAAAATTCCTTTACTTATATTTCATTTAATGCACTTCCCATAAAACTCTTTATTACCAACGTTTTATATTCTGCTCTGAATGGGGTTGCACTTCCTCTGAAGGAGCAGGTTCGCAGCTTGGGGGTTCTCCTGGAACCACAGCTGCACCTGGAGTCCCAGGTGATGGCGGTGGCCAGGGGAACCTTTGCTCAGCTTCGGCTGATTCGCCAGCTGCGGCCGTACCTGAGCTGTGCGGACCTGGCCACAGTGACCCACGCCCTAGTGACATCTAGATTAGATTATTGCAATGCGCTCTACGTGGGGCTGCCTTTGAAGACGGTCCGGAAATTACAGCTAGTGCAGAAAGCGGCGGCTCGGGTGGTTGCTGGGGCATGTCGGTTTGACTCTGTCGAGCCGTTGCTTCGGCGACTACACTGGCTGCCGGTTCTGTTCCGGGCCCAATTCAAGGTGCTAGTTTTGACTTTTAAAGCCCTTTACGGCTCAGGTCCGGGGTATTTGAGGGACCGCCTCCTTCCATACAATCCAACCCGTACTCTTAGATCATCTGGGGGGGGCCCTTCTGACTGTGCCGCCACCAGGAGAAGTGAGAGGGGCGGCGGCCAGGAAGAGGGCCTTTTCGGTGGTGGCCCCCCAACTTTGGAACACCCTCCCCTTTGAATTGAGAACTGCCCCCTCTTTGTTAACTTTTCGGCGGGGGCTGAAGACCTTTTTATTTCAAAAAGCTTTTAACTGTTGACAGGTTGGCTGGCTGGTTATACTTTTTATATTTTATGATCCACATGGCTTGTTTTAAATTTTGTTGTTTTAGTTTTATTGTATTTTAATATTGTTTTAAATTGTTTTTAATGTTAAGTTTTTATATTTTATATTGTTGTAATGCCGCCTTGAGTGCCTTCGGGAAATAGGCGGGGTATAAATTCAATAAATAATAAATTCAATAAATAATAAATAATAATATTCTCTATTACAAATGCATAAATTTTTCTCCTCTTTTCATGTTATACAAAATGTCATACTTTCTCTGGCCTGGCTGGAACACTGATATGCAGCCTGCTGTGATTTCTACAAAGCGCAGAAAAGCAACAGTTAATAAGAGTATGTGGTCTCAAACTGTTGAGATTGAACAACATGTCAGAGGTTCACACCTCAGCCTTTTTGTTTTAAGCAGGCCTACATTTTCATACATCTCGTTGGCATGACTCCCTTTTCCTGATTAAAAGAAAACCCTAATAATAGGGTACTTGCCTATATACATCTCATTGACATGACTCCCTTTTCCAGATTAAAAGAAAACCGTAATAATATGGTACTTGCATATAGAATATAGGATAAAACTTGTACCACAGAGCAAGGGTTGAATGTTACGACCTATAAACATCATTAAACAAAATACAAAAATCAAACGTGCAATTACTAATGATTTGGAAGAGTTAATATGTGCTTGGGAATTTCACCAGCAACATTCAACAATACTTAAACAAAACTGAAACACTTTACTAATTATTTAAAAAAATAATTTACCTACCTTATATTTATGATACATACCATTATTTAACAAGTGGTTGCTTGACTGATTACTCTTTCCATGTTTTTCTTTTTTAATAGTCTTAGAATCTAAAAAGATATGAGACACAATTTTTTACATAGTACATTAATAATACATAGTACATTAAAACATTAGTACAGACTGGGGTGTTATGATGCCCCATCCTGAGAAGCTTTGCCTCTGTCCCTTTAAGGAACAGGGGGGAAAAGAAAGGCAGCAACATGATCCTCAGGATCATGCTGCTGCCAGGGACAGAAGGGGATGTTTTCCGCTTAGCTGAGCACCTCCTCCGCCTCCTCGGATGTGAGGAGTCCTGCAGACACCACTGCAGTGCCCCCCAAGCCTCTACAAATGTTGTTTTTTTTTAAAGAGGCCACTTCCTGGTTTGCAATCGAAAATCGGAAGTGGGTTCCAATTGGTTTTTTCCCCTTTTTTTAGACGAATGGGGAGCTCTGCATGGGGGGGGGGCTTCAGGGCTCCCCACACCCCTAGGAGGTCAGGGCATGCTGAGGTTAAGTGGAAAATACCCCTCTTTTCCCTGGCAGCAGCGTGATCCTGCAGATTGTACTGCTGCCTTTGCCCCAACCAGGCACACATCTCAAACTCCTGAGGAGTGCGAGAACCAAGGAATTAATACATGGGCAATCTGATCTTGTGCTGTCCTCCTATCAGAACTGCAGCACTGGTGGGGAGCTTGTGCCATCCCCATCATGTACAAGCCCCAGCTGCTGGTGGAGAGAAGGTAATCACCAAGAGGCGCGGAAGTGTGGGGAGGGTGGCAGGAACACAGGGAGGAGATTTTTCTGGGTGGGGGGGAGAGCGGAATAGGAGGACTGGCCCTGGTGTGTGTGTGTGTGTGTGTGTGTGTGTCTGTGTCTGTGTGGAACCAGCAGAGGCCTCTTCCACTTCATCCTATCCCCCAAGTCAGGCATGAAAGCCCAACACTGGGGTTTCTAGAGTGTGCATCCGCAATTTATCAGGCACATACTTGAGAAGTCCCATTGAGCAGGCTGGAGGTCTTCTCGAGTGAAGGGGACATTCTTCCCCTAACTCCAAGTAAAGCTCCAGCCTGCTTGTATCCAGCACAGGATACAGCGGTGGGCATTTATTACTGCTGCTCCTGTGCTGGATGGAATTGGGCCCCTACTATATTAATGCAGAAACTTTACTGTAGAAATTAATGAAGCTAACGTTTTAAATTTAAACACACGTTTAACTGAAATGATAATGATAGCTAAGGGATATTTTTCAGAACATTTAATGAATTAATTGTTTGGTCAGGCAAATTACAAATGAGAGTACTTTGAGGAATCTAAGGGCGCAATCCTTACCAACTTTCTAGCACCGGGGTAAGGGCAATGCAGCTCTGAGGTAAGGGAACAAATATTCCCTTACCTTGAGGAGGCCTGTGACTGCCTCCAACTTCAGGATGCAAAACATGCCCTATTGGCACCGCTATGTCAGTGCTGGAAAGCTGGTTAGCACCCTAAAAGTGGTTTTTAGGAATTGCAAGTCACATAAAGCATTCACTTAAAAGAAAAGCACACATATATTCCTTGGCAAGGAAAAAACACCCTAATTCACCAAACATGGGATCATGAATTTTAAGGAACATATAATTTCTTTTTTCACAAAAGCCATCTAACACAGTCTCCATAAAAACAAATACAGTCAAGCCTCATTATCCACTGGGATTCTGTTGAACCCACAGTGCATACCAAAATCAGTGGATACTGAAATCAATGTAAAAATTGCTTAAAAGACACACTTCCAGGTTTCTTGCTCCTCCACTGTTGCCCTAGAATGCTCTGGTATGATGCTATACCACATTTAGTCACTAGATGGGGTGAATAATAGAACCTAATGGAATGTAGGAAAGGAGGAAATGGGATTTTGGCCTTTTTTTTTCCTTATTGAAAGGCATTTAAGATGGACCCTGGTTTCAGTCAAATCTGTTATATTAGTCAAATGAGTGGACATCAAATTAGTGGAAACCAAGGCGTATTTGCCTTCTGATCCACCCTAACCACTATTGTTGTTATTAAGAATATTTATACACCACAGTTCAACAAGTTATTTTATATAGCAAAACAAAAAAATAGTTGCCTTAAATCCCAATACATGCAGGTTTGGAGTGACAAAAACAAAATCTAAGGTGGAGCAAAAGCTTTTTAAGGCTCCAGTGAGTTATAACAGAAAAAAGAATTTCATGATATCCTGTACAGCAGTGGTGGGATTCAAATAAATTAACAACCGGTTCTATGTCCTTCAGGGCGGCCTTCAGGGCCATCCGCTGCCTTTCTTCCCTCTCCCAACCTAAAATTAGCAACTGGTTCTGCAGAATAGGTAAGAACTGGCTGAATTTCACCACTGCTGTACAGGTATATTGAGCCAATTCATCAAATTAATTTGGATTTTTTCTTCCTACAATCTTCTTAGGCAGATGCTCAAACACAGTGCCAGATATCTTTCAAAGCTGTTCAATTACTCCTAATCATAAGGCTGAATTTAAAATATTTGAGGCTTGTTCAGGTAGGCATCGGTCTCATCCAGCTATGTAGGTAGAAGTAAATGACTGTACTGGTGTGACGCTGCATTTCTCTGAACACACAATCTTCTTTCTTTATTTCAAACAGGCTCTGAGTTAAGGTAACCAAAACAGGCTCTGAGTTAAGGTAACCATAGGGTGCAAACCTAAGCCCCCATTAGGCCAACGCATGCCACTTGTGCCGGCCCAGCTGTAAGGCACATTTGTACCACTGCAGGAGGTACTGCAGGAAGTGCTGGACTGGTGCAGGGAGTTGCACCGGCCCATGGATGCTGCTGGGCTGCACAGGTAAGCCAGATCCACACAGGCCAGGTTTGGCCAACTCAGGGGCTTGGGGAAGACAGAAGGAAGACGGGAGGGAGATGGAACGAAGAGGGGAAGGATGGAGATAGGGCAGCCCCATTGGCAAGCCAGCCCCGGGAGGGCTGTGGAGCATGGATCCGGCACTTAGGTCAGATCCTAACCCCCATCCCCAGGTTGGTCAGCCCCAATCCGGGCCACTTGAAGTTGAGCCAACGATTTTGCAGATGCAGATCTGAGCAGTTCCATATGGCTGGCTGGGGCTTACCCTGGGGTAAGGGGAAAATATGCCCTTACCCCGAGGTGAGCTCCAGTAGCCAGCCTGCCTCCCTGCTCCAACGCAGGTTACAATCGGGCTGTTAGTTGTATTACTCGGTTAAATAACCCAATATGCGACCAGTGAAGCCAGAGTAGTCTACAGCTAATCCACAAACCAATTTAACAGAAATACTTTGATTTCAATCTATCATAACATGCTTCTCATGCCCAGATGAATAGGATGAGAACCACAGCCTTCTTAATTGTCCCTTCTAGTTACCCATACCTTCTTGTTGTCCCTACTGAGAGTGCAATCCTAAACTGGAGTTAGGCCAGCATAAGCTAGGCCAGCAAAGTTTGACCAGCACAAGGGCCACCATAAAGTGTTTTTAGACTACTCTCGGAGTCAGGGAGGATGGCTCACGTCTGGGTGCTGGCTGACTCAAGCGTGGTCCAAACATACTTTATGGTGGCCTTTGTGCTGGCCAAACTTTGCTGGCTTATTTTATGCCAGCCTAACTCAGCGTAGGATTGCACCCTGAGTCCCATTTACATGAGACTTCAGATGCTGGAACACTCTCCCACTCTCCATCTTATAAGGCTTTTCTTGGTCCTGTTGCAGGCCTTTACCATGAGAAGTCCATTAGTCATTCTGTGCATCTGTAGTTTCTAGTTCTGCAGCAAAAGTAGCATTTTACAATCCTTCTGACATTACCTTTAGCTGCTGCTTTTCCCATGGTAAGATGTCTGATCCTGCTTCCCACAATGAAAACACAAACGTACGCCTGGTTCACTCTTCTTTTCAGTACAATAGCTTCCTATGAAACAGTAACACAACAGGTTAGACCAAATACAAAATAATTTTATAAAGTAACGAGAAGATATTCTAAAAAGTATCAGAGATAAAAATGAGCATGAATATCTCTTAGAAAAAAAAGAAAAGGAAGGGTATCTTTACCTCATCACAGGTAAAGAAAAGGAAGGGTATCTTTACCTCATCACATCATATTTCATCCCTCATCACAGTTGCTTGAAAGCCAAGACTATGCAATTTTGTTCCAAGTTAATGTACTTTGAAGCTTAAGTTTAGCTTCAAACCATACTGTTTAAAGCATTCTGTTAAAAGTCATGCTATTGTTCCTAATTCCTGTTATTCAAGCAGAATACCGCCTGCTGATAATTTGCCCTGTCTATTATTGACATTATACAACCAGCAAATAACTAAGAGATCAAAAGAACTTACTTTCAAATATATTTTTGGGCAGCCCAATCCTAACTTGCGATAGAACAGGCAGGCCAACTGGCCTGAGCAGTATCCATCGCAAGGTAGGTGCCAGCTGAAGCACAAATTGTGGCAAAGGGATTTCCCCCTTACCCTATGTCACATGCCAGCCATCCCATAGGGCTACTCAAATCTGCGCCAGCGATTTCCCAGACACAAATCCCAGTGGCTCTTATAAGGCTGATCGGGCAAGGATTTAGCCTGTGCTGCTATGGTCACACCCTTCCTGGCCCAATCCACCTCCTGGTCCCATCCCCCGTTAAGTTCTTCCGTCACCCTCTCCAAACACACACACACACACACACTTGGACCAGCACAGGCAATTTGTGCCAGTTAAGCACTCTGTTTGGATCACGCTCCAAACTGAATTTTGGCAATGCATCAGATTTAAAAGAACAACTTCCTTTGCTACAGTTCTTCCTATTCCAATATACACAATGCTGAATTCTACAATTCAGATCCACTGGCATTATTAGAACAGTTGCAGCAGCAAAGTGGAAAAGTTATTTTTACCCACTCCATGAATGTACACAAAAATAAAAATTTAATCTTGAGTCTGCTACCTATGCAAGTTGCTTCATAAGGTTGAACAACTGAATTATGTTATCATCTGAAATGTATTGCCCTTTTGCCCAAAATGTGCAACCTTGATTAACTCTGGTAATTTCCTAGACTTGAGCTGCATTAAATTCAGGCCAGGGAACAAATACTATTTTGGACCCAATCTGATGTAACTTACCAGCTCTGATGCAGCCACAATGCAGCCCAGGGGTAAGGCAACAAATGTTCCCCTACCTTGAGGGGGCCTCTGTGCCCTCCCCCATGTTTGATAGGATTGGGCCCTTTATATCCTAGGACCTAGGTATAATAGTACTTATCAGCTTCCCATCTTACATTGAGTTTAGATGTAAATAGAGACCATCCCACTCACAAATGAAGCAGTCTTTCTCTTTTATCAGTCTTTCACAGGTCAAATCCCCTCTGGGTGGTTTTCCAAATTTCTAAAGTAGCTTTTCCTGGTAACGGGATACTTTTCAGTAGCTTTTCAGGAAACAAGAGGAGCCTCATTGGGAAAAGAGTAGAAAAGTTCCATGAGGCATGTGAAAGCTGCAAAAACAACTTTAGAGTCTTATTAGATCAACTAGTTTATAAGCAACTGATAATACTTTTTAATAGAGATCAAATTGCCAACATTCGCTGGATCATGGAGAAAGCAAGAGAGTTCCAGAAAAACATCTACCTCTGCTTCATTGACTATGCTAAAGCCTTTGATTGTGTGGATCACAACAAATTGTGGCAAGTTCTTGAAGAGATGGGAGTACCAGACCACGTTATCTGCCTTCTGAGAAACCTGTATGCGGGTCAGGAAGCAACAGTTAGAACTGGACATGGAACAACCGACTGGTTTCAAATTGGGAAAGGAGTACGACAAGGCTGTATACTGTCACCCTGCTTATTTAACTTATATGCAGAGTACATCATGAGGAAGGCAGGGCTGGATGACTCACAAGCTGGAATCAAGATTGCTGGGAGAAATATCAACAACCTCAGATACGCAGACGATACCACTCTAATGGCAGAAAGTGAGGAAGACCTAAAGAACCTTCTGATGAGGGTGAAAGAGGAAAGTGCCAAAATTGGCTTGAAGCTCAACATTAAAAAAACTAAGATCATGGCAACCACTCCCATCACTTCCTGGCAAATAGAAGGGGAAGAAATGGAAGCAGTGACAGACTTTATTTTCTTGGGCTCCAAGATCACCGAAGATGGTGACTGCAGCCATGAAATTAAAAGACGTTTACTTCTTGGGAGAAAAGCTATGGCAAACCTAGACAACTTAATAAAAAGCCGAGACATCACCCTGCCAACAAAGGTTCGCCTAGTCAAAGCAATGGTTTTCCCAGTAGCAATGTATGGCTGTGAGAGCTGGACCATAAGAAAGGCAGAGCGCCGAAGAATAGATGCTTTTGAATTATGGTGTTGGAGAAGACTCCTGCGAGTCCCCTGGACTGCAAGGAGATCCAATCGGTCAATCCTCCATGAAGTCAAACCTGATTGCTCCCTGGAAGGATAAATTCTGAAGCTGAAGCTCAAGTACTTTGGCCACCTCATGAGAAGAGAGGACTCTTTAGAAAAGACCCTCATGCTGGGAAAGATTGAAGGCAAAAGGAGAAGGGGGCGGCTGAGGATGAGATGGTTAGATAGTGTCACCGAAGCAATGAACATGAAATTGGGTGAACTCAGGAAGGTAGTGGAGGACAGGGAGGCCTGGCGTGCTGTGGTCCATGGGGTAACGAAGAGTCGGACACGACTTAGCGACTGAACAACAACAACAAATATTTTTAATACTATTAAAGGTAAAGGTTTTCCCATGATTGAATGGTCTAGTCATGACTGACTGTAAGGGGCAGTGCTCATCTCCATTTCTAAGCCGAAGAGCTGGTGTTTGTCCTAGGACAAGCTTCCGTGGTCACGTGGCCGGCATGACTAGACACCAAGGTGCACAGAACACCATTAACGTCCCACCGAAGTGGTCCCTATTTATCTACTTGCATTTTTAGGTGCTTTCGAACTGCTAGGTTGGCAGGAGCTGGGACAAACGACAGGAACTCACTCCACTGCGTGGTCTCGAACTGCCAAGCTTCCAGTCAACAGCTCGGCAGTTTAACCCGCAGTGCCACCACATCTATGCCACCACCAGTAATAGTAATACTATTACTTTATAATAAAAATGTCACAGCCCAACAAACCTGTATTTATTAGCTACAAACTGATTTTCCATTTTGGGGATTGAAAAACCCCTCATCTTCTAACTGCACGTTTATAATTTGACAGCAAAGAAAGAAAGAAAAGCTCAAGATTAAAAAAAATATATTGTTTGATTGAAGACGCAATCCTAAGCTGTGCCAGAACAGCAAGGCCTGCAATGTATTCAGCACAGCTTTGAAGCATTGCGGAGCCTCCCTGGGGCAAGGGCACATTTGCAGCCTCCCCTGTGGGTTCCTCAAATTTGGCACAGAGCTAAGGAAGCTGCGCAGCCTGAATAGGTGGCTGGCAGCCTGGGAACAGAGGCTTGGATGCGGCCTACTGGCCACCTCCCGGGCCCACCTCCCTCCCCAAGTTCAGCTGGCGCACAAGCGGCACAGTGGGGCCTCAGCCTGGCGCCCTTGGGCCGACGCTGCTGCTAGGGTCAGCCCAATGGCACTAGCACCAAAGCAGGGGTCCTTAAACTTTCAAACTACAGCATTCAAACTTTGGTTTGTCAAAGATTTATAAGAATGCAATTCACCGCCCAATCCAAAGCCGGCTGCTGCTGGCAGGACAAGTACATGCCCTGTGGCAAACATGCCATAAGTTATATTGCAGCCGTTGTGAAGGATCGTCATGTCAGCAGAAATTTGGAGACCTGTACCTGCTGGAACAGGCCAGAAGGGGCGAGGCTGCCATTACGGGTCTGGGGAGTGTGGGAAGAGGGGCAGATCAGGCCCGGGAAGGGGCAGGAATGGCAGCCACAGCCATATCGTTTCCCACTTCCCAGGCTTGGCTGAGTTTGACATGTGGTGGCTTGGATTTGTGCCAGCGATATCGCTGGAACACATCCGAGTAGCCCAATTGTGACAACTGTCCTCTACTCCCAAGGAAACCTCCAGCAGCAGCAAGTCCTGCACTAGATGTGGCAGAGGCTGCAGCACAGCGCAAGCTGCACCACAGAACAAGTTATTTGTTAGGATTCTGCTGTGAGCCCTGTAACTACTAGAGCAGGGTCAAAGTACTAAACTAACAACTAATTGTGAATATTGACATTATCATGGCAATTTTGAGAGAATTCAGTATTTCAGATCCACGGCCACATGCAACATGCATACGTATTTTATACATACAGTACGAAAATATATACCGAAATAATTTTGAGTTTATTCATTTTATTTATTTATAACATTTATATACTGCCTTTCCTGTGTTCAAGGCTGTATATGATTAAAGAATAAAAATACAACAAAAAAAACCATTAAAAGCAATTTAAAATTACAAAGTTAAACAATACAGATAAAACAATTGCAACAGTATAAAAACAGTGGCATAAAAGCAGAAAGCAATGATAAAGAGTCCTTAGAAGGCTTCTCCTTCCTCAGTGGCCAAGCAAAATAAATAAGTTTTTAGGCCCTTCTGTAAACCACAGAGGGCCTGCTATCAAATATTCTACTAACTGCTTCCAGAAGCATGCTGGCCTTCACCTAGCTGCCACACCCTTGGCGTCAGATGGCGTCAGTATCCTAAACAGAGCACTCTCTGATTGTTGGGGGGTTGCAGGATTATATGGGAGAAGGTGATCCTTGAGCTATTCTAGACCTAGCCATACAGGGCTATGAAGCCATACAGGGTTTTTAACAATATGGGCTTTTAAAGTCCAACACCTTGAATAGGGCTTGGAATGGAATGGGCAACCAGTATAGCTGCTGGAGCAATGGCATGACAGGGACAGCCTACCAAGCCCCAGCTACCAACTGGTCGCCACAAATAAGTTGTATTTATAAAGAGTGCTGCAAATGCAGACATTATATGTAGCTAGATATATTGAAATTTGTCTTTTTATTGATTATTGCATGCATGGTCATTATTTTTATCTGTATAGCTTAATTTACATACAATAATGTTTAAAACGGAATTTCAAACATCTTCATTAAATATTTACGTATTAGCCAGAATAATAATAATTTATTATGGGAATCATTTAATAATTTTAAATGGGAATCAATTTTAATAATTTAATATAAATAATTTTAAATGGGAATCAAAGTGTTATTTTACTGTATTATACTTTATAACAATGTGCCAAGGTATGTACATTTGCTTCACAATGGCGCCAATATAACTTTTACAATTCTAGATTTCAGGTAAATAATTATCTATTATTTAAATACCAGTGATACCATTATGCTACATAATACCATTATGCTTCAAAAACAGACGAATATTGCAAATAAAACAATATTTGGGATGGCAGTAATATTCTTTGGAAAAATACTATCAGAACTCCCATGTTGTGCCATTTTACAAAGCTAACAAAATCTGACAGTTGTTTGCAGATATATTCTGAACATATAAATTGTGACTTTTGGTACACTCTTGGTACTCATGTACCCTAACAAAGTTCAATATAGAGACAAGCAATATATAACAATTTCACATTTATACGATCTTCCCTAAACAGAAGAAATGAAAATTTGTTTAAATGAAAGCTAGTCCGGAACATTATAAACAGTTGCCGGAAGTCCTCTACCAGCAATAAACTATGAAAGGTAATACTGAGCTCAACCAGCCCCCTTTATGTGTAAGCTACTTTAAACCGTGTGTGGTTTTTATCTTTTTTGTTGCTATTCTAGCCACCAGATTGCACTTGCTCCTGTAATAAAGATTCCAACCCAGCAGTGATAATCTTCCCTCTCAGCCACTGAAGTGCCTGTTTAAACATAAAAAGAATTCCAGCATTTCAGGAGTCTGCCATTTAGAGGCATATTAACATTTATTGTTAATGCAGCAATACAATCCAAGTGAACACTGGTGGGCAATAGGCAGCTGCCAAAGAATTCTTCTGTGGCCCTCCCATTCTATTAGAATTGTGGGAAATATAGATTACATTTCTAACTTTACAGACCGTGAAGTTGCAAGATACATTAAATCAATCAATGTCCATCCCTGGGGAAAAAATGCAAAGCTGCCAATAGTTTTATTCCAAGACAGCTAATAGATCATATTGCATTTTAATGTAACAGTATCACACATACAATATAGAATTATACTATTATTCATTCCGCTGCATCCCTCATCCTCCCATTATTTGTAACTAAAATCTATTTTGAAATTCATTTGCTGGAACTCCTTTACTGATAGACATGAGTTCACAATTCTGAGACCACAATGAAATGGTCAAAAGTTCAAACAAGCGAAATATAAAATGCTGTTAGACTAAACAATGATTTTAAGCTAAGAAATTCATTTTTTAAAAAATCAAACTGTAGGAATTATTTTAAATCTATATCAAATCCTTTTCTATCCTTTAATGCGTATTCAAAATGATTCATTACTGCTGCAAGGTGGATGTTTTATTTTTTAAACTATGATTAACTGATGAACATACTACAGATCTGCAGTTAGTTTACTGAAGTGACTTGAAGCTTTATAGCTCAGAGATAGCTATCCCTTCTTAGTCCATTCCAACTACGCAACAATAAAATATGGACTCTTCATTAACAAGTCAAAACAAAAAATAGGTATCTACTACTGTGGCTTCACAACTCCAACAACATAAGCAAGTATGTCAATAAATAAAATATCACAGGCTTTAAAGAGGCAACAGCCAATGCTATCATTGGCCAGCCTGCACAGCTCATGAGTGATGATACAGAGACACATGGGTGATGACACAGCTGCTTTCTGCAGGCCGGCTGGAAACCAGGCCACCCACAAGAAGTAAAGAAAAATATTAACTCTCCAGGCTACATTTGATACACGTTTGTATCATAGGGCACAATCTTAACCAACTTTCTGGCTCTGACATAGCTGTGCCAATGGGGCATGTGCTGCATCCTGCAGTGGAGTAGTAGTCACAGAGGCCTCCTAAAGGTATAGTAAGGGAATGTTTTGTTCCCTTACCTCAGAGCTGTATTGCTCTTACCCCAATGCTGGAAAGTTGGTTAGGATTGTGCCTACACTCTTCCTCCAAGCAGCTCAGGAAAGTTCACGATTATCTCCTTACATCACCAATAACAATTTTGTGTGGCACAGTTAGGTGAAAGAAAGTGCCTTCCCCACAAATACCCAGAGAGTTTTATAACAAGGATTTGAATAGCTATCCCTCATCCAAATCCAGCACAATGTCCACTATAAACCACACTGCCTCACAGACTGAGGGCCCAATGCTATGCATGTGCTCAGAAGTAAGTCCAATTGTAAACAATGCTGCTTACTCCAGGGAAATGTGGATAGGATTGCAGCCTGAGAGGGTTATCATTTGCGTGGGGTAGTTCATCATCTTTTGAAAAACAAATAGCATATCTTTTTTTCTAAGTGCACAGGACTCAGAACCAAGTCATATTTGGGAAATCCAAAGGCAGTTACATAGATTACTCTCTCTCTCTCTCTCTCTCTCTCTCTATATATATATATATATAAACGGACGTGGCCGGGTTTGTGGGTATGTTTGTGGGTGTGTTTGTATGTTCTGAATAGGCTCCTCAACCCCTTCACCGATCGGCACGAAATTCGGCACGCACGTACTTGCGGCCTGGCAACAAACACTGCGGGGGTGAGACCCCCCTACAGCCCCCGGTTTTTCGGGGAGGGGGGCTAGAACGTCCAGACCAAGGGGATTGCATTGGACTACAGGTCTGCTGCCACCCTGTGGTCACACACGATTCTGCAGGTTATGTGGTAGGCTTGCAGTAGCTGAGCTGATACACAAGCAGTGCTCAAAACCGAAAGTGAAACATCTTCCCGGTCCCTGACTTGCCCAGGAGAAAGAGCAGGTTCCACACAGTTCCAGCACCCAGTCAGATCTGAGATGGACATATTTACACAGAACTCACTGGCCAGCTGCTCCCGTTTCTCATACTTCACTGCTATCCCACCAGATTACCTGCAGACATTGTTTAGTTAGTGTGACAGTTTCAGTTCGCTCTCAGGGTTGCTTGTCTACCTGCTTCCTACTTACTTTCACAGTGATAGTGTGTATTTCGGGTTCAGGCTCATCAATCCGTTCGTATTTCACTGAGGAGTGGTATTTCTCCACCTGGATCTGACCACTTCATACTGTTTAGGGGGATTGGCGTATTTCCGTCTACGGTCCTCCATCCCCGGCGTGGGGGGCAAGAAAGGGTGCGAAACACAGCGTCCGCCATGCCCTGCTGGAACGCCTGGGCCAATTGCCGCCAAACCCAGCATGCGGGAGCCTAGCAGCCTGGCCACAAATACTGCGGGGGTCGGGGCCCCCTAGCGCCCCCAGGGGTGGGGGTCCGTGGGGGTCCCCGCGTGAAAATGGTCGAAAATGGCCACAATCGGTGTCAAACCCATAGTTTCCGAGGTGGCCGGGACGCGTGGCAACGCTCCCAACGCTGTGCGAGTTCAGGTTCACCCCCCCTCAGTGTGGGGGACAGGAAGGGGTGCGAAACACAACATCCGCCATGCCCTGCTGGAACGCCTGGACCGATCGACACAAAACTTGGCACGCATACACCTTGTGGCCTGGCCACAAACACTGCAGGGGTCGGGGGCCCTACCACCCCCGGGGGTGGGGGGACGTGGGGGTCCCCGTGTGAAAATGGTCGAAAATGGCCAAAATCGGCGTCGAGTCCATAGTTACTGGGGTCGCCGGGACGAGTGGCGGCGCTTCCCACGCTGTGCAAGTTCAGGTTCACCCCCCCTCGGCATGGGGGGCAGGAAGGGGTGCGAGACACAACATCCGCCGTGCCCTGCTGGGACGCCTGGACCGAGCGACACGAGACTTGGCACGCATACACCTTGTGGCCGGACAACAAACACTGCGGGGGTCAGACCCCCCCTAGCGCCCCCGGGGGGACGCGGGGGGGGCCCAAGTGAAAATGGTCAAAAACGGCCAAAATCGGTGTCGACTCCATAGTTTCCGGGGTTACCGGAGCAAACGGCGATGCTCCTGACACCGTCGAAGTCCGGGTTCGCCCCCCCTCAGCGTGGGGTGCGCGACGGGGTGCAAGACACAATATCTGCCTTGCCCTCCTGCCACGCCTGGAGCGATGTCCACCAGACTCTGCATGTGCGTGCCTTCCAGCCTGGCAACAGACACTCTGGGGGTCTGCACTCCTAGCGCCCCAGGGGGGCCCCAGGGCCCCCACGTGAAAATGGTCAGAAATGGACGAGATTGTCTTCAGTTCTGTAGTTTCTGGGCTCACCGAGGCCAACAGCGACGCTGTAGGAGTTCGGGTCCGCACCCCCCCAATGTGGGGGACGGGAAGGGGTGCGATACAAGATCTCCACCATGCCCCACTGTGACGCCTAGACCAATTGCCGCCCGACTCGGCATGCGTATGCCTTGCGGCCTGATGACAAACACTCTGGGGGTCAGGGCCCCCCCCGGGCCCCCGGGGGTGGGGGTGCACAGGGGACCCCAGGTGACAATGGTCTAAAACGCCCGAAATTGGGAGATGGGTCAGGGATGGGTCAGGGAGGGCAGATATAAACACCTGGGCGAAGCCGGGTGCATAACAGCTAGTATGTTATATAATCTATATGTTATATTGATTAAGAGGAGATTAGCTACAGGCAGTATTTTGAACTTCTTATATTTATATATCATACATACTACTAGCAAATACAGGTAGTTGAGTGCCTATTTGTATGAGAAACAGGGGCACCCAGGACAAAAGGAGGGTTCCAACATATTCAAGAGTCTAAGTACACAGAAGGAGATAAGTTTGTACATTAAACAAAGAGGAAAAGCAAAAAATTCTGATGCAGGCCAAGCATGCTGTGACATCCAGGAACCATGGAATGCTGAAGTGACAGTTGGAAAAAAGACAAAAGCAGGTGGGGGGAGGCAGGGAGTGGGAAGTGACCTGCCTGGAGCCGGCTGAATATTAGGGTTGCAACGTTACATTTTTGGCTGTAACTCCTGTATTCTAATACTAACAATGACCTCAGGTAGCTGAATGCCTGTCATTATACAGAAGAGAGCAACCCAGAAATAAGGTAGTAGTTTCTACATACCTGGGGACTCTCTAGTCCCCCAGAAGAACACTCACAGAATAACAACCAAAGTAAAAAAAAAATAAGACACGAAAAACAGCCTGATATGAACTGAGCCCAATTCAATGCAAATCCCCACGCAGTGAAGCAGAGGTGCCAGCATGAGTTATGTTGCACCCTGCTGTGGATTTTTGGCTGATGGAGGTCTCCTCAAGATAGGACTCCCTGCCCTCAGGTAAGCTCCAGCAGCAGCAATGAATCAACTCAGACCTGCATGTTCATCCGTGCAGGCAGATCAGGCCCAGAACGGGGGTTTGAATTCAGTATGCACTGACATTGCTGATCTTGATCCACCCACTCCTGCTACTATCCCCCCACCCTCCCACGCACCTTTCAACCCCTTCCCTGCATTCCCCCCGCTCCTGCTCTGTACTTACCTGCTCTGGCAGGCCTCCCAGTGGCCACCAGTGCCAGTGGGAAGGATCCTGGGCCTTGCACTGTTGCAAAGTGCTTTACAGTGCTTTTGCAACAGCATGCACCAGTGCAGGCCCTTGTTATGATTAGGTCATCAGTGACTCCCAAGAGCCATATTTGTATGGAATATTTAAATGTCACTTGAAAAAACAACAGCAGAAAAGGGGGGCATGGACATTGATAGTGCTTGAGATTTTTAAAAGCAAACAGAATTCTTTAGGTGGGTATTAGGGCTGGAAAGATGCAAAACGTTGTTGTATGTCCCACTAATCCTATACAAAATGGAGTAACCCACACATACAGTCAGTTCTCGTTATCCACTAGGGTAAGGTTCTTGGAAAACCTAATGGATACCAAATTAGTGAATACCAAATCATTGAGCCTATAGGGTTAGGTTCCAGGGAACCCTCTTCACCATATGAACCTCATGAACCTCTATGAACCTCATGAACCTGATTTATATCTTGAAGTCTATGGGACTGGGTGATAGCAAAAGCTCATCATTTTACTTTATCAATGTGCAAATGAGAATTGCAACCTGTGATTTTGTTGTAGTTGTTCAGTTGTTGTCCGACTCTTCACGACCCCATGGACCACAACACGCCAGGCCTCCCTGTCCTCCATTAGCTTTCGGAGTTCACCCAATTTCATGTTCATTGCTTCAGTGACACTATCTAACCTTCTCATCCTCTGCTGGCCCCTTCTCCTTTTGCCTTCAATCTTTCCCAGCATGAGGGTCTTTTCTAAAGAGTCCTCTCTTCTCATGAGGTGGCCAAAGTATTTGAGCTTCAGCTTCAGGATTTGTCCTTCCAAGGAGCACCCGATTGGATCTCCTTGCAGTCCAGGGGACTCTCAAGAGTTTTCTCCAACACCATAATTCAAAAGCACATACATTTACTCTGTAATCTTGTAGAAAAATCAAGGTCACAATTTTGACATTTTTATACCGTTTGCTAACATGTGATACTCCTAGTGTTCACTCTCCACTTTGAGATCCTTAGGCTCGTTAAGACATTTTTTTTTACGCCAGAGGAGGACAACTCGTCCCACCTATGATAAAGGCTTTTGAGGCTAAGATCCTACCCCATTTGCTATATGGAGTAGAACTTTGGGGCGAAGCGGCAATAGGGAAATTGGAAATATTACAAAACACCTTTTTAAGACAGATTTTAGGTGTGCCGCAAGGAACACCATCAGTGCATACCAGAACCGAGCTTGGTTTGCCTTCAATAGCGACTTGCATAGATCTCGCTTTTTTCAGATATTGGAGAAAATTATCCCATTTAGATGACACTGTTCTGGCAAAAATTTGCTGGGATGAACAGTTATCTTGCGGGGGCTGGGCAAAACAGATTTCTGCTAAATTTAACAAACATAATTTAGATCAAGTTAAGTTCAAGACATTGTCTCCCAAAGATTTGAGAGAGTGGTGCTTCAACTGGGCAGCTGATCAGGACAAAGCCTCTCTTAGGGAGTCTCGCTTCTCTCTATGGTATCCTTTTTTTCATAAACACCATGTTTTATCCCCATACTTGGAAATGTTAACCTCTCCCCAGTTAAGGAGGGCCTTTACGGAGCTGAGGTTCCAATTGATGCCGTCAGCCTATCTTGAAGGCAGATACAAAAAAAATCCCTTTGTCAGAGAGGTTCTGTATCTATGGCTGCGGGCAAATTGAAGATATTCTTCATTATTTGCTTATTTGCCCGCTTTACTCTAATCCGCGATCCCGTTTCTTGGATCCATGTATCAAACCTCTATGTGGCTATTCCATTGTCCAACTAGTCTGGTATCTTTTAGAAGACGTACAAGCTAGAATAACTTATGCAGTGGCTCATTTTGCCATTGCAGCTAAAAAGTTGAGATGCTGTTATGTTGACAGGCCGAGCTCATTGTTATGATTAATGTTTATAAGCTATAGTTTCTTAGGTATGTTGTAATGACTTATGAGTTAAACAATAAAGAATTGTGTGTGTGTACTCCTAGTGATAATCCCAGTTTCAAGGAACTTCCACCCCCTCTGCTGCCCCTATGCCTCATCCCACTCCCTTTCCCAAGAGCCCCCTTATTCTTAGGAGGAGCTTTGGGGTGCATGGGAAACACCATGAGGAGGAAGAAGTAGACATATATAGGCTTATGCTGTAAGAGTTGGTTCTCATTTTTAACATCACAATTTACAGATCCTGATCTGCTGGTTGACAGTTCTGCAGTCTTACATGTTAAAGAAATAATTCAAAGTTAAGGACATTTAATTCCTATTGATATTAATGGTTAACTCAATCACTGGAAATGTAAAGTGATCAGCTATATCATGAACTGAAAGACTTGTAAGTACCCTAGGATTTTCTACATGCATCTGGTTTTGTTTGTTTTACAGATTAAGTAGAAACATTTTCTGTGTTTCAGAGTGTGCTGCCATAGGGATGCAAAACAGGATGCTAAAGCCTAAAAAAACCTGCTTCAGGATAATTAGTCCCTCTCAGGAGAACAGGCATATATAGATTAGTTAAATGCATAATCAGTAGAATCTGAAACAAATTTAGAAGCATAAATATAACATGCTAATGATATGGGTATACAAGGACTAGTGAACTTTTATTATTGTTATAAAGACAATATTTTAACTTGGGGACTCAAATGTAGAGATGAACAACACAAACCTAAGCATGTCTATGCCAAAGTAAGTAAGTCCTATTGCATTCAGTGGAACTTGATCCCAGGAAAGTGTGTAAGTAAGGTATAGGATTGCAGCCAGGCAACCCAACCCTGAACTGCCTGGCACCCAGAGGATCAGCGGTACCAAAATGGCTACCACTGCATCCTATGGGCGCTGCAGCAGCAGCCGGGGTTTCCGTGAGTAAAGGCCCAGACCCCACAATGGGACTACTTGAGTCTCCACCAGCTCCACACAGATTGGAGAAGTCCCATGTCAGACTGCCCAGCCCAAAGTAGGGCATAGTATCCAACCGCCAGTCCCATCCACCCCAGGCCCAATCCTCCCCCTGCCCCATTCCACCCCTTCCCACCTCACCCACCCCCAACATCACCCGCTGGCCTGGGCCAGTGCTGCTGGAATGCTGCTCAGCTACTTGCTGAGGCACAGCGCTAACTGATGCCAGCCCTAACATAGGCACTCCCTCCTCTCTAGATGCCTTAAACATGCTTTACGGCATATTTGACCCCTGCTAACTGGTCAAGAGGCACTTTTTCAAGTGGTGCTCCTCTTATATTTAGCAGGGGGAGAGTAACTGTCCCTCTTCACCCCTGCACAGTCTTTCTAGTGGCTGTTGCTGGCGGTCTGCCTTTTTTTAGATTGTGAGCCCTTTTGGGACAGGGAGCCATTTAACTTTATTATTATTACTATTTGCCTGTAAACCGCTTTGTGAACTTCGTGTTGAAAAGCGGTATATAAGTACCTTGATTGACTGATTGATTGATTGATTGATTGATTGATTTACAACACTTGGAACCAGCAGTATGCTCATACTGTGGCAATAGAGCCCTCAGGATTGGGCTCTAAGGGCCCGATCCAAAAGGCTCTATTGCAGGTGAAAATGTGACAAATGTCCCATAAAGCACGCAGGCAATGGATTGGGCTGTTAGTGTCCATTTTTTGCAACTGCATTGCTTAGTACATAACACTGCACTGAGCTGAAATTTGAGTTGTATTTTCAGCAGCTCAGCGTGCAAGTTAATCTGAATCCATTTATCACTGAAATGTCGAATGAATGGATGACATATGGCAAAGGGAAACCCTTCCCCCTCTCTCTGAAGGATTCCAATTTGTCTTGATTTAATTCAAAATACATCAGAAGACATTCAAATTTAAATATTCAACTACATAATGTAATGCTGTTTGAGTTAAGACTTCCATCTTCAATAGTTTATTTGCTCATAACATCAAAGAGAGTGAAATAGATAGGACTCAAATAATTTCTGAATTCAAAGTACCAAGGCCAGAAAAATCCTGGATGCTTCATGTTCAAGGATACAATTCACCAGGCAATTCAAGTGCACATCTTGTTAAAATGTGTGACAGGCCATGCTGTGGCTCAGCTCCAGTATCATGTTGTTTAATCATTAATGTTCAGCTAGGGCCATATTCAGTCATGAATCTCCCTGGATGAATCTGCCCTCTCTTTCAGCCTAGCCTACGTCACAGAATTTTTGTATGAATAAACTGGACAAAGCGGGGTATGCTGCTCTAAATCCTCTGGAGGATGAAGCATGGAATAACACTGAAATAAACAAATAAATGTTAATAGGGTTTTCACGCAAATAAAATTATAGTAGATTGCCCTACTAATTGATACCTATGACAGTGTTCTGTGCGCTACGGCATATAGTCATGCCTGCCACATGACCACGGAAGCTTGTCCTTGGACAAAACGCCAGCTCTGCAGGCTTTGAAACGGAGATGAGCACCGCCCCCTACAGTCGGTCACGACTAGACCATTCGATCGTGGGGAAACCTTTACCTTTACCTTTATGACTTTATAACAGAACAGTCATCAACAGAGCACTATTTATGAATAAGAGATGGAAATCAAGTTTCATTCCTTGCAAATACAAATAATGGAAGAAAGTAAACAATGTGCTGCTTAAGATAATAGCATGAACCAGTACCACTTGTCACACAATTAAAAGTCAAGGTGCAGATGTCCCATTCCGTCCTACTCTCCCCCCCCCCCAGTGTTTGTCTACACCACATACTTGCCGGGCAATGTCTGAACAGCCCCTAATTGCACTATTTTAAATACTGTTATGTATAACACATGATTAGGTGCAAATTGGTCATTTCACCCCCATGTAGAGTGCTATAGCACACAGAACAAGGGGAAAGAGTTGTGTGCTCCTTTGGTTGTAACCACAAAGTGGACAGTGTTCAGGGATGATATTATCCCAACCAGTCCACTGGCTCGGCACTAACTTATTTCTACTGGAACCTGCCCTGCCAAAGGCAAACCCATTTATTAATATAGCTCCTGATCAAGGCATCCTTGGCAGCTCCACCAAACCCAGTTCTCTCTCACTTCACAAAATTGCAGAGCACTTTATTAGCAGCTTCCTAGCCTTTCCACAACAAAGTACAGGAATTGACTTTCTGTGACTACCATTACTGAGACTAATCACTTTAGGAAACTCCCAACCTGACCCATTTTCTGTACATGAAGCACCGCAGCAGCAAATTTCATGGACAAGAACATATCAAAAATCATCTCTATTATACAGAGGTTCCTGCTGCAGTACTGTAAATTCTTAGCTCATGTTATCCTGCTCACAAAATGTGCCACTTCTGTGAGCAGGAAAAAAAAAGGGAGGCCATGAACATCCAATGATAACGTGCGAATTAGTCCTCAATTAACTCAAACATGATGTTTCCTAATTTCATATGTTTTCCTGTTGGAAACAGACTGTCTGAAGCATCTGCTTAAAATGTCAAGTATGGTCTAGGTGCAAAACAAATCACACAAACAAAAGTCAGTATGGCAGAGACATCACATAGACCAGAAGGTCCAATGTGACAACAGGACAAGACAAATTATATCCAGTGATGGCTGGTTAAAAGCAAGGCAAACTTGGGGAGTGAGCCCCCCCCCCCCACGCAGCTGTTGCCACCTGTCCTGAGGCAGATTCAGATCCCAGCAATGCGGCTCCTCTGAAGAAGTGACTCTGGAGATTGTAAAATTATTCAATTCAATTTTTTAATAAAATGTGTTTAAGAAAAGAGATATCTGGTATCATAACTGAACTACTGAAAGACTGAAATAAGAGAATAGGCCACAAAACAATAACGAACTGTGCTTTGTATTTTCCATCTCCTGTGTCTTTCTAAAAACCATTCTCACTACAACTGTTAATCCATTATTTACAATGGTAAACTATTCCCCCACTTTGCTGCATAAGAAAATTAACCCTTTAAAATGTCAACAACCTGTTTGGACGTGCCTGAGATCCAGGCAGTTGGTACAGAGATATACTCACCTTAGATCAAGAGAGAACCTCACAAGTCCCAAGATAAAACTAACAGAACCATAAGAGACTGTACAAAGTATAAGGGTGAATCCTGAGCTGCATGGGCTACAGGAGAGATGGCTTAGGAGTCATGCTTTCAGCAGAGATTTCTTTCCCTTGTCAAGGGTCCAGATCCCTATTAATAGCAATGATAACACTACAAAGGGACAGACCAAATTATGATATGGAGAGGTCCCTGCTCTCATACCTGGTCTCCTCATTCTCAATGAAGAAAATTATAATGATGATGATGAAGGACAATGAAGAAGGAACAGGAAGCACTTAGCCCATATGTGACTGCAACAGTACCCTGCCTTGGAAGGGGCAACTGCCTTGCTCTTTCATTACAAATATATGACCATAACAGGGAGAGGTGTACTGGCTGAGCTGCTCTGGGCGCATAACCTACCCGCACCCTTCTAGGAACAGCTCTGACCATACCTATAACCAAAAAGACAAGAAGTAACCACTTAGTCAGAGTTGTTATTGTTCAATGGCTAAGTCGTATCCAACACTTTGCGACCCTATGAACCAGAGACCATTCATTAAATTTTGATGCATCAATACATATTACCCATATCATATTAACAATGTAAGAGGCAGCAAAGGTATCATTTATGTATCAACACAAAGTAGAAAAGACTTAAAGTATTAATTACTACTCTTCCTGAATTAGCTTGTCTTGCACACTATGTCACAACATGGAATTAACAGTCTTCATAATATAGCTTGCAGATTCCTGAAATTTATGCACTCCAAGAAAGTAAGCTTCAATGAAATCAAATGAACCAATGCAATATACATGCACTACATACATGGCTGCTTTGACAGTACAGTACAATTAAATGCATTCAAATGTTATTGGTGAGGAGCTCCCTCTGTGTATCATACTTGCTTGCTTTGATATGGATCAGGCTGCATGCACATGTTTAATAATGCAATCTGAAAAGCATATGCTGGGGAGAATGAGACCACTTCTTAGCTGTAGTCTGCATTTTAGGTTCCTTTAACATTCCTTCTCCCTATTGCTAATTGCCATCTTCCCAATGACATTATTATTCAATGGAACATCTCCATTGTTATTTGCAGTTCATTCAAATGAAGTCTACAAAAGACAATACAGCAGCAGGTTTACATAATGCATCAGGTTTATCAGGAAACTCAGCTCAACACGCAGCACAACACGCTTACACTGGATAGTTATTGGTATTTTAATCAAGGAGGCTTTTTCAAGTTTCATTTTGTTTATTTCCCTACAGCTTACTGTATCTAAAATATTTGAAATAGATAAAAAAGAAAATGAACTGTATAAAACATTGAAGAGCCCAATCCTGTGGGCTGAAAGTGCCAACATGGCAACAGCAGCACTGGTGGTGGGTGTTGTAAAAGTGCAGTAAGGGCAGTTTTTGACTCCCAGAGAGTAAACTGCACCAGCGGGAAGGCCGGCACCATTCTGTGGGCACCGCATCTTACCTGACAGCTGCCAGGGCAAGTGAGTGTTGCGCTGGGCAATGAGAGGCCGGGAAGGGGGGTCCAACGGGGGCAAGGGGGGGGCCCCCCCCGGGGGGGCGGGGGAAGAGTTGAATGGGGTAGATTGGGCAGAGGAGGAAGTGGGAATGGCGGAGCAGGCCTCTGCCACATCCAAACCCCCCTCCTAAGCCTGCCAGCTTTACATGGATCAACTCAGTTCTGCACCAGCTAAAAAGCTGGTCCAGATTTGAATAACACCATTGGGCAGACTGGGGCTTTTTATCCCAAGAAGACCTCCTGCCTGCTTAATTGCAGCACTGGATACAGCATGAGGATAGGGGCCCTGCTGCACCAGTGCAGCATAGGATATAATAGGTCTGCAAACCAGTTAAAACTATGACAGTCTCCAATCTCTGCTTCTTTAAATTTAATTCCTAAATGCCAACCCAAACAAAATATTTTTAAAAAATAAATGTTGCAATGTTAATTAGGGCCCAATCTTATCCAACTTTCCAGCACCAATGCTGCCACAATACAGCCCTTAGGTAAGGGAACAAATGTTCCCTTACCTTGAAGAGCACTCCGTTACTTCCTTCCTACCTCAGGATGCAGCACATGCCCTGTTGGCACAGCTGCATCAGTGCTGGAAAACCGGTTAGGATTGGCCCCTCAACCTGTAACCATATCAAACATCTAAATATATTTACTATGAATATAAACTTATTTTTCCATTGTTAAAAGTTTAAAAAGTATGTGATTATTCTAATATATTTTTTATAGCTAACTAATTCAAGAAAATGAGATAGCAGGAAAAAAGAAGAAAATTAACATTTTAGGCTATAATAAATAACTATTTATACAAGCCACACACATGAAAATTCTTTTTATTACTGATGTTTAATCGAGCATGAAATGTAGCTATATAAAGTAAGGTTCCATTTAATTACTACCATGATGCAATCTGTACTGCAATTCATTGAGCCATGGGGAATGGCTAATTCATAAAATATACTTTTCACAGCATAGATGTTGAAGTTTAAATTTCAAGTTTGAGCCAGTGGTGGGCCTAGCAGGGGGTCCAGGGAGTCGCAGGGACTACTAGAACAACAGTGGAGCCACCACTGCCACTGCTTACCCACCTGCCCAAGATGACGTCAGGAGGTAATGCAGAGGTAAGCCGCATGAGCAGCGTTCGGCACCACCCCTGCACTGAAAGAGCTCCAAAATGGAACTTGGGGTGGGGCGTGCTGGGGGTGGTGATGCTCATTGACCCAGCCTCTTCTGGATCTGCACTGGTTTGAGCTAAAACACAGTATCTGTATTTATATGTGTCTCTGCAAAACACCATCTACTTTTACACTATGATCCTAAGTGTATTGTTTTTGGTAAATGAAGTAAATTCCACATGGCTTATTTTTGTAATTGGGTGAAATCTACAGAAAGATATTTCTGCATATCACTGAAATCAATGGCATTTAAGTACCTACATGTCTTTAAATTGCATTCTTATGTGCAGATGATGATTTTACAATATGTACATGTACAGCTCAATCCTAACCAACTTTTGAGTGCCAAAGTAGCCATGCCAAGAGGAGCACATGCTGCATTCTGTAGTGGAGGGCAGTTATGGAAGAATCCTCAAGATTAGATGTTCCCTTACTTCAAGGCTGCATTAGTGCTGAAACGTACGTTAATGTGTTAGTGCTGCATTGGTATTGAAAAGTAGGTTAGGATTGGGGCGACATTCACATACATGTGTTCTTTTACACTTGTATTAACAAAACTTTGTCCCCCTAAATCAGTGATTGGCATTTCAATGGTAGATGGTTAGGAGTAACCAGAGTAGCCTATTCTCAAAAACTTTTAAAATTCTTTACTTGGATTGTAACTTTAGAGTACAGATATTTTTAGAAAAAAAAACATTTACTGGTAATCATCCCTATGATTACTGTTCTATATTAGCAGTAATTCCAAGGAGACCACCATCAGCATGTCATTTAAATGTTTCTTTTAATGTATTAAGGCTGCAGTCCTATACAAGCATGCCTCGGTATCCACTGCAGTCCTATACAAGCATGCCTCGGTATCCACTGATTCAATATCCATAGTTTCAGTTATCCATGGATACCATGGCTTAACATCTATGGATACCATGGATACCATGGCTGGAACATCTATTAGGGCACAATCCAAGCAGGCACATTGGGCCGACGCAATGTGCTTGTGTCAGCCCAACATCACTAGCGCCGATGCGGGAGCAGTGACAGGCACACCCACATTGGTGCTAGTGGCCTTGGCCCGACACTAGCACTAGCGTTGGCCAAGGGCGCTGGCACAAGGCTGCACCCCCCTTGCGCCAGCTGAACTCAGCTGGCGCAAGGGCATTTCTGGGAGGACGGAGGGCAGGCAGGAGGGCGGTTCTGGGAGAGCCGGTGGGTGTGCCGGCCTGGGTAGGGGGGGTGGAGTTGGGATGCGGCCTGTAGGTCACATCCAAGCCTCTGTCTCCAGGCCACATCCCCAGGCCTCCTCAGCTCTGCATCTGCTATTTAGCCCTTGCCCTGAGAGAATCCCAGCACACCTAAGCTGCATTGGATATGGCACAGGTCCGCCAGCCTCGCCATTCTAGTGCAGTTTAGGACTGCGCCCTCAAAAAGATAGTGGAACATTAAACGTATCCTTTTTTTATCTTGTTGCAGCAAAAACACTGGTGTTCCCCTATTTTTGAAAAGGCATCCCCAGTATCCACAGTTTTAGGTATAAAACTGCAAGATATATGCCTGTACTGAATTATTTGGGAATAAGTTTCATTTAACGCAGTACGGATTATTTCTGAATGGGCATAGATAGGATTTCAGAGTCCAAGCCTATGAACACTTACTCAGAAGCAAGTTCCATTATAATCGATAGGGCTTACTCCCAGGTAAGTGTGAATAGGATAGCAGCCTCAGACTACTTACTTGGAATGCATCCACGGAAATCAAGGGGCTAATTGCTAGGTGAGCATGCATTGGAGTGGGGCAGCACAGCTACAAACCTAACAATGTAATCTTGGAAAAATTAAATGGCCTAATATTCCAATCAAATGTATTTGAGCATGGGTACTAACCATGTTTGACAATACAGAGGTTGTAGGTTTTGCATTTCCAGATCCACTAGTAATTCCTGCACTTCCAGGTACAACCCTGCCTAAGGACAGCAGCTGGCTATTCTGTTGAACTGCTCTCCACCCATCACCAATGCACTTTAACAAAACGTGTTCACTTAAAAGAATGTTTTGCCCCCTAGTCGAAAAGCCAGGAGCAAGTCTGAGGCCCGAATGGCCGGGAAAGATTATCTGGCTGCAGGAAGTGAGGCACAACTACTCTTCAATTGCCCATCTGCCCGCCTGAGGCCCCTGCCTTAGATCGATAGCGGCAAGAAAGTGAATTTTAGGCGCCACTCCTCCTCTTCCAGAGGAAAAAGGGAGGAGAGCACTGAGCCTGCGAGAAGCTACAGTTCAAGGAGGTGTGTCCTTTCTCAGCTCCTGTCAAATACACACCAAAGCCATACCAAAAACGAAAAATAAAGATAGATGAGGCTGGGGAAGGGAGGCGGCGCAAAGAAACGCGAGAAAAGGGAGGTCTCTTTATTTGAAAGCCCTGGAAACCTTAGAAACCACCAGCACCCTAGCTTATCCCCAAGGCAAGCCAAGTACTCCTACCCCAGTCATGCTAAAAAGTTGCAGGATTGTCAGGGGCGGCCCAAATAAGTCACCGATTTGTCCGCGTTTTACGCGCCAGCTGCGATGGCTCAGCTCCCGCCAGGAGATCGACTTGCTTGCCTTTTTTTTTTTTTTTTTTGGTAAGTCACCCCCACACACACGTCCATCCCTACGGCTGCCTGGGCCGAAGCGATACTGCTCTTCCCTAGCTTAAACCTAAGGGGCCTTCCAGAGAGAGCGCGAGCGGGAAGGAGGGAGAGACCTGCCGTGCCCCCTGGCTACACACAGGGTTAGTTCCCTTTGCAAGATCCCCCACCTCCTCCGTTCCTCCTGCCTGCCTCTCCCCAAAGAGGAATGCAATGTTTTTTTCCCCCTTCTTCCCCTCCTCCTCTCGATCACAGGAAGGTGGACGCGAATGTTCGAAAGAAGCCCTCCGCCCCGATGGACTGATGGGTTAAGTCACTTTCTGCTCCCTGCGAGAGATCGAGAGAGACCCATAAACTAAATAGCAGAGAGCGAGAGGGCGCGCGCGCGCTCCGAACTGCACCCAGACTGAGGGGACGCCGCAGCCCCGGCGGCTAAAGGTGCAAAAGGCCAAGCAGAAGAGGCAGGTCATGAGAGGAGTGGGATGGCAGACTCGCTTCCCCCCTCGGCCGGACCCGCCAAAGGAGGCAGGGGAGCTCGGGGAGGGTCTGAGCCAGTGACCAGGATAACTGAGCTCCGTTTCTGCGCTCACGCCCCCTCCGGAGGGCGGGCAGCAGCTGCTACTGCCGCTTCCCTTTCCCCTCTTAGTCCCCGCGCTTCACAGTGCGGGACCCGGGAGACGCCGCAGCAAGAAGAGGAGGCGGCAAAAGGGGGAGGCGGCGGCTCCGGCTTTGCCTCCTCGCAGACAAAACCAAGTCGCTCTTCAGCGGCCGCGGAGAAACGCCAAGCCTCCTCCCGGCAGCCGGCAGCACTCACCGAAAGGAAAGGAGCCGCCGGTCCCTAAAAGCGCCGGCGGCGCGGCTCGCGTGTCTGTCAGCTGCGCGCTACCCCCGTCGCCTGGATTCACGCCGTCGCCGCCTCCGCCATGTTCCTGGGGCGCTGCGCATGCCCGGCAGCGGCACTGGGGGCTTCCCTCCTCCTTCGCGTCCTCCCTTCACAGCCCACTGACAAGGGGGCGGAGGGGGCTGGCCGCGATTCACCCATCGCTGCTGCCGCCACCGCACTACTGACCCGTGCGAATGTGTTTGTGTAGGTTGCCCACGCCCACATAGGTTCGTCCTGTGCACTTGCTCTTCTGGAGACCAGCGCGCGCAAACATGCACGGCGCATACCTTGCACAACTCTGACGATAATGAGCTTATTATTATTACTGCTCATACGAGACATTTTCAGTATCAGAACATTATTAATCTAGTGATAATAAATTTAATATATATATTATATAAAAAATTTTATATAAATTTTATATTAACAGTAGTACTACAGCACTTTTGAAGATCCAAAGCAATTTAACAATGCAAACATAAACCAACAACATACAAGTGTAATAAGTTACAGTTATATTTATTTATAATAAAGTTATACTTCTTCCCAAAATATTTGCAGTAAACAAATGGGGAGGATCGGCCCCACGAGGGGTGCAGCAGCTTCTGCCACTGATTCCTAACCCCCTGCATGAGCTGGGTGGCCAACATGGGTCTCCTCACAGAGCCAAGGACACATTGGCACCGCAGCGATGTTACTCAAAGTAAGGGAGGAAACGCTTCCTTATCCCAATACAAGGAGATCCTGGTGGTGGCATCAAGGAGCAGCATTTTGGCACTGCTGCGCCTATGGGAGCGCCCAAAATTAGAACTGGGCTGCCCTTCCTGGATACATCTACAGTCTGAGCATCCAAAAGTAGCTTGGGATCCAACATATGCCCAGACTATGAACTGAATGGTCTCACATTATCTGTTACTAGTTACTGCCAGCTGGAGATTTGTAATTTCCAGCCACTATCATTTTTGTCCATCTTGTCTGGATTCAGCTTCAGTTTGTTTGCTGTATTCCATCCAACCCTTACCTCATTAAGGACAGTGCTTATGGCAGCTTACTGGTGACATTGTAAACTTCTGAACTATCTCTTCCATGCAAGTGTTAAACAGTATGGTATATAAATGCTATGCAGAAGTATGCATATAAAACAACAACAAAACATTCATGTTTTGAATTTCATGTTAATGAGATGCACAAGTTTCTATGGTCATACATTAACAATTGTTATATAATAACTGGATACAGTAGGAATATTATATATGCATAGGAATATGGTTTATACAGGTTGAGTATCCTTTATCCTGACTGCTTGGGACAGGAAGGTGTCATGGATTTCAGATTTGTCTGGATTTCAAAATAATTGCATTAATATAATGAGAAATGCTTCCTCTTGCTCTTTTCACTGTTCCCAATACGGATGTCTGTTGGCCTCTGACATTTTTTAGTAATGTCTGTATAGGTACACATCACAGAGAAAAGTACAGTCTCTATCTACACTGTACATGGAAATGAGCACAAGATCTTCTAGTGTTCACATGACAGATTTTTTTTTAGTCCTGGACAAAAACGTCTGTGTTTTGGAATAGTCCAGATTTTGGATGTCCAGATAAAAGGTAATCTACCTGAATAAAAGGTAAATGTTTCCCCACGACCGAATGGTCTAGTTGTGACCAACTGTAGGCGGAGTTGCTGATCTCTGTTTCAAAGCCTGTAGAGCCAGCGTTTTGTCCAAGGACAAGCTTCCGTGGTCATGTGGCCGGCATGACTCTATGCTGTAGCGCACGGAATTCCGTTCCTTTCCCACTGAATTGGTCCCTGTTTATCTACTCGTAGTTAGGTGCTTTCAAATTGCTAGGTTGGCAGGAGCTGGGACAAGCAACAGGAGCTCACTCTGTCGCGCAGTCTTGAACTCCCAACCTTCCAGTCAGAAAGCCCAGCAGCAGCAGTTTAACCCGCTGCGCCACCACGTCCCACAATTTACCTGACTAGGATACTATAAACAGTCAGGGACTCAAACCAACCAATTTTCTCATCTTATTTTCCTTTTTTCTCCCAGTTGACACTCAAGTATGTTCCACATAAACACCAGTTCTTTAACCTGAAACTTTTTATTGTTCTTTGATTTTTTTGTTTTTATTGTTTATATAACTTTTTACATGAAGTGCCCTGGAAATATCTATAGAAGGGCAGTTTATAAATTTATGAAATAAATAGGTCCTGGAAGCCACTGAGCACAGGTCCTTGTCCGGCCACATTTAAAATAAATTTAATTTACAAACAAATATATTTTTGCTACTTGAGAGTTTCCCCCGGTACGTAGAACCACCATCACCCCATATCAATCACTAGTATTTATATACCGCTTTACAACATAAAGTTCACAAAGCGGTTTACAGGCAAATAATAACATTAAAGTTAAATGGCTCCCTGTCCCAAAAGGGCTCACAATCTAAAGGAATGGGGAACACCACCAGCAACAGCCACGAGAAAGACACTGTGCTGGGGTGAAGAGGGACAATTGCTCTCCCCCTGCTAAATATTAGAGAACACCACTTGAAAAAGTGCCTCTTGCCCAGTTAGCAGGGGTTACCATATCCAACATGGGAGTATTAATAATCATCTACCTTACATAGTTCCTTATAATAACACCAAGATAATGTGAAGTGCTTTGAACACTCAAAGCCACTATACAAAATATTTTTATGAATATTTCTGCCTATTAGATTTTGAAGAAACTCAGTGGTTTAGTGGTAATTATTGTACTTGTTACATGTGCTTTACAATGGTTTCCAGCCCCTCTAATTGAAATAGCTTCCAGCAAATTACATTTCTTTAATTACTTCCATTGTATTTTCGTTCTGAATTTGAAGCTGCCTTCGTGTCACCTGTGATTATTTGGGAGCATTTTGTATAAGTGCTATTACATTGTACACAGCAATGCACACACATTGAAAAGCTCAGCCCATTTCCGACTGAAATCACGGGTTCAACACTCATTGAATTCAAAGAGTCAGGATTATTCTGTAAATAGAATTCTGCTCTTGACAGTGTGAATCCTTTTGTCTGTGTTAACGGAAAACATTTGATCCCCCTTTGGGAATAGGAGCAGAGGGTGGAAATTAAGCTGGATGGCTGAGAAACTGCATAACTCGGTTTCAGATGTCTTCTAAGACACAAGCGTGCGACACTGACTTATGTTTTTAATAATATATTTTTCATTATACTTTCATGTTTTGGCTGCAACAAGAGAAATTCGATCTCCTACTTCCTGGAAAAGGAAAAAAAGAATAGGCTTCAAAAGAATAGGCAGGATCATTTTTAGAGCTGGGAAACAAAAGCAGTCCTACGCTTTAAAGATGCATTACTGTTATATGCAGGGCAGTCCTTAGACGATTACTCAAATGCATGCTTACTAAAAATTAACAGCCCACTCCTAACTAAATCCCCACGCTGTGAACAATGGCACCAGCATGGGCTCCACTGCATCGTGGGGTGGGGGTGGGATTTTGGCTCCTGGAGAGCTTCTTGAAGTAAGGGGAGATGTGTTCTCCTGTCCCAAGGTGAGCCCTAGCTGCCACAGGGCACAATTTCCAGCGTTGACCTAGCTGTGCCAATGGGGCTTCTGCTGCATCCTGCAGTTGGGGGCAGTCAGAGAGGCCACCTGAAGGTAAGGATTAGGATTTCACCCACAATGGGCCAACTTTTTAAACCATCAGGGTTACACAACATAAGATCAAAATCTTATACTTGGGATTGGGTGTAAGCCCCATTTACGTATGAAGTTGCCTTATCCTGATTGAGAATAGTGGTCTATCCTGTTCAGTATTGTTTAGTACTGACTGGCAAATTATTCTCCAGGATTTCAGATAAACCAAGGGTTGAAACTGGGACATCATGATTGCAATGCATCTCCTTTCCCATTGAGCTATAGTCCCTCACCATTCATTACACTGAGTTTGTAATCCAACTTCGGCTGATGCAAGCCACTTGCGTCAGCTGAGTGCTGTGGCGAATGTGCCACAAAGCATGTTTGTGCCAGTGCTTCTGGTGCAGGGCCAATGCAGGCAGTTGCGTTGGCCCTGAACCATCAGAGCATGCCCCCAGTAAGCTGCTCCTGTGCCAGTCAAGTTCGGCTGGCACAGGGGCTATTCTGGGCAGGAGGAAGGCAGAAGGGAGAGCGGAACGAGGTGGTGGGAGGGCGTTGCGGCAGGTTGGGCAGCCTGGGGAGGGGAGTTGTCCCCAGTCCTTGTCCGCCGCCACATAGCCCAGATTCGGGCTGTGCAGTGTGCTCAGACTTGTGCCTGCTATACAGCAGTCGCAGATCCGAGCAATCCCATAGGGGTGGCTAGCGCCTACCCTGGGGTAAGGGGATGAATGTGTGGAGGCTTCAGCCTGCTCCCAACCTGTGCTGGATACAGTACAGGCCAGCTGGCCTGCCTGTTCCAGAGCAGGTTAGGATTGTGCCCTGAGACTTATTTCTAGGAAATCGTGCATAAGATTGAGCTATTAAGGCTGGATTTTTACATTTCCTTAGTGGCATAGGAGCAGTCCCTATGGGAACAAACCACAGAGACGACATGGGAACCATGTTTGGTGAGGAGCTTTAGCATGGGCTCCTCCCACATGGTTCAGGGTTTTTCACATTACTCTGGCAGCACAGTGGTGCTGCAGTGGTGCTGCAGTGGTGCTGCTGAGGCTCCCTTGCTGCCCAGGTACTACTCTAGGGTGGTCTAATTAGTTGAGTACACTTGGGTTTGTATTTCCCAGGAGTACTACCTTTGGTCTGAACAAAAGAATTAACCACTGTTATAGTGGCAATAGGGATTAGTGTGAATTAGGCAGTACACAGTTGCTGCAATTTCTGTGTTTGCGACGGCTAGAAAATATTTGGCTGTGATTGTGAAAATGCCTGCAGGCTCTCTCCATGCATCAACTAATCTGCACTCAGATTTCTTCATATTTATATTAATTAAGTTCAAAATGTGTATGCCATCTTCTGGCTAATCAGGAGTAGAGATGCAACATTTTGAAGCCATGGAAAATAATGGAAGTTTTTTGGAAAAATTGAAATACTGTACATGCAAAATTATTTTTTTATCCATTCTAAAGTTACTCTAGTATTTAATGTAAGCTGAGCCTAGCTTACATGTACACGGTACACATGTACATGTGCACATGCACAACAAAATCAAGCACAGCTTTTTAGCAGGAACATACTTCAATCATGAACAAACTTGCTCCTGGGACAGGTGATTATTAATAATAATTAATAATTACGAGTACTTATAAGGAGACTTACAATAATAAATGAGTTCATGGCAGAGGTGAAAGTCAGACCAGTCACAGCTCAGTCTATTTCTATTACAGTATGATCCTACACATGTCTATTCAGAAAAAAAAAGTCCTACCAAGGTATATAGGACTTCAGCCTTAGCCACTATACTGCACCAGTGCAAGGTGGTCTCAGTGATAAAGAGGTGCAGCCCAGAAGCAGCTTGAGATTAACTTTGCCAATCTTTTTGAGAAAAAATGTTGAAGAAACAGGTAATTTTGGCAAACTGGCATTCTCAGGCTAATTCCCATGTATAGTCCTTGAGCACAAGACCTCTGGTCACTAGTAGTGTAGTTGAAAGCTATAGACCTAATTCCACTTTGGTTTCAGACAAGGGTACAACTCCCATCTGCATCAAAAGACACATCCAGCCAATTCAAAGCTGCCCAGATAAGCCACAATGCAGATGTGCAATCGGGTGGACTTTAACATCCACAGTGTGACTACAGGCATGAAAACCTGCTTCCATGCAGATTCCCATTGATGGATGCCAATTATGCAGTTCCGTAAAATATCCATAAGAAGCATGGGATAGTTAGTCATGAACGAATTGTAAATATTGTCTGTAGACAAGGTTACTGTTTTCTCATTCACTGTCTTTAAATTTTTTCCAGGGGTGGACCTATTCTGCCCAGGCCTCTGCACAGCCTGAATCCACCATCCCATTGCTGTCTCCATTCACACACAGCCGTGTGTACTCCCTCTGTAGAGGGCTGGTGGTTGAACAAGCAGGCACATTTCCATTTCCCCCTTCACTTTACTTCTAAAAATAATTGCATGTAGTGGCATTCCTGCAAGGGGGAGCAAAACACAAAGTGTTGCAGGAACCTGAGCTCCTGTGTAACATGGCCCCTCCCCCTCCCCCCCCAGAGTGATTCACTGCTGGATAGCCTGCTCAAAGTCTTTGCTCAGAGCCGCGAATGGCTCTGGAGGCAAGGGGGAGTGATTGCGGTATACAGCAGTTTGTTGTTGTTCAGTCGCTAAGTTGTGTCCGACTCTTCGCGACCCCATGGACCACAGCACGCCAGGCCTCCCTGTCCTCCACTAGCTTCCGGAGTTCGCCCAATTTCATGTTCATCGCTTTGGTGACACTATCTAACTATACAGAAGCTCAGGCTCCTGAAAAACCTAGCATTTTGACCCCCTGTAGGAACGCCACTGATTGCTTGCAGCCTCCTTGGTTCGTGCCTCTTCTGTTTGAAATTAGCAGGCACAGGGGATGCTGGTAATGAACGTCCCCAGCTGGTAGTCATAACAGACAGAAGTGACTGGACTTGGGAGCTGCATGAAGTGAACTTCGTAAATGCAGGGAAGGGGCAGGCAGGCTCCAAATCGTCTTTCCCTGCCTACTTGGTGCCTTGTAAGCATCAAGTATGTGGGGAGAAGTTATTTGTAGATCAGCAGCTTCCCACTCCCACTTCTTTCTCCAGCAGTAGTGGAAGAAGAGAAGGCTACCACTGCTACAATTATTTTCTAACTTGCTTCCAGCCGAAGAAATGGAGCATGCAGTGAAGATGTGAGCTGGAGACAGTGGCAGATAGATGGACTGGGGGCTTATCTGTTCACCACCACTCTAAGGGTGCCCAAGAGTGCGGCTCCACCTGGACACTTCAGCTGGCCTTGCTGATGGGCTGCACCTGATTTTGTTATCAAATGAATAAGCTTTTAAAAAAAATAAAAACAGAACTATCATAATCATTATAGCCTATCTTTTCGAGAAAAAGAACAGAAAGGAACAGGGGAAGACAAGAATGGAGAAGGGATACCCAATTTACTTTCCTTGCTTTGCAGTAATTCATAACAGGGACATTCAGGCAGGGGAGGCAGAAGAGGCTGAGCCACACCTGAGCTTCCAGGACCACCTGGACCTGAGCCCTTGGAGATGTTTTCTGGTCATGTCTGGGAGCCTTTCTGAGGCTCATCAAAACCCAGAAGTTTTTTTAAAACACAACTAGGGGACTTTTTTCCAGTGATGTCATGCACCCACTACGCACCACTACGTGAGTACCGGTTCCTAAAAGTTGAGCTGGCCCCGCCCACTCGAAGCTGGCCCCGTCGGCTGGTTGGCTCAGCAGCTGCGCACGCGTACTGCACGCCCGCAGCCGTTGCCTGCACTTTCTGTGAGGAAGCAGGCAGGCAGGCAGCATGGCGGCAGCAGCGGCAGCAGCGGAGCGAGGGGACCGGAGGTGGCAGCAGCGGCAGCAGTGAGGGAGACCCAGGAATAAGGCAGCAAGCGTGAGAAGGTAGGCTGCCTGGGGATCCCGCTCCTTCCTGCCACGCAGATCCTGCGTCCTGGTTTCTCCTGCAGCCTCCCCCCAGCCCCAGCCCCCATGCGGTCTTTTTTTGGTCGCCCGTTCCCCCTCCTGCTCCTTGCCGGCTCCTTGCATTTAACATTAAAGTTAAATGGCTCCCTGTCCCAAAAGCGCTCCCAATCTAGTACAGTCTAGCCTGCTATTTAACCAGGGAACAGTTGAAGCAAAATATGTATCTACACATCTCTAGAAAGCCAAGCAATAGAAGTTAAATCAACACTAACCACAAGCTGAAGTTATTACAAACCTGATCACATCCATGGCAACAATCATGACCTCACTTCCTGCCACGACATCACTTCCGGCTATGACCTCACTTCCTGCCACGACATCACTTCCGGCTTATGACGTCACTTCCGGTGGGCGGACCCCGAAAAGTGCCAATCAAAAGTGAGTACCTGTTCCTAAATAATTTGGATGACACCACTGACTTTTTCTGCAAGCTTCAGAACCCCACCCCACCCCTGGAGGTGTTTAAAGAGCACTTCTGGTTTTCTCCAAGCCTCAGAACCCACACAGACTCTGCAATCTACACCAAGGCTTCAGACATGACTGGAACAAGGCTCTGGTTGCATTTGGAGGCCTATTGATTTGGAAGTGTTACATCACTTCTGGGTCACTGGGTTTCAGTGATGTTCTGTGCCTCACTGGCACAGAATGTCACCACAAGTCCCTGATTTGTAAAGACCATCTAAAAGGATAGTACGGTACAGTTCTTCCTCCACAATGTAGTGATGGCCATTAACTTGGGTTGCAATCCTATACACACTTTCTTGGAAGTTCCATTGAATGCAGTGAAACTCACTTACTTCTGAATAGAGATGCTTCGATTGTGTTGTTAGAAGGCTTTTTACAAACTATTATGTAAATTCATGGAGGATAGATCTACTGAGCAAAATGAATCTCCATGTTCAGACACAGTGTGTTTCTGAGTAGCAGGTGCTGGGAACAAAAAATAAGTGGTGTTCTTTTCTGTCTTTTTCTGCTTTTGAGCTTCCTTGGTCACTTCAAGGGCAGAACATGACTAGATGGAGCTTGAGCTGATCTATATATTTTGATATATAATCAAATCTGACATCTTCACTGCAAGAAAGTCATAACATGATGTGTTTAGCTTGATGATTTACTAGCCAAACACAGAAACAATTCAAAAGCACATTTTTATGTTAGAAGGTGACTATATATGATATTCCAGTTCATTTGCATGTCAAGTTTTTTTTCTGCATTTCATCGCTAGACTGCTAGAAAATGCTTCCATCATGCCACCTCCTCGGAACTAATTTAGGAACTGTTATTCTCAGCTCATAGTATCTGTGAGAACATTAAAATTCCATCTGTTTCTGCCAGAAGAAGGAAACAGAATGGAACAAGGGAATAATTCTCTCCAGACAGAGCAACATTGACTGCAGGATAATGAGATGCATTGACTGCCCCATCCTCACAATGAAATATTCAGTATAATAGGACTGAATTTAAAATGGGGTTGCTGAAAAACTTACTCACATAGGTGCTCCATGTATGGCATAACAACTGGAAGGCTTTTGACTTGTATGACAATCTGTATATGTGTCTACATACCAGTGGAGTTGCTGCCTGTGTGGTACATCACTGATGTATACAAATATTGGGTGATAAATTGAAGCATCATAAATGTTGAGCCGACCACACAGACCATCTATTTTGTCAGTGTCATGTGGTCTACCTAGCAGTAGGAAAATCTAGGGTCAGTCCCCACTCCCAGCCACTCACACAGCAGCCACCTCCAAATCTGCGCTGGATTTAGTGCAAGCCAGTTGGCCTGCCTGTTCCAGCGCAGGTTAGGATTGGGCTGTTAATTGTGTTTACGTATATAATTGCGCAGTGAGTAGCTTATGCCCTATATGTATATGGCAAGACATTTTTCATTCTTCAAATTGTTAAAGACGGTGTGGAATATTAAGGAAAACAGGAACAGGAACATGACACACATTGAACACTGACATGACAGTTTAAAAAAAAATCTTTATCATGAATAAAAGACCATCTGATTTCAACAGGCTAAAGATTTTAGAAACTTAGATTGAACAACCAACTGTAGATTAAATTTAGTTTTAAAATCTGAAATGCCTGAATATGTCAGGTGCTAGCAAAGGTTTGTAGATATGTAAAATAGAAGATGTTTTAGACAAGAATAACAGGCTTGATAGACTGTCAAGATGTGGAATTAAATTAAATTGAAGCTGTCTCTTTTAATCATAGGCTGCAAATAGTGCATTACAAGAGACTTGTAGCTAAATTGGAAGATCAAGGCTTCACAAAACAGTTTACTAGCTTACTAACTAACTTTAGGGCTTTTACACTGAGCAGTGGCTTCAAACTGGCAATATTTCCCAGGCCCCAGATGTTCCTCCTTGGTTGCTTTTATATTATATTGGGTGCTGCAGGATGATATGAACAGGGCTTCCTGTGGTAGATGACTCTGGTGTTTCTCAAGAGCATGTTTGAGACTGTAAGTTGTTATAACACTGTGCATGATGCCTCACAGAGTATCATGGACCTACCAGTTTAAATGGTAGTTTCCTATATTTCTAAGATCCTGGTCCAGCATGCAAAGACACAGGACTTCTGCTATCTGAGTAGCCCCATAGGGTGGCTGAAGCTTGACATGGGATAAAGGAAAAAATATCCCCATTTCCCAGGTTGCTCTCCAGTCACCTTCTAACCTGTGCTGGATACAGCAGAGGGCTTTGCAAATTGTAGAGAGGTGCCTGAGGCAACCTGCGGAATAGAGGTTGGTTGAATTTTCTATGTCTGGCACAGAACGGCTATCACAAGACTCCTGAAGTCACTACACAGTCTATACCAGTGATTCCCAACCTTTTTTGCACCAGGACACCCTTTTTAGTTACAACAACCTCTTGGGAACCCCCCCTGCCCCCAAGACCTAGGGCCCGAAGTGATGTCATTAAGCAGGAAGTGAAGTCCTTGTTTTTAATAAATCACGCTTTTTGAAAGTTGGAAGAACAACATACTTTTTAGAATGTTCTGAATATTTTGTATCTACGGTAAGTAATGTTTGCGTTTTGAGTTCAGTGATTGATTCAGCACTAAGAATAACTTTGCGCAGAACGCTTTATCGCTTCTCTACATTGCTGATCAAGGTGGTAAAGACGCATTTTAGTTAGCCTTCAGAGCATTTACATTCCTCTTTCTCATGTGCTGAGACTCACCTAGGTATGCACATGGAAGGTGTGACATGCCCACTTGGAAAGAAACCCGGGAAAGACTTCATCACATGCGTACACACACACCAATGCAAGCCCATTGCAAGGCTAATTTCCCTCACAGCCACAAGCACTGAGGAAGTGACAGACAGAAATGTGGAATTCTTCCCTAGCCAAAATGAACATTCCAAGATGGTGGTGCCCAGCTTTTTAGGATGGTTGCCCCAAGCTCTTCACGACCCCCTGAAAACTGGTTCACAACCCTTTTGGCAGTCCTGACCCCCACGTTGGAAACTACGAGTTTATATCAAAAAAAGAGATATGGGAATGGTAATCAGGTAACTTAATCCTAAACATTTTTATCCTCTATGCTTAATGGTATGTATTTTCTAGTATATGCAGTTACCTTTTTCCCCCCCCCCAACAATGCACTGGTGCATTAATTTATAATATTGAGATTTCCAAAAATTGGCTCCACCAAAAGACCTGAAATTTGCACTGTGAACCTTTTTAGAGGCACAGTTGTTTTGACTGTCCACCCATGGCATCATGTAAGAAATGGGGACAGAATTTTGTGGGTTTTTGGGGAGGTGGCATTGTCATTTTGCACCCCCCCTAATCTGAAATGAAAGTGGCAATTTTGGCTTCCTATGTTAAGCCAGGTGCTAACCTTTCTCACTGAGTCAACTTTAAAGCTTTCAGGTACAAATAAGCACCTGAATTTATTTTTGTAAGAACTGGTGCGCTAGGGCCTTGATGGTATGTAGCATATGTAAGTCATAGAGAGTTCCTCAGGCTACAGAAAGGCTAAAGTCCCTCAAAGAAAAGCTAAAGTGACTCACACTGATTTCAGTGACACAAGAAGTGATACTAGTAATGAATTTTATTAATGGTACAAGAGCAAAGTGTGTGGCGGAATTAGTCTTGTCAATGGTACAAGAACACAGATACAAGTTCAATAGGTACTGAAGACTCATGCTTCCAGCTCAGTACAGGGTTCTTATAGTGGGGTGGGAGCTAGGGTTGATGATTTTGCTCTGTTTCACATAGGAATTGAGTTTAAGTAAACTCCAGGTAGCAATCCTAAGTATATTTACTAGGACAGTGTTCTTCAACCTGGGTATGACCCCAATGGAGTTCCAAAGCCTCATTCGGGCGGTTGCAGTAACCTTTCCAAGCCTGTGCAAGAGAGGGCTTGGATCCGATCCAATAATGGTACTGCCTTTTCAAGACCAAGTTCTTGATAGAATCCTGCATAGCCCCTTTTTGCTTTCTTGCCCCACAGTTTCTAAGGCTCACCCTGAGCTCATCCCTACTGGGCTCAACCCTACTTCACAGGGTTGTTGTGAAAACACAAGAGGTAGGGGAAAGTGGGGCTAGTGGGGGCTAGATAGGCTGATCAGGTCCTGGAAGGGCATGGGATCAGCAATAGGTCCCCAATCCCTTTATTTATGTATTTGCCACAAAAAAAAGGTTGAAGACCATTGTACTAGGATGTACATCCCATATTTAGACCTATTTAGAATCAGTTACTATATAACAACATTAGAAACTATTAACCCTGTGAGTATTCTTTTGTGATCTTCCAGTTGATGTTCCGAATTTATTCTCACGATGAAACTAGACGAAAATTAACCCATGCATAGAACAACAAGTGTATTACAATTAAATTATTTGAATTGCTCACCTTAAGTGTGCAATTCTATGCACACTTATTAAGAAGTTTCATTGAACTCACAGGACTGTCTTTTGACGAAATATGCTTATGACTGTGCTGCAGAAAATCCAAGCACAGTAATATATAGCACAGTATGTGCTGAAGGTTCTCACTCGGTTTTAATTATATAATCATCCAGTCTCCTTGGATAATGTGAAAATAATAATAATAATAATAATAATAATAATAATAATAATAATAATAA
>JAJKFI010000006.1:19893801-19934941 GCA_029204185.1 Lerista edwardsae
AATAATAATAATAATAATAATAATAATAATAATAATAATAATAATAATACATTTATTTATATACCGCCTTTCTTAATATCACTAGATTTCTCTAATGATTGAACTCAAGGCGGTTTACATAGGCAGACTTTCTCACAAACCCGAAGGTTTTTACAATTTACAGAATGTTCTATCTTCCAAGAACAACACTCCTACAGATCTTTCTTTCTGGATTTAGCCTTCTTTCTTTAGCCACCCGTCTGTTATCTGCTGGCTGATGAGGCTTCCCTGCTGCCACCAGAGATGCAGCTGATTTCAGCACACTCCTCCTCCCACGAGGCAGCTGAAACTCAGCTTTTAATCAGCCGCAGTTTCCAAGGTCTGTTGCTCGCAGAGACTTCCGGCAGTCCCGAGCTCACGACCTTGAGATCTTCAGGTGTTATCTTCGGGCAAACGGAGGCATTAACCCTCTCGGCTAAATGTGATATGTAGGTTACTATGGTACATTTATAACATTCATAATAGGTAACCAGCACTTTCATTTTAAGTCACTCATCATGTATCTTCTGTTTTCATTCAGCAGATGTCACTGTAACACAGGCCAGGCCTATGGAACTGTTTGGATCAAGAAGGAAGTCTAAAAACACTGATGCACAATTCAAGACGCTTTCAAATAGAAGAACAAGTGTATTACAATTAAATTATTTGAATTGCTCATCTTAAGTGTGCAATTCTATGCCACTTATTAAGAAGTTTGAATGTTTCCCACTATCTCATAAGGCAAGCTTAGGATCTGAAAACCAGAATAAACTGTTTTTGATTTGGTTTTGAATCATGGAATATGCTGTTACTGGATATAACTGCTACTGAGAACAGCTTTGAATGTTAGGAAGGAAAACTAAGCAAATAAAATTATGGTTATATTGATGCTTGGGTCACATTTGGCCTATGACCCAAGCATCAGCCAAAGGTCATAGGCCAACATAGGCCAAACGTCAGCTTTAATTCAGGGCACAATCCTAACCTGGAGTTATGTCAGCACAGTTAGGCCAGTTACATTTGGCTGGCACAAGGGCCACTCTCGGAGTCAGGGTGGATGGCACATGTCTGTGGGCTGGCCTCTCTGACTCCGAGAGTGGTCCAAGCATACTTTATGGTGTGCTAGCTAAACTTTGCTGGCCTACCTGTCCTGGCCTAACTCCAGGTTAGGATTGCGCTCTCAGTCATTAAACAAAATCTAAATTTATTTTCTGCCTTTTTTAACATACCAAATAAGAAACAGTAGAAAAACTTTCCGTATCAATTTGTCAGCCAAAGAATTTCTGCACATCTGCCCCAAATCTGCTACAGGATGCAAAGCATTCACATGGGCCATATTAGGGCCCATATCCATTGTGCACTAGAAGTGTTCTCCAGACATCCAACATTCCTGTGGATCAGTACCAGCACCAGGTTGCTGGGGACCTTGGAGTAAAGTGCTGCACTGAGCCCTCCATGGCAGATACCCAATGGCGTACCTGGGGGACTCAAGAGGGGGCAAATGTCCCCTGGGCACCACCCTACAGTAAGTAAGGCCTAGGAGTGCAGGATCAGCAGCACCTGCATGTGCTGTATCCTTCTCTGGGCCTGATCCATCTACATGGAGCAGTCTGGACTTGCACGGACAATATCATCGGTACAGTTCTGAGTTGACCCATTGCAGCTGCTGGAACTTACCCTGGGGCAAGGGGACAAATATCCAGCAGCCAGAATTCCCCTGCAGGTTGCATGGTAGCTGTTGCTGCTACCTATGCAACAATTCCTATGCCGCATTGTTGCATAGGAATTTAGTTGGGATTGAGCTGTTAATCTTCAGAACATGCTACATATGCAGTACAAATATAACTGTAGTGCAACTGTTCTTCAAAGTTGTTCTTTTTAAAGAAAAGAAATTCCTAAAGCCATAACCATGGGAAATGATGTACTCTAACCCATGGATAATAAAAACTACACAGTTGCTTTCTGTTTGATTGTGAGATATAAAGAAAAGAACACGTTTTTGCATATTTTTGCTGTCTTCGTATTAAATGAAATGTCACAGTAATAATGAATACTTCGGTGCTGTCTTCGTGCCAAGTCTTGCTGTTTTTATTCAGATAAAACTCCAATTGATTTCATGCTTTAAAAATGATTTTATAAGAAGCAATAGCTATGATCCTCAAAACGCTGTTGTTTATATAATTATTTTACACCCATGCAAAAATAGATGTAAAATGCTGCCTGACTGGAGTTCTTTGATTAAAGTACTTTTATAATACTGTGCTGTTCTCAGCTTACATTTGTTTTCTTTTAGATATAAATTACTATAAAATGTGCAGAGCTGTAAAAATAAAATCAGACATATTACTCAGGGCTGGACTAACTACTATATAACTACATACCATATCATATATGGTAAAGAGCAGCTGAATTCCAGCCAAAATGGTGCTACAGCAGGTATATACATCGCAACACATAAGTTGCATGATCGCAACCCATAAGTGGGTCACAATTGCATTTTTAACACATTGTGAGGCTTGGAAGCACTGCAGGGGAGGCCAGCGCTGCAAGGGGTAAGTGTAAAATAAGTCTGTTTGCCAAGAGCAGCAGCATGATCATGGGGGTTGTGTTGCTGCCTTTCATAAGAACATAAGAAGAGCCCTGCTGGATCAGACCAAAGGCCCATATAGTCCAGCTTCCTGTATCTCACAGCGGCCCACCAGGTGCCCCAGGGAGGCATGAGACAACAAGATACTTGCATCCTGTTGCCACTCCCTTGCACCCGGTACTCTGAAGTAGCCCACCACATTTGTAAGGAGGTTGCACAATCCATCATTGCCTATAGCCCACGATGGACCTTTCCTCCAGAAATCCGTCCAATCCCCTCTTAAAGACATCAAGACCAGCTGCCATCACCACCTCCTGTGGCAAAGAGTTCCACAGATTAACTACCCGCTGGGTAAAAAAGTACTTCCTTTTATCTGTTTTAACTCTCCCAACCCTCAGTTTTAGCAGTACTTGTTCCTCTACATGTTTTAGGATTTTATCTTTAATGAGGCTTTCCACCATCTTACCTGGAAGAGACGTTAGGCTGACCGGCCTGTAGTTTCCAGGGTCCCCCCTTCTCCCTTTTTTAAAGATTGGCATAACATTGGCTATCCTCCAATCCTCTGGTACAGTGGCCGTTTGAAGGGACAAGTTGCCTACTTTAGTTAAGAGGTCAGCAACTTCGTTCTTTAGTTCCTTAATAACTCTTGGGTGAATACCATCTGGCCGTGGTGACTTATTTATATGTAGTTTATCAATTTGATCTAAAACATCTTCTTTATTAACCATTATCTGCTTTAATTCCTTTCCCCTCTCCCTGCCCCTTAAAGAGATTTTGGCCAGTGCTTCCCAGGGTGGTGGGTCACTACCCACCACTTTGGGAAGCACTGATTTCAAGCAATCCAGAGTGCTTGTAAGCCTGGCACAAGCCCTTATTCAGGCCCAGGAATGTTGTAAACGTGCCGCTTACCTGGGAGTAGGCTGAGCCAGCACATGGATCAGCAAGGCTGGATCCATGCTGCCTGGACCAGGTAAGGAAATGCTGGCTATGGGATACTGGCATGGGAAGTACGGAACAAGGGTGTATTGGGGTGGGGGAAGGTGGAAGACAGACCTGCAGGCAGAATGGCTTGGGGAGCGGGAGGGGCACTTAGGCCAGATCCTACCCCCACCCCTGGCCAGGTTAGTCTTGCCCAGGGCCCTCAGATCTGCACTAGCGATTTCACCAGCACATATCCGAATAGCCCTACTGGGACGGGTGCCGTGCAACATGTGGTAAAAAGAATTATACCCACACTGGATACAGAACAGTCTGGCTGGCCTCCCTGTTCTAGCAGGGGTTAGGATTGGACTGATAGAAGGAAGCAAACTTTCCTAGGCTTTTCTAGAATGACTCTCCTGGTCATTCTGTTATTCAAAATACTCACCAGTTATTCACCAGTACTTAGAGCAGTGTTTCCCAAACTGTGGGCCCACGTCACACCCCAATGTTTTGTGGTCCACAAAACTGATAGTGTAGATTGGGTTGTGTACATCAAGGGTAAAACAACCTGCTATGGGGGCAGGGAGCTTTTCTGTCACCATTATAGCCACAGAGGCTTGAACGGCTGGCAAAGTGAAACTTATTTTTTAGGTGGGTCCCAATGCCAGTAAGTTTAGAGTATATGAAGAAAAAGAAACCAACTAAAATCAATATATATCACAATCAAAGGCCTTCCAGAAGTCACAGTTAATCATGGGATGACTGGTGGGTAGGATGGGCTGGCTTGGCAAGGGACGCAGAGCACAATCCTATGTCTACTTAGATGTAAGTCCCATTGTGTCCAATGGGCCTTACTCTCAGGGAAGTGTTTACAGGATTGCAGTCTCATGGTTGCCTCAGAGACACATGGTTGTTCTTCACTCATTTACTCCACAGCTGGGATCTTCTTTTACTGTCCTTGGCATTGCCTGTTACACCACAGAGGCTAACTGGTCACACCCATGTTACTGTTTCTCATTTGGTGCAAAGATACAAAGGTTTCTGTTGTGAATATGGTACCAACAGCTATATTTAAGAAGCCAAGATTATAATGGCTCAAGTTTCTACCACAGAAGGATTGGACTGAAAGGCTAAGTTTCAAGTTAGAAACTAACCACCAGTACAGCTTCTCCAGGATTTATTGAAGGACCCACTTTACTCAAGATTTTAATTAGAGATGTGTATGATGGTAGTAGAAATGTGCTGAAGAAATTTGCTGATGGCCCAGGTTGGAAGCATCTTACGTACAAATACAGATCAAAAAAATTTGCAAGGTGAGCTTGGATGGCACATGATGTGCACTATTGGCTCTTGCTCTTGGTGCAGTATTAATCTTGTGAGCTAATTTCTCAGCATTGTTGTGATGGCTCCTCACTTAATGCAATGTGAGACTCCTCACTTAATGTAAGATGGGCAGCTGAATCCTGAGCTGCCTGGACACCCAAGTGAGCAGCAACAGCCAGCAGCTACCACTGCATCCCGCAGCAGCCAGGCAGTCACGGTAGGTGAGGGAGGAGACATTTGTAAAGGAACAGGCAGGGCAGTGGTTTAGTCTCCTTTGTGCTGGCTATTTAGCCGGCGCAGAGGCAAGGGCGTCCATGTAGGGCTGCACAGCTGTCACAGAGGCTGGGATCGGCAGGGAAGAGGCGAAATCAGGAGTAGATGGGGAATAGGATCTTAATGTGCACAGCTGCTGCCAAAATCCATCCCAAAACTGTCCCAGCCTGGCCAGATCACCTGCCTTGATAAACCCACCCTCCCCTGCTGCCAATTTACCATCAATGATGGGAGACAGAGGAGGTTCAGCAGGCTGCTGTCACTCATATGCAGCCTCCATATGCAGATCTCCATTGTGAGATCCACTGGCTGATTGGGTTGGGCTATAAGAAGGATTTATACATCAGTATAAAGAGTTTTTCTACACCCAATGAGTAAGCGGTCCCAGTGGAAGCCTTATCTCATGGGTGCAGCATCCTGCCTGCTGGCTGCTGTGCTAGGTTTTCCCCAGACAACAGAGGGGTGTGGGAAGGGTATTGGGAGGGTGTTCCGGAGGCAGGAGGGGTGTTTCTGGGTAGGGGGAGGGCGTAACAAGGGGTGGATCAGGCCCAGGAGGGGGATTACCTCCGCCATACCCTAAGCCCTATTCCGTGCCTGCTGGCATTACCCGGGGTTACTTGGTTCTGAGTCAGCGTAATAACTGGCTCCTATCTGAATAGCCCCATTGAGCAGGCCAGAGCGTTACACAGAACAAATGTTCCCTTGAGGAGTCCTTCTGCCTGCTCGAATCCAGTGTTGCTGGATATAGCGTGGGCCTGGCAGCCCTGCTGTCCCAGGGCTGGATAGGATTGGCCTGTGAGTGTCATCAAGAATCTAAATTAATTTTTTGATCTGGGAAATAACTTTGGGGAAAAAATGGGATTTCACTCATAATATAGCCATGCATTACAAGCTGGACAAAATTTGTATCCCACATCAGATAAACACAAACTTCATCACTACACAAAAGAGCAAAGATGCATTTTACATCAATGGCTCACACTGATATACAAGTATAATACAAGTATATTATATACAAGTATAAGAAAATCTGATTACAAAGTTTGTGGACTACATTGTTAAATTCAATTCTGACTCCAGTCAATCCTGTAGTTAAGCTTCTATTGATTTTAGAGACTTTTAATTACTGTACTCTCCGAGATTTAGTCAAATTGGTTTGAATGAAACTATGACCAAGTAAGATTTTTTTTTAAGACTTAAAAAGTTTATGCTTTTTTGGTTTGCTTCATTTTTACACTTATTCCAGTCAGCATTACAGATGTATTATTACTCAGAAGAAATTAGCTGGACTATTTAGTTTAGCCAGTGCTGTTAATAGTAAACTCCTTCTGCATGATCCCCATTAATAAAAATAAAAAGTGAAGAACAAGTGCTGAGCTTGATTCTCAGATTGTGAAATTAGAGGCTAATGACATTTACTCCCTTTAGATTTTGGAAATTATATAACAGAAACATTAAACACTAAAGAAGCCTGAGGAGAGTTTCACCAACAATGCCATCTGAAATTGCCGTTTGAAGTTCCCTGTGATTAAGGCCTTAATGTTGGGGTGGTGGGAGCCCCCTGCTGTTGGGTGTTGAAGAAGTCCAAACAGGCAAGGTCAAAGCCAAAACTAACAGGGCAGGGGGGGAACTAGGCTGGGTGGGGCTAAGCTATTTCTATTCATTCTACTAACATTTGATCTCATGGGCTAGCTCTGAGGCCAAGACTCTGCAGGCCTAGGAAAGTCTTTAGGCCAGGTGATTGGGGCCCAATCCTATCCAACCTTCCAGCGCCAACTTTTCTGCTTTATATATAATAATAAATCTCATAATGCAGTGGAGCCATTCTGGAAAGTTGAGCACTGTGTGAAACAGAAAACATTGTTAAAATACTATGCAGGAAACAGAAGTTGATTGGTCCAGAATGCACCACTCTCATTGGCTAGAATAACTGTCAATCATGCTAGTACAAAGTGCACCGTAGTTCAGCAGTTCTCAAACTTTTTAGAATGATAATCTGTCTGGGACCCACCAGAAGTGATGTCATGGCCGGAAATGCTGTCATTAGGGCTCCAGAGCCTGCTGCTTTCCTTAGAATGCAGCAATATTAGAATGCAGCAATATTATACAGCAAGAGTAATAGCATAGATTAAGAGAACACTTGGTGTTTTTTTAACCCTCTATAAATGAAAGAACTTCTGATTTTGGCCATTCATCAAGTCCTATCTGACTGCCACCCCTGCCAATGCAGCCATGCCGCATGTGCTGCATCCTGAGGGGATGCAGTACCAAAGGTCTGTTCCAAGTAAGCCTCTGATGCCATGATAGGCCTACTCAGACCTGCACCAATGACTTTGCTGGTGTGTATCCAACAGCCCAATCCTATCCTGCGCTGGAATAGAGATATATCAGAGTTGGGACTGCATGCGGTGCAACTCAGAGTAAGGGGAATTTATTTCCCTGACCCCATGTTGTGCCACTGCAGGTCCAATAGGGCTACTTGTATTGGATCTGTTCCAGTGAAATCTACCCGGCATGACACTGCCAGGTGTGGCAATGGTTGGAGCATCAGTACATTGGGAACAAGGTGTGGTTGTGCAGTGACCTGATCTTTCAAGAAGAAACCCTGATTGCACAAGAAGAGTAGGAGGAAGCAGATGCAACTGTAGAAGGCTCTCTCTGACTACAGGGACACCTATGGGGCCATGCCACTCACTTCTGAGGAAAACAGCCATCTCTGGTGGCAATGGCACTTGCAAGAGAGGTTCTTTGAAAAGTGGAACTTACAACAAAATATTGAAAAGTCCTGCCTAGAAGCAATCCCTTTATCAGTAACAAAACTCTACTTATTTTGAGCAACAGCAGCCCTAGGCGCTCCTACCAAACGTTTCACTGTGTCTGAAATCGGTAGGGTTCACTTCCTAATAAATGGGTTTGCCATTTTGGGTGGGAATGTGCCAGGCTCACTGTACTTAGCGGACAGAAGAACATCCAAGAAGGCGAGGATACAGCAATCACTTCCTACACGTATGAATTGTTCTGTACATTGCCTTCTTTAGCGCCTTTTTGGCAATGCAACAGTTTGCACATTAGAGAAGGAAGGAAAGAAGCAGAATCCACCACTGAGGAAGATCCGTCGTGGGGAGCCGTGCACACATTCAGCGAAGAAGCGCGGGATGCTGAAACCTCCCCAAAACATTAAGCTCATTCTGAGCCCCCCCCACCACCACCTGTTCCTGCCTGTTTCACATACGCTGCTTCGTCATGATAGCACCAGCTGCCGATGCTGCTTATGCCTCCCGCATGAGCCAACAGCTTTCCCTCCCCTCCCTTTCTTCTTGACAGCGACGGCAGCTGTTACTTCCCAGTCACGACTCCCCTATCGCCGCCGCCACCCCTTCCCCCGTTCCCCTTCCGACCAGCCCAAGATCCAGCTGCCAAGCAGAGGCAGCGAAGCAAGAGCACCCTCCTTCTCCATCACCACCCCTTGGTTGCTCGGGAACTGTAAACTCAACCGAGCCTGGGCGCGCGGTGGGCGGGGCTAAGCTGCGACTAAAGGCGGGCGAGGTGGAGACATGGTGGCGGAGGTAATGGTGACACCCGCCCCCCTCCGTCCCACCATGCCGCAAGGAGGGAATGCCTGCTCCGATTGGTTTCTTTTAGACAAAGGCGGGACCTCGTCCTTCCTGTGCCTCTTCCTAATTGGCGGGGGTTCATGTCAGTGACTTAAAAAAAATATTACCCACCCCAACAAACACCTCCCTCAAATTCTTGCAAGTGGGTAGCGGGTTTGGGTGAGAGCTAAACGAGTGAGCTGTGAGGCAGAAGGCGGCGAGAGCGTGAGGCAAGCGGTGGTAGGACTGTCGCGGGCGGACATAAAGAAAGCAGCAGCAGTAGCAGCAGCAGCAGCAGCAGCTCTCAGAGAAGGAACTGAGGAGATGCGAGGCTGGGTGAGTAGCAGGAGTCAGCGAAGGGGTTTTTTCACCTGTCGCCCCCCTTCGTATCATTGCACCCTTCGCTCTGCCCTCTCCCCTTCCCATAACCGCCCCCTTTCAAATCCCACCCACACCAGCCACCCACCATCGCGCACACGCTGTAACCACGGAGGATGCCGTCTTCTTCCTCGCCTTTCCCCGTTCCCTCCACCTTTCCCATCTGCTAGCCTTGGCTGTTATTCCCTCCTCCCCTTCCCTCAGCCCTCGCCTCCTCCCACCCTAAGCACAAGTGCCTCTTGGTGACACTAGTTGAGGGGGCAGCATCTTCTCCCCCCCCCTTATCTCTTGTCTTCCATTTCCAATGGCTTTTGGAAATTAGGGTATTTGCTGCCTGTTCGTCGCCATCCTTGCCACCCCAGGTACAGTCACCACCACCACCACCAGCAGCAGCAGCAGCAGCAACAAGCGCAAAGGACTAGCCAAATCCTGCATCCTTTTAATAAGCGATATTCATAGTCGTGGTAGTGATGGTGACTACGGGCACTTTCTAATCAATCTTTTTCTTTCCAGAGTAGGTAGTTGACACTACCAGTGTGCTTGATAATTGCAGTGGTTTTGCACATATGGCAAGAAGGCACATTCCTAATTCCTTCATAGTTCCTCATTGCATTCTTCTGCGATGTCATACATATGTTCTTTTTGAGATTCCTCTCTTCCAAGCCCCCCCCCCCATTAGTTAGGTATGAGTAATGTTATGTGTGCAGTGGTTCTGCGGATTAATATTCTCTCTCTTTCTTGGGTTTTCTTGCCTGCCATATCGATTATAATTGTGATAATTTGGTCTTGGGAGGTTTTTCTTCTGCTGAATTTTATTCTAGGCTGTACTTCATCTCTTGTTTGCTCCAGGTGCTTGCATAATAATAAGATTTTATGCATCTTTCCCTTGCCTTTTTATGGGAGTGTGTCTGTGAACATGCACATGAGCATGTGTGTAGGAGGGAGGGATGGTGTGAATTCCTTCAGATCATACAATGGCTTTGATTTTTTCCTTTTCTTATGCATTTTCTGTGACAAGCCTTTTAAAATGGTACCAGATATTTCTATGCAGAGAATGAAGCATTAGTGCTTTTGGTGGTAGCCGACTGTAATGGTGAAATCCTAGGAACACCCTGGGGTGTAGCTCAATTCTCAGTGTCTAATGTGAGATAGATACTGGGAATCCCCTTATGGTGCCATCACTTGACTTTGTTCTGTAGTGCAGTTTTAATGTCCATCACAGTGAAGTTAAGGAACAGTTAAATTTAGATGTGAAATTGAGTAATCTGTTGTGTTCTTAGAAATTAGAATATGTGGATTCTGTGCTTGATGGAGTTATTTCTTGTGAAATGGCTGCTTTTTATGCTGTGTATTAGTACAGCAAGAAATGTATGTGCACTCATGCCTGCACACTGTGTCTGAAATTTTCAAAGCATCATTGTATTTAGTCAGGTGAAGCCATTATCTATGCTATATATCTCAACCAACACAAATGTGATTGAAATGTTGTAATCTCTATCTTAATCTATTAAAAGCAAAAGTTAAACTGACTTTAAAGCAACCCTGTAATTACATGATAGCCGTACTGCAAATTAAATCTGAAAGCTTGGAATCCTGATCTGCTAGACTCTAGCAGCTAGGAGAAAGAGCAGGACAGAATGCAGTTTTCACAGTTTCTCACGTCTCCTCTCATACTGGGAATTTTAAGATCTGTGGTCTCCCTTTTCCTACCTGTATATTTCCACTGGCAGTCTTCCAAGCTTTGCTCCAAAATGAGGTTCTTCAAATGAAATGAAATCATCAAGGGTAATGTAAACTTACTGGAATGTGAAGAAATACTTAATTTTTGCAACTATTTTTCACTCTTCTTCCCCCCACCCTCCATGAACCCTGTTTTTTGGGGGGATGTTTTTTTGTTTTTTTTTGCAAGGGCTTGTCTTGCCACTGCTCTATAACCACTGCTTTAGAGAGTGTATGTACTCCACTTTATGGTGTAGTCCCACCTCCAGTGTGGCACAGTTTAAGTTCTAGTGAAATCAGTGAGATAATTATGTTTAATTGTTGGCTGAATTGCTGATAGTGTTAATATAAATGTTAATATGAATTTTCAGTGTGCATTTTAAATATTAATGTTGAAACAGCTAAGAATGCAAATCTGTGGTGACTTGCTTACAGACTTACCTCTTCTGGCTATATGCCTGTTCCAGAGATACTGTGGAACTCTGATGTAAAACTTTTTCATCTTTCACAGGAATCTGTTTTTGCTACCACAATCTATTTATTCAGTATTCTTGAAATTGCAGAAAAATAATCTTCTTGAAAGAATGGCGCATTAGTTGTAACTTGAAAAATTAAACCAGGATGTGTACTTGAGGGCGCAGAGTAATATAAGTCTTGTCCTTTCATGTGTGTTTAGTAATTTTAAAATGGATTAAACACCTTGATAAATCTGGCAGAGATTTTAATTTGTTTGCTTGCTTCAAGTAGGAAAAACGTAATTATTGTTTAAGGTCTGTTTATATTCAGGGCCCAATCCAGAGCCTTCTGGTATGAGAGGTACGAGTGTACCGCCTGCATTGGTGTTGCATAAGGTGCCATCAAGCACCTCCAATGCCAGCAGTAAGGCATTACTGCCAGCACTGGGTGGGGCCATGGCAACGTTGTGAATCTGCTGCTCCCTGGCGATGAGGCCTTTCTGGGCTGGGTGGGAAGGCGTTCCGGGGAGGTGTGGAACAGGACTGGCGGTGACTCTCCCTGCTGGTTCCCAACCTCCATGTAAGGTCACATGGCCTTGCACAGAGTCCCTTACTTCTGCACCAGCTAAATCGCCAGCCTAGAAGCTAGTAGACCGCTTGTCTGCCCTGCGCAGTTACTACGGGGAAATGGGAAAAATGTCCCCTTTCCCTGCGGAGGCCCCTGCAGCTTCCTGGCTGCAGTGGGATGCAGCGGTAGCCACCTAGCTACTGCTGCGCTTCTGGGCAGTCAGGCAGCTCTGGATTGGGCTGGCTGTTGGGTAATATCTGGATAGTTTTGTATGTTTGTCCTCAATATCCAAAACTATTTGTGGCCATGTCACAACCAGAGCACTTGAATTTCAATCTTTCCAATGTTTAAGAACAGGGATTTTTAACTAGCATTATCCATACCACTTGGTGGCATGGGAACAAAAATATTGTTGTTGGATGAGGTGATTAACTACTACAATTATCAATATGGATTGAGATGTTCTGTTCCTTGCTATCCATATGTAGAATAAAACCAAAAAGTTGACATCTTTTGAAGTCATACTGGTAATGATGATTTTGACAGTCTGGCAGAGGGAGTATGGGGACATATTGGGCCCACTGAGGGGGTTGTAATAGTATAAAGTTAACAATTTAGGTTCTGTTTTAGGATTATATTGCACTAGTGTGGAAGCTATAGTTCTACTGAAATATTTAAAGTGTTTCAGCTGTAGCATTACAGCCATGTGTGTTTCTATATTCAGACATTTTTGCATTACATTCTTCTGGAATATTTTATGTTTATGCATTGAATGGATGTGCAGAAGTCCTAGGATGCTGCCTTATTTGAATTACCTGTGTGTCTTGTTTATGCTATACAACACTTCATCCTCCAGCTTAAATGTGTTTTTTATTTGAATGAATGTATTATCTGAATGAATGTATTACTATTAAATTTAAAGTTATTGGCTTGTTTTTCACCTGATGGATCTTAAAATTATTAATATTACTATCGTACTGTTGTGGTACAAGAGCATGCACATTTTTTTTTGGAAATCATCATTAGTCATATGCCGCTTGATCCTGATTGCTTACCTTGAAATAAGTCTCATTGAATCTAGTGACTTCTTAGAAGAATTGTGCATAGGATTGCTGTCTCTTTAAGAAATGTTGATTAGTGTGCAGTCCTATGCTTTTCTGAGAGGAAACCCTATTGAACACTATGGGATTTTCTTCTGAGTACACATGCATATGGTTGTGCTGTTAGTAAAGTAGTTCAGTCTCAAATAATGTTTTAATGTCTGTGAATTGGCATGACTCTTGGGGAGAGCGTGTGGCTTTGAGTTAGTATGTTAGCATTTCTGTTGGTTGACAAATGGTGTTGAAATCTTCCAGCAACATAGTGTGACTTAGTTATTTCTGTTAATACATGGACAAAGACTAGGCAGCTGGGTAGGTAGGTGGGATGAGAAGGCAGCAAAAAAAATCCCAATATGCAGAGTAGTCTGGTTTGGTGAAAAACACTATCTGTACACTTTTCAAAGTTAAAGGAAAACTATGAACTGATCTCCAGACACTTGTGGTAGATTCACCTTGATAGTAGTCCATTGCAGAGCTATACTGTAAATCGATTACTATGAATGGGCATTTTAATGTTTAGAAACAAATGCAGACATTTTCTCCTTGCTAACTTTAACAGGTTGGTGTTGTATGACCTTGCTAGTTAACTATGGTAATATTTGTAGGATCTTCTCTAAAACTGGAAGTTAAGTGAGTGGTTACAGAAAATAGGGTCACTTTTCATAGTGAAATTATTTGGAATGCAGTTTCCATAGGTATGTTATGGCACCATCATTGCAAACTTGGTTGTCTTGCGCACAAATGTCTCTGTGCCCCCCATATCTGTAGTAAGGTATATGTGGTTCTCTGTGGTCCCCTGCACCCATTACCGTCACATCTTTATTTATTAGCAGTGAGGAAAACAACAAGCAGGCAGGCAGCATGCACACTAGAGGGAGGGAACCATCAGAATATTAACAAGAAGCTTCCAGGTAACATTCCGGCTGTATCCCTCTAGCATCCAGGCTGCCTGCTTGCCTCAAATACGCAAGAAACTATTTTATCTGTTAAGCAAGAAAATGTATGCTTCCACTGCTAATAAATAAAAATGTGAAGGTAATGAGTCTAGAGAGCTGGGAGCATGGAATATATTACTTTATATAGCATTGCCCTATATCCATGGTTTTTGTATTCATGTGGAGGGGCCTGAAACTGGAACCCCTGAAGATACAGGGAATGCCTGTACTTCTAATGGTTTTAAAAAATGTTGTAGTCTTTTAGACTTCATATTTATATTGATTTTTTTTTTTGTGCTCTGTTGAAAGCTATCACTCTAAAGACACTTTGGTGGGTTGATTTAAATTTGGATGTGAATTAACACTATGTTGTACAATGTTTATCACCACATTTCAGATTTTGGTTTGAAAAAGGTGAATTATTACAACAACCTAGTGATGCAGTCTACTATTAATATTCCTATATTACAGATTGGAGGGGAGATTAATAACCACCCTGTATTGTCTTTCACAGGAATTTAGGTAACTGTAAATATTGGAAGCTACTCTTTGGAAACTATAAACTCTTTGAGTTGGCGCTGTCTTGATCATTGTTTGTGTAATAAAATGTCTAGCAGTGTTCTGTACAATATTACCAGGTTTTGTGGGAATTGTAAGATCATCTCTTTCAACTGATTTCCTAAAATACAAAATGTCGAATCAGTTCCATTCCCTGGGATGGATGGTGGAGAATGATTGTTGCCTGTTCTGGGTGGGGAGCAGGGAGAGAGGCTGCCTCACTCGCTTGTTTTGTCCTTCTCACTGGAGATACTTGGCTACTTAACTTTGCAGTTGCGGGGGATGTATCGTAAAAGACCAGTATTTATATTCCGTACTGTTTATTTAACCTTTAAACAATGCCAAAACACCTGTAGACTTGATCCATAGCCTTGTGGGATCATGTGTGTGTATCTTGCTTAAACAGGTTGTTGTAAGCAATTAAGCTAATGGTGTGATGCAACCCAGCTTTATGAATCTGAGCTCTGAAGCTAGATGGGAAGAGGTTAACTGCTGCTTCCTGTTTAGTGTCAGTGCTTTAGAAAAGGATTCATGCTGCCACTGCTCAGACCTGGGAACGCACTGTCAGTATAACTGCTTACAGTCCTCTGTTTAAGCAAGATACACCCGCTTCCCAAGTTAGTTCTTCAACACTGTTAATGCGGGGTGGGATGGGTGTTGTGGGGGACCCTCGCATCTGCGGATATAGCCCCCCGTATCTGTGTCTCTGTCCTCCTTATTCACTATGCAGAGACCTTCAGAAGGCCATAGCGGAAGCATCCACCAGCCGTGTTTCAGGGGTATGCGCTGGTTGCAGGCACCATTCTGAAGGTCTCTGTAGCCTCTGAAAGGTGTCTACAGTATTAGAAGGTGTCTAGAGATATTTTGGCAGTTCTTGATGCACTCTGTTGGCTTCCTGAATTCTGTGTCTGCCAGATTCTTCTGATGCAGATAAGGTACCCTTGCACCTGATCCCATAGGACCAATATTTCATTATCTGCAAATATCTGCAAGAATTTCCAGGAACCTAACCCTGGTGGATAACGACGACTGACTGTATCTTAGTTGCCATTTTTGTAGATTAGTTTTAATTTTGCAATAACATGGACAATAGCGCCTCTGCTATCTTATATAATTGTGCATCTTTGTATTCATAAACAATGTATTCATCTTTAAAGTAGCCTTTGTTGATGGTTTTGTTGTGCACTGCAACTACCAAGAGTCAATACAAAGAACGCTTGTTGAACACATTGAATAGTAGTTTTTGTCTCTGCATAAGCATTCAGTATTGTCAGTGACTCCTAACAATGTCGTTGCGAACAGCTTTGTATTGAGCTGGACTGATAGATAATCTCCAGCTGAAAACTGTACTTGAAGCTGGTGGGGAACAGCATCATTATCACACATCGCTGATGTCATATCACCTACAGGATGGATTTGATTTAAAACATGATTTAAATCACTAGTAAAAAGGCTTGATTAAAATCAACTCTATTTAAATCATAATTTTAAAAAAGCAACTCTCATCTCTGTCCCACAGCAGCGCCTCCTCTGACCCACTGTTGACTCACTGACAGTCCCATTCCCTTTAATGGGATGGCTGGTTATGTGGCAGTAATACAACAAGGTGAGGAATGTGGCGGGCAGCAGGTAAGTGGATGCCCCCTAACAAGCGCTGCCATGATGGATTTGAAATGACAGGTGCTCTTTAAATGCGAGTACTCATTCTTGCTGGTAGTTAGAATCTTTAATATTATTATTTGCAAACAAAATGAAGGTTTCCTATTTAGAATAATAAGCTGTAAGGTTAGTAAAACAGCGATATCAGAACTGATTTTAGGTTAATAGGTTAATCACACATAGTTGAACTAACTCAAATTCTTTTATTTAATTAAAACAATAACATTATTACATATTCTTGTATTTGCTTAAACATGTTTTGTTTTATGATTTATCTCACGGTTACTGTGAAATTGTGTGAATGCATCAAAGCAGTGCATGTTATCTCAGCTTGCAGAGCTTGGATTCATTGAATGAGTTTACCAAAAATGTAAATATTGCAGAATATACAGCCTCATGCTACATAATTAAGCTCCATTTCATGCTGAATAAACTAAATTATTAATGTATCTTAAATAGAAAACTATCTTTAGATGGATTTTTAATTTTTTATCAAATTTATTTTAATAAAATGCTTTTGGAGTAAAAATTAATTTAAATAAAAAAATCTGATTTTTTAAAAATTGATTTTTATGCACCCTGGTCACCTAGGACAATGTTTGAAATGCTGAGAGCCTCCTATACACTGGACCAAAAGTGCTTCTAAATAAATTGCTTTTTGGATTATTAGTTTAACCTAGAATGTGTTGTAAAATGCATCTCATTAGCTTGGTACTTTTTGTTTTGAAGTAGAATTAATAGATGTGTTGTGCTCCCTGATTTTACAGCAGTTTGAAAATGTGAATGTGCTCTGCTGGTATTAATCTTCTAGGCGTTATACAAGACTTCCTGTGTGGAATGAGTTATTCTGGCTTAGTGTCTGGAAAATTCTGTTCTTTTTTTTTAAACCTTGATGTGGGATTGTAATGTAAAGAATTGTGTATTTTTACAAAGTCCAGTCTCTGTATTCTCATTATTAGTTGTTTTTTTTTTAAAAAGTAGCCATCATCTACTTGAGAAAACTTGTAGCCAACACTGGTTTTGGCGAAATTCAAGAGCATGAAAAATGAATGAGAAGGAGAGTGTAAAAGGAATATTACTGCTATCCCCTGCCAACTGATTAAAGAGGCATTTCTTAAATATTGGTGCTCCCTTTTAAATTTGGCAGGGAAAGAAACAGCTATCTCTGTTTATCCCAGTACAGCATATCTTTTCTAATGTCTAATTGTTGGTGTTTCTTTTGCAGCTTTTTATTTTGTGCGCCCTTTGGGGACAGGATACCATATATGTTCAGCTGATCGGCAAGCGGTTTTGTGAGCTTTTCTATTGAAAATGGTATATAAGTATTCTTAATATTAATCGTAACCTTATTGCTGTTCTTCTCTCTAGCAAATGCCTATGTTAAAATGGGGCGGAATCTCCCCTGAATCAATTGTGGAAGGAAATGTTCCATTTCCACCATGTTTAGAAACATTCTTTTGTCAGAGTGAAGGCAAGTCGTAAATTCATATCAATGATGAGAACCAAAATAGGATCCCTTCAAATTGGGTTACTAGGCACAGAATGGTTCTAAAATCTACTCTGGGGCTTGCACAAAGCATTCATGAAACTCTCATTGCTATACCTTTAAATCTAGTAGATTGTACAAAAAGCTTAATTGAAATTATGGGGGGTGGGGTGGAATTTCATTTTAGAATTGGGATTGTTTATCCAAACTTTGGTTTAGACTGAATGTTGGTATAAAAATTAAAAACATGAAAGTTTTCATTCAGACAACGGTTACAGTAACTGGTGATACTGAATAATGTAGAAATTTAAGTTGAATGTGTACAATAAAATAAAATTTAAAATATACATAGTCTTTTTTTTTGTCTGACTCCCTTGCTCCTATTCCCATTACTATAAACAGTTAAACTGGAAAAGCTTGGTAGTTAAGATGAGTTACAAGAAACTTGATAATTTGCATTGGCAGTCCTGTAAAACCTGTTTAAAAATTTGCCTGTAAAAATTGTTGTATGCAAGGATTGAGGAGAATATATATAATCAACTCTGTTAAATACAGTGGTTCAGCTCTGTATGATTGAAAATCTTTTACTCCTTGGAATGAGCACACTGAAGTCCACATGGAATGCTGTTTACCTCTATGTACATACATGAACATTAGGCAAAATCACTCTCAAAACAAGGTGCACAATAAATGGAAAGATACTTCTTCTTGTGCAAGAAGGATCCCTTCAGTAAGAAGGATGTTCCAAATGGAGCTCCTGATGGTGGAATCAGTTGCAAGGATGCTACCCATAGGTTTTTTCTTTTATAAGTAAAATTGTGGCCTATTATACTTAACTTCAGAAGTTTAATCCTGAAAATGTTCCTACTACATAGAAAAGCATAATTTGGTGGGACTAGTCAGAGATAATGAGAACCTGGGTCACGGAAAGCTGGGAGCAGCCATCTTGGAAACTGCAGACCTTACTCTTGTTATGTTCCTTTTGTGAGTGTTAACAGTTTGAATTTTCAAGTGTTTTTTTTTTAAATTTTGTTTTTAAAGGTAAAGGTTTCCCCACGACCGAATGGTCTCGTCATGACCGACTGTAGGGGGCGGTGCTCGTCTCCGTTTCAAAGCCTGTAGAGCTGGCGTTTTGTCCAAGGACAAGCTTCCGTGGTCATGTGGCCGGCATGACTCTATGCCGTAGCGCATGGAACGCCATTACCTTCGCACCGAAGTGGTCACTATTTATCTACTCGCTTTTAGGTGCTTTGGAACTGCTAGGTTGGCAGGAGCTGGGACAAGCCACGGGAGCTCACTCAGTTGCGCAGTCTTGAACTCCCAACGTTCCGGTTGGAAAGCGCAGCAACAGCGGATTAACCCGCTGCACCACCACTTCCCTCTTAATTTTGTTCTTAGTTCTATGCTTTTACATCAAATTTGGTCCTATTCTAAAAAGTGGGTCCCAGTATAAAAAGTTTGAATGCTACTGATCTAGAAGGAAGCAAGGTATGCTGGAGTTGTAGAACCTTGGGGAGCTCTGAATAAGCAACTTCATGTGAGGTGCAAAGTTCAAATGTCCATGGACCCAGACTGCCCTCACTGGCCCTGCTTATCACCTGGACAGTGGTCTTAGAGGCAGCACCTTGGACTGTGTATCCTTTAACTTGTACCCAACTTGCTGGTGTTCAGGGACAGGGAGTGCGAGATTTGTAGAGCGAGGCTCAAGAAGTCTAGGCTCTGAGGGGTTATTGGTTCAAGGTTACTTTATTTGCAGGCTCAGGGTAGGGTCCAGTGCTAATCAATCTGAACCAGCAAGCCTCTCCTCCAGTGTGTTCTCTGCCTGCCTCTCTCTCTCTCTCTCTCTCTCTCTCTCTCTCTCCCCACTTTGTATGGGGTATAGGTAGAGGTGTGTGTTTCCAGAGTAAGGTAGGATTAGAACCTAAGTCTTACTGTGTTTAGTTTTGAGTAAAATAAATAACATTAGTTTTCAAACCCCTCTAGGTACAGATTTAGTATCCCAATACTCAAAATATTTTGCACACCAACATACCAGAAAAAACACTTCCCTGGACCTGAGCATTGAAGGGGATCTCCCTTTGCATAACACTCCACATCCCCTGGCAGGCAGGGATCAAGACATAAAAGGTTGGCCCTTTCCAATATTCCAGTGCCTAAATAAGTAGAAAAAGGTAGCTCCAGCTCACTTTGAGATGAGGATCTTCTAGAAATTAAAATGCATTCACCAGCCTCCTGATCTATCTCAACCTACTGGTGCCAAACAAAAAACCAAGCAACATTTTCTATGTTTCTTATCCCGACCTGCTCCATCCTTAGCTTGGACTTCATCCAAGTCTGGAAAATCTGGGAAAATAGCCACCATCCCCACAGCTGCTTATGCTCCTTGTGGTATGACTAGCCTGCATTACCAGCATCTCCACAAAAAAGTCCCAGTACTGTTCCAACTTGCCTCTAACTCGGTGGTATTCAAACTTTTTAGACTGGGACCCACTTTTTAGAATGGCACTCGTGTCAAGACCCACAGGAAATGTCATTAACCTGGAAGTGATGTTGTGGCAGGAAGTGACATAATCAAGCAGGAAGTTCTGTCATTGTAACATAATTAAATGACACTCCTGAGCTGCAAATTGGCATTCTGGAACTGCAGCAATTGTACAGCCGTGAAACATCCCTGACAGAAAGCAAGATTAGGTTCAAAATATGATGCAAAAGCATTGTCCTAAAACCCTTAAAAAAAACAAACTCATTGAAAATTCAAACTGTTAACACTCACAAAAGGAATATAACAAGAGTAAGGTCTGCAGTTTCCAAGATGGCTGCTCCCACGTTTCCGCGACCCACCTTGCCTCAGGTTGCGACCCACCAAGTGAGTCCCTGTCCACAGTTTGAATGTTCTAACTCACTGGCAACAATACTGTATATATCATATACACAAGTAGGAGCTTGGTATCTGTGGGGGTTCTAGAACAGGATCCCCTGCCAAAACCAAAATCTTCAAATACAGGATTCCCAGTTTAAATGTCCTTTTAATTTTTTTTTTTAATGTGCATAAATCAGATTTCCTCTTGTGCAGGAAACAGAGTTTTCCAAGCCTCTTGGGCTAAAAATAGCTCCAACAATCTTCTTCCTGGTCTCCCAATGTCACCCCACCATATATCAGTATATACATGGCATTCCGCCTATAGATGGGTTGAATGTAAGGGAATCTCACACAAACCAACACATCTCAAATCGAGGGGATTGGCAATACTACTAGAGTGAGAAATCAAATTCAGCAGTTTCTGACAGTTTTAGGATTATTGATTAAGGTGAATGGTGCAAACCACCTTAAAAGTAGATTATTTTATCTACAACATAATTCTTTTACAGTATTTATGAATGTTGTTTCTTTGTGTATTACTTTTCTCAGTTTGTTCTGTTGTGACCCATTTATTTTTAGGTGCTGTAACTTTCTATAGACATAAAAATGCAAAATGAAATAGGCAGGATCATATTGGCCATTGGGCAACACCACCATTGCCCCTTCTCTCCACACTATTGGTCTTGGCTCAGTCTGCCTGCAGCATTTGTGAAGACAACTTGCTTCTGTTTATTGATAAATATCAATATGTGTCAATAATAATAATTTTGAATGTGATGTGATCACTTGAGGCAGTTGACAACATGAAGTATGCATTTTATAGCAGTACTTCTTTTTACTTTTTCTGTAGATAGAGGTGGGAGGAAACAGTGATAATAAAAAACAAACAAACACTGCTTTCTGCTCTTTTTTGTAAAAACAAAGGAACCCCGAAATCTGCAAAAAAAACCAAAACCACCCCACCCTCTTTTATTGGATTTTCTTTATGTAATGGGAGGGGGTGCATGGTTAATGACTGTGGCTGCATCTGCTGACACTGTACTACCCATCTAGTACACTTTTAAAGCAATTATAATTATAACGTAAATTTTGACCAAAAAACAGAACACTACTTTTTGCACTTGGAAAACACTGAAATTTGCAAAAATAAAAGTTTTCATCCTTCTCGATCTGTAGAAAATCATGTACTGTACTGTATATGGTGCTTTTTCATCTAAATAGCACCTCTCCTAGGTCTTGGAGGAATGCAGTCAATGTTCTTAAAACCTCTAAAGCGAATGATACATCAGGGTCACCATTTGAAGTGCTGCAATCGTAACCTACATCCTGTCTAGTCCTTGGAAAGCTTGTAATTTCATCGTTTTTATCTTGCTCATTTCTTTCCTGCAAATGTTACAGAATTTAGCTATCACTGGTGTTTCAGGAAAAAGGAAACATATCCATTTTGTCACTGGCCTTAATCTTTTTTGATGGCTTTTTAAATGGATTGAGGGTGCAAGCCAGTTGCGCTGCCGGGCTGATCCATGTGGCCTGCATTGGCCCAACATGGTCACAAACGTGTCATAAGGCATGTGTGCTACGCAAATGTGTGCTGGGCTGATACAGGAAGCATCTTGGGCCCATGAACCCTGCAGGAAGCAGCAGGTAAGCCATTGCTGCGCTAGCCGAATTTGACCAGCAAGGGGGCCATATGGAGTGGAAAGGAGGCAGAGGGAGGAGTCCTCTGGGCAGAGCAGCTCAGAGAGAGGGAGGAGTCCGGATCCAGCAATTACGCCAGACCCAAACCCCCAACCCCCGTCTCTGTTGCCCTGATTTAGGCTGCTGCAGCCTGCTCAGACTTGTGCCTGCTATTTAGCAGGCACAGATCCAAGCAGACCTACCAGGCTGCCTGCAGCTTTCCCTGGGACAAGGGGATGTTTGTAGCGCCTTAGGATTCAGCGCATTCTAGCTGGCCTGCCTGCTCCTGCCCAAGTTAAGATTGGGCTGCAAAACAATTTAAGGCCCATCTCTTACATATTATAGATATGTTAGTTGCAACCTCCTTTTTAAAAGTGCCTCAAATTGCAATTCACAATTATTGACAGTAGTGATATTCATCAAAATAGATGGTCTGGTTTTATTCCACATGATCATGCCTATTCCAGTTTGCATTTTTCTGTCTACAGAAAGTTACAGCACCTAAATATAAATGGGTCACAACAGAACAAACTGAGAAAAGTAATACACAAAGAAAAAACATTCATAAATACTGTAAAAGAATTATGTTGTAGATAAAAAAAGTTCAATTTGAAAATTCTATTTTCACTTGAATATACATATGTGTGATCTCTCATATCTTATTATCCCATCATTGTCCCAAAATAATTTTTAGGGTATAGTTAGACACAAGTATGAACTAATTTTGAGATTTTTTTCAAAATTTTAAAAATGTCCGTTTTTGAGAATTGATTTTAATGTTTTTAATTGAGTTTTTTAAAACTAAATTTTTTTAAACCCTGTGTGTTGTATGTCATATAAAAGCCCATCGAAAGAACTTTAAAATGAGACTACTCCCAACTCAATAGCTCAACCAGTGTCCAAGGTACAACTAGTTAAAGGATCACTAGCATGCCCTTTTTTTGATAAAATCTTGAAAGTTTACTTAGCTACAAAATTAACATAATAAACCTAGGCTGCTAACAATTGATATTTTTGCATTTTGCCATAAGAAAAGTACCCCAAATTTCATAAAAATCTAAGGAGGTCAGTCGGAAATGGTGTGATGATTTGACACGGAATGACCAGAGTCTAAAATCTGACAATATTATAGTCAGAACCCTCTTTAAGTTTTACTTTTGACTTATTTGAGGGTCACAGAAAATTCCATGACCTTTTGATCAAACCCTGCCCATGACTTATCTGTGAGATTGACTTATGCTCATGTATCTATTGTAGTTTATTAAAGAATATAGGCAAACAAGCTGGGCAAAGAAAAAAAAGCACATTTACTTTGTTACTTTGCTTAGGACAGAGGGCTGGATCCAGTCCCCCCTTTATCCTTCACCTGAGTGAATGGCGTCTGCTGTTTTGTCTGGGATGATCACGAATACCCCATAGCCCCCAGGAGTCTTTGTGGCAAGCCGTTCCTGTGTGGAATGCAATGCACAAGGCATGATGGGGTGGCTGACCTCAGAAGGCTCACTGTGAAGACCCCGGGAGGCTGTATTTGTGATCTTCCTGGGCGGGGGGACAATGAGAGAGAGGAGGAGAGAATGAGAGCTGTTATGAGAATCAAAATGAGTGTGGGGGTAGATTATGAATCCTATTCTACTGGGCGGGTTTTGAGTATGACATCCATCTAAGCAAATGCAGTGCTGTTTCATTCCAGGGAAGAAAAAACAGCAGAAAGTGTTCCTTTGTGCTGGAAAGGTAGCTCCTCCAAGGTTGAGACCAGCTATTGAAGCAGAAGGGGCTCCTCGAGAGGCGTCCTGAATGTAGGATGGCATTGCCAAGCAAAAAAGCGGAGGCTTTCACCATGGAAGAAAGTGCCACCAAAACAGGACTCTAGCCATTGATAAACCCTCAAAATGTGCAGCAAGATGAGCTTATTGGAAAATGGCAAGATGAAAAATGCTCAGCAGCATGAACACTTCCCCAAGAAAAGTGACTTAAAATGGAGGAGGTTTCTGCTGGGGAACAAAAAACTTCAAAATACATACCATGGGCACTTCTGGAAGATTTGGAAGTATAAAAATGCTCTTGTATGCAGCATAGACTACTGACCACCAGGAGACTTGAAACCAAATTTATTATGCAACAGTCCTATGCTTGCTGCAAAATTCTATTAGGATGGGGCAAGATTATAGAGGAAAGGAGACACATAGCACTGCAGCCTTCCTTTCCCCCAGGGTCCATTATCTAGCATGACCTCTCCTATGATGTCAGCCTCACCTCACACCTTGCAGAAGGAAATTCTGCCTAATTCCCAGGGATACCAGTCAGAGACCAAAATGGAGTTAGGTTGGACTACACATGTATGGGTGGTGGTGAAAATTGGTTATAACCGGGTGGGTGTTGATTTTTAAATGGATAGATGTGAATTGGGGAATATGCTTCGAGTCACCAGCAGATCACCTGGGGGGTACTTTCCAGCCGCCAAATGAAGACCAAGCAAGATGCTAATAACAAGCTTGGATAAGCAGTCTCATTTAAAATCAGCAGGAGTAATGCTGTTTTCTTGGGAAGAGGCACAAGAGAAGGCTGACTTGTCCTTGGCCCAACTTACTGTGTCATAGAAAGTTTTATCGACTACAATAAGAACTGCCCAGGATAAAATAAGTGTGTCATTTTAACCGCCTTATGCCCAATCCATGTGCCCAACCCAATGCTGAGTGAATTCCTTTAAGAGGATAAGTCATTCAATCAAGAATTATCAGTCTACAATATATATTTTTAGGATTTTACATTAACTTAAAAATGGAATATACAGAGTTTCAATGTCTCATGGCTATGAAGTCATTATCTATTAAAAATCAGTTGTTAGCCACCTTTCCTATGCTCAACCCTTCTCCAACATTTCAATAATAAAGGCAAGGCAATAAAATGAATGAAAATCAAAAGGATAGGTCCACCTGAGTGAATCAAGGTCCAAATGGAATAAATGTGCTTTGCGCCAGAAGGCCAATAAAGAAGGGGAATTGCACACCTTGGGGGAGGTCATTTCAAGGCTAAAGAGAAAATTGATGTCAAGGGCCTGCTTTACACTTGCAGTGGATATTGTTTCACAAGGGCTTAAAATCTTAGGGACCGTTTGAGAAGCAGATTGAAGCTGGCATGGTAGTGGTGGTGGAAACACTAGAAAAGGCACATTCTGAGTTGCATAGGGCTTAAAGGTCAGCACCAGCACCCAAAAGCAAATTGGTAGTTAGTGCAGCTAGAATAAAAGCAGCAGAATGGTTCTTTGTATCCACTGACAATGGTTCTCAAACCTTTTAGACCAGGACTCACTTTTTACAATGACACATGTTGGGACCCACTGGCAGTGATGTCATTAACCTGGCAGTGATGTCATAGCCAAAAGTGATATCGTGTAGAAATGTTGTCGTCGTGACATAATAAAATGACACTACTGTAGATCAAACTGGCATTTTTGGCCTGCAGCAATTGCATAACCATGAAACATCCCTGACAGAAAGCAAGATTAGGACAAAATATTATATAAAAACACTGAACTAAAAACAAAATTTTTAAAAACCCTTGCTTGAAAATTGAAACTCACATATTAACAAAAGGAATACAGGAAGAGTAAGGTCTGCAGCTTCCAAGATGCTCCCAGCTTTCTGTGACCCACCTGATATCAGGTCATTACCCACCAAGTGGATCCCGATCCATAGTTTGAGAAACGCTACATTAAGATATAGCTGCAATAGCAGCACTGTGCAGTAGCTGAAGCTTCTGAGTTGTCTTCAAAAGCATATAGAATAAATTACATTAATCAACCTTGGAAGTTACAGGAACATGGCTTGTTAATGCAAGAACCTAGCTGAATGGGTGGAGCCTGTGCAGGAGATGAAGCTGGTAAAATGTTCTCCTTGCAGCTGCTTATAAAAAAGCAGAGGGAAAACTGCAAAAGAGCAGAAATGGAATATGTTTCTCAGACCCTGAACTAGTTTTGATGGATTAATTGTCCTAGTTTGTTAGAGTTACAATCTACCCTTTCCAAGGCCTGAGGAGATTCTATTAGCATCACAAAATATGCAAAATGCTTATTTCCCCCCCCCCAAAAAAAAACTTTACTTGGGTCTGACATATCAACTGTTACACTTCAGTGGATATGAATGACAGCACAATCGTATGCTTGGAAGTTAATTCCATTGTGTTCAGCTGGGCTTACTCCCAGGAAAGTTAGTATAGGATTGCCACTTGCATTTGATGCACAGTTTTTTAAAGATAAGACATGGAAATTCTTGTATTTCAAGCATTGTATATTAACAGGGTATACTCTAGAAATCTAGAATAAAATAAAGTTGGAATTAAATAAGATGCACACATTCTAATCTTGTATGAGGAACTGGATAGTTGGAAAACTGAATTTAAAATACCTTCCTCAGGCTAGGAGCAATGTTAGAGCAGTACTTTTTCAAGCAGTTGTACGGGTACCACTGGTAGTACTTGATCCATTGCCATGGGGACCTCATGATGCTGTTCTGGCTTGACTAGGTAAGAAGTGAAGCAAAAAGGGGCAATAGTGACTGTATGGTAGCCTGGCCTTTCAAAAGAGACACTGATTTGGGTCAGGGGCATAGCTAATGAAAGCATAGCCCAGTGCAAAGGGCAAAATGTTGCCCTGGAAGTGAATTCACAACAGGAATTGATGTCACAATTATATTTTCGTTTTCTCTGGGGTTTTTGGTCATAATCTTTGATAGAGTAAAGATAGTACACTCTGGTTTGTTGCATAGCATTAAATAACCTTTCCAATGATATGTAACATGATGGTATTATTTATTCATACCAACGTTTTCACAACTTTGGCTACTTGTGTCTAGGTCAGCTTGTTGCCCAGTGCAATTCCACCCCTGCACTACTTTAGCTACGCCCCTGGATTGGGCACAAAGGATGCAAGGCGGAGACAGTAACCAGGCGGCAGCAGCAAGGCTCTTCTGTACTGTAGGCCAAACCACCCACTTCTGTGCACAGCAATAGTCTCTGGTGGCAGTGGTACTTGTGAAAACGAGTCCATCAAAGATGGTTTTTGGAAACTTAGTACCTGTGTAAAGAAAAAAGAAAGAAAAGTATTTTAGAGGACTGACAAAATTTTGTATCATTTTTATTTAATACTATTTAATACTTCTATGTTCACAAAGCTGTTTGCACAAATACATGTTAATAGTGAGCACTGTATTAAAACTTGAAAACAATTATAAAAGCCAAACAAGAATCCGTAGACATTGCTGTGGCAAGCTGAGGCTGAGCTTGAGGGTTCAGTGCTAGGTCCTAATTGAGAACACAAAGAAGGAAGAGGTAGAAGTTGGTTCACAAGTAGTGGAGACCAGACTCTTAAATTTCAGCATTTCCAAATAGAACAGACATTCCTTTTAAACTGGTATGGAGTATAAATAAGGTGATCAACTTTTTTACAATGAAAAGGAGGACACAAATAAATTGAAGAAAAAAATATCGTAAATAAAAGAAACATTTTATTCATTGCAACAATAGTAAACTATAATATGATAAATGCATAATAAAAACTTTTGTAACATTTTATATTGTAATTGTGCTTACATGCCAACAGGGTTGTATAAACTTGTAAATAAAATTATACATATTTGGAAATTATTAAATAGATAATGAATTACTAAAACATGAATTGTGCTTACCTGTGTATGATTGAATATTCACTGAAAGAAAGAAATAATTACCCTGAGTCTACTGTGTGTGTATGTGCCGTGTTGTGTTTTGGTAAGAAGTAAACAAAGCCACTTGCGTGCGGCACTCTCTCTCAAGGTCTCCCGTGCGGAGCACATGCATCTCATAATGGCGTCTCGCCGCACTGTACCGAGTGTAAATCACAGGCTCATATGCCCTCTAATCAGTTCCAGGCCCCTATGAGTCTGTGATTTTTTCAGCAGCATGTGACCTTAAGCACAACAAGGCTCACAACCACTGCTACTAGTCTGGGCCCAAAGTTAAGGCTTCCTCTTCACCTTAAAATTCTCCAGGCTAAACAAGTCCCAACTACAGGGACTTTTTCCAATGAGTAACTTAAAATTTGGTAAGTGTGCCACTTTAGCCACTGAATCTTATTGGTTCCAAAGACAACCAAAGCTTCTAGTAAATTTAATTGTAATTTATTGATAAACAAGGGTTACACAACTAAGAAAGCATACTAGAACTAACAGAGATACCTTATAAAACAAAGAAAACTAGGCTCCTATCACTGACTAGGCCCTAGTTGTTCACCTTGTTCCTCAGACAGCAATTCCAGTCTTGCAAAGGGAAGTCGGCAGGTTTGCAAGCTTTATTATATCAGGTCTGATGATCTTCTTGGAGGATGATCTGGACGAGTCTTGCAGTTTGGATGGTCTTGATGGTGGTTGTGCGGCCACACCCCTCAGGCTCAATCAATCAGCCTATCAGGGTAAAGGGGCCATCCCCTGTTTTCAGCACTAGCTACATGTAACCTTTCTGAATAGCTTGCATTCCTGACCCCAGCTATAACTTCACACTTTTTGCAAACAACCCATGAAATAAGCTCTCTCAATCCTGCTTGTGTTACAATTCTTTCAAAATAAAGTTAAGCCAGGGCCTAGCTTTTTCTTGTTTGCTCTTTACACCGAGCCTTGATGAATTGTCATGTCAAATACAAATAGGTCACATCACACGCAACGGATTGGATCGACATCGATCGAATACGGAGATTTACAGATTAGTCTTCAAATATCGAAAAGGAGGACATGTAGGAGGACTCTTTTCAAGGGAGGACAGAACTTACAAAAGGAGGACTGTCCTCCCTAAAGGAGGACGGTTGGTCACCTTAGTATAAATAAAGGCATATTGACTAGAATATTGGATTTTAGAAGATTAGTGAAAAGAAAAAAAAAAACTACTGTCTTGAATGGAATCAAGACTTAGCATGGTCTTTGTAAGATAGGGATAATGTCTTATTGGTATCGTCAGATTTATGAAATAATGGCTCATTGGTCTGAGTTGGAAATTGAAGCAAAGATGCTCCTAATTGTTAGCATTATGTAGACATTTTACATATGTGTTTCTGATGGGATAGGATTAAATGGGTGGTTGGAATGCTCTCTTAATCCATGCACTGTGTTTAGATTATGAGGAGAAATTGAGTTTTAAACAGGAAATCAGCATAATAGTCTATTTTTGAACGACCTTCATCAGAATATTATTCAAAAATAGAAAAAGGTAGCATTGTCACCCATGTTGCAGTGAAAAGTTATTTATTTGGTATTTACTGTAGACTCTAATAAAATGCCTGAAAGCTCACATTTCTGGTAGAAAATTGAAGAGTGAAAGAGAAAACATGGAAAATCTGAAATTGACAGTTTGGATTTTTCTGTTTGAGGACAGACCTAATTAATTCAGGATTAATATCTGGGTTGATGTTGTGATCACTTCAAGTGAACTTGTTCCAACCTTATTAATTTGTACAAATATTAATTTGTAGAAATACGTTAATATGAAATGCAGATGTATCTTCTTACTAATGTATGTTACTATACTATATACTGTATCTTCAGAACCAACATCTTATTTAAATGTAAAACTGCTAAGATTTCAGATCATAAATACTTCCAGTAGTACTGAACATGAGTATGCCATAGCTCTTCTTTCATCTCATCTCATCTCTTCCATTCCTAATTAACTAATGCTGTTACTATCTGAAAAACTGAAGCTTAAAACTCCCAGATGAGATACTTAGGTCTGGTTCATGGAGCAGTAAAAATACTGCTTTGTTTCGTGCCACTAGGCAACAGTGTCATGTGCCTTGGGCTTTCCTTCTCCAAACTAGGACTCTTCATTAGCCTTCCATGCTACTGCAGGAAACAGGAACCATTTGTTGGGAGGTAGAGTATAAGGGGTTACTTGTCTTGCAGCTGGTCACCATTTCCTCAGTTGAGTGAGCAAGCGTAGTCACTGATTTCACTTCAAAGCATGCTAACAAAAGTGAGAAGGCCACCTGGGCCCAGAGACTTTTTATCTCTAATTTGTCAATTAGGTCTGAAACATCTTCTCTTTTAATATAACCTCTATCCCAGTGGTTCCCAACCTGTTCCCAACCAGTGGTTCCTAATGACTGCTGGAGGAGGGTTTCCTGTCATAGGCGGGGGTTGAATGATGTCTGGATGTTCTTGTAGGTCCCTTCCAACTCTATGAGATTGAACTGTCAACCACCACCACCACCACCACACACACACCAAGCAAGCACTCGTTTAACTTTGTCAGATTGGTTTGGTGCAATGAGATGAAGTCCCATTGCAATAGAAAATGAGGCACAGAAAGATCTCAAATAGCACATTTTGTTGTAAATAATCCAGTAAACATAACCCTGGGCATATCGGTACAGATGATAATTTGGAAGAGTAGGCAGGATGAGTAGCAGTTTGGTTTATATTCTTATGGTTTCTAGTTTTGCAACTAATAGTTGACAACTCAATTCTTAGAAAAAGTTGAGCGCTCCTGTAATGGGGAAGTGTTGGGCATTAATGGAGTTAACTGGTTACTTGTAATTTGATTAATGGCCAAACATAATGCATTCTTGTTGCAAATAATGCATTCTTGTTGAAATGACTGGTGCTTTAGAAATGGAAGCCCAATCTCCTACTGTTGACTGATTGAAATTCTGTTCTACTTGTCAAAGACAGAATTGCATAGGAAGTGCAAGATATGTGTGTGTGGATTTGGAAGAGAGATCAGGAACTCCACAAAAACTTGCATTAATGTAAGGCAGTTGTTCCCAAATAGCGAGTTGTGGCTCCCCGTGGAGCCACGGCAACCAGTCAGGGGAACTGTGGAATCCTTGCAAATTTTGAAAAGTTTGGGAGTTGCTGATGCAAGGCCATAACATCTCTTTCCCACTGCATTGCCTCCTCTCTAATTTCTTTTTCTCCCCTAACCTGCTGACTAATTTTGTATGTCTGGGAATTGTTTATGTATATAGAGAGAATGAAGCTTTTGTAGTTTACTTGTGAAGCTTCATAATTTCAGATTTCTTGGGCTTCTGTGTAAGGTGTAAACAAAGTGTGATCAGAGGGAACAGGGTTGGGAGCAGTAATATTATATAGGGAAGTCCTTAATTCATGCATTTAGGATTGCACATGTGCACCTGGCTGTCAAAACCATTTTGCTCTAGAACACCCTGTGAAGCCTAAACTGTGAGACTATTTATTTTGAAGGTGTTTATGTGAAAACTCTAATAATTATTTTTAAAAGGATGTTCTCGCATCAGAAACAAGGTTAATTAATGCTTTGGTTTATTTCTCTTGATGACTGGTTCAGCTAGTATAGACTCAAATTTCAGAATTATTTAAGCCAAAGTGTAATGAGGAACTGAGAGTCCATCTTTGAGCAGGAAGAACCATCAGAAAAATGAATGTTTGCAAATAAATCAAATAGCCTGTTAAAGGAAATGTAACATGAACATTGCAGGCTTGAATCCATGAGAACTGCTTTTGCCCCGTAGCTTCTACTTTGTCACATACTCCAGCCTGATCTAAATTCCTCTTTTAGTGCAGCTGTCAACTATGTAATGTAGCCAATTTGTGTTCTTACAGCATCTTCCTATTTCCATTTCCTAATTTTAATGTCTTAAGAGAACAAATCAGATAAGAAGCAGTTGGTGAACCTAGGATATTGTGAGTATTTGCAAGGGTCATTTTTTTTCTCTAAATATTAATTGTTCAGTTCTACCACCAGGCATGACAAAGTGATTGTACAGTCCTGTTACATTGCCAGGGCTCATACCAGCATGATGTAGTTTTGATCCTATGCACTCCTGACAAGAGAAACAAAACTATTTGTGGAAACAAGAGCTGATATAGCCACACCAATAGGCATAGTATCCCTGGAAACTTCTTCCAGCACATCATTGTGCACCGAGTACAGTCTCCATATTAGTAGTTTCTAATATTGTATGTTGTCTTATTTCTGATTTTGTTCTGCTTTTATTTGCTGCTTTTGTGTGTTCATCATTGTTAATGGCATATTTTGTATTTTACTCTATTTTATATTGTACACTATCTTGAATGCCTTGCTCACAAGGGGAGAAGTAGGATAGAAATTTTTTAAATAAATAGAACCCAGTGAAAAGTTGAAGTTGTGCTTGGGATGATACCAGTAGTGAAATTCAGGGGGTTCACCCAGGTTCTATAGAACTGGTTGTTAAATGGCCGGGCCCCGCCCACTTGCTTACCTTGGCTGGCTTCGGGGTTTTTTTTTGGCTCGAGCTATGACGTCATAGAACTGGTTGTTAATTCATTTGAATTGCACCACTGGATGATACCATATAGACAGTACTTATAAAACTGCTCCAATGCAGTTGTATTGGTGCCTCTAGGACAGGGGTCAGGGAACTTTTTTACCTTTTACCCCAAAATATATTTAGATATGCCGATGTTACCCCCTTGATTTGATTTTTAATACAGGTACTTACTAAAAATAGTTAAAAAAAATAGTGAAAGATAGATGTCCTCTCTCTGTCCTCTCTCTCTCAATGGCGCAGCAATTAGTTGACTCTACTGAAGAAGCTGGCAGACTTGGAGGCGGGGCCTGGGGCATCACGCAGGGAAGCGTGTTATACACAAGGGCCTGAAGCACTGCACTGCGTCAGGTCCTTGTACGCTACAGTACTGTAACACACACAGCCGGGCATGTGTATAGAACAGTGATGGCAAACGTTTTGGGCTTGGTGAGTCAGAAATTTGGAAAATTTGTAACTCAGCTCTGCTGGTGTGTCAAACCCCCCCCCACACACACACACACATGCTGCAGGGCTTGTCGCGTGAGTTTAAAGAGAGAGACGGAGGCACAGACAGCGGGCGCGCGGAGGAACAAGTCTTTGCAGGGAATTGCTTAGATTCATATGCATGCCCAGCTGCCGTCCATTACCTCCAGGAATTTCATTTTTACCCCATTTGGGGTAATTTACCCCGTTCCCTGACCACTGCTCTAGGAAATACAAGACTTTTGCAAGGGAAGAAGGCAATATGAATTAGGAAGAAACTTGCCTAGCACCATTCATCCCATGTAGCCATTTTCTTTTACTTCCTCCTGTTCAGTAGGATGAATGCCAGTATCTGCTGATCATTTTAACAGGAAATCTTAACCACCCTTCTCTATGCAGTCCAGCCTGCTGGGTTTATTGCCATAATAGAAGTTACCTGAAATTGTTATTATATCCCTTGCAGAGGAGAGTAAGTTGGGGCCTTTTTTGGCATTTCTGAAATGCTGGCGCCTTTTCCCCGTAGGAATAGTCCAAGGTTCTTTCCAACCTGGTATCTGTCTTGGCTGCCTCTTTTCTCTTCCAGGCAGCATTATTTAGAGAACTTTAAATTGCCAGTGCTGTTGAAATTCAAGTAATTTGTTTAGGTGCTTGGATAACATAATTAAAAGTCATTAAATATTTGTTAATATATGTATGAATGTTATAGCTCTAGTATGTATTTTGGTTTCTAAAAATAAATCAGTTTGTCCTTGCAAATAGTATAATTTGGGCGGAGGGTCCACATGCATCATAATTGTGCTTATTCTCAGACTTCCTTCATTCTTTCATGTCTGAGTTTGGCTCTTATTACAGATCATCTGATTTTTAAAACTCAGCAAGAATCTTTGCTCAAATAAATTATTCCCACCTTGAACTTCCTGTCTTTCTGCTGAGGAAATTAATCGCGCATGTCGGTACTAGAGTGACTTTTATTCAGTTTTTCTTCTGTAAAGGCAGATGTTTGAATGGCTTCTTTGTACCTGCCTGTGGAGAAGAACAAAGAAAATGGTTCTTGCTATTTTCAGGTGTAAGTGACTTGGGTACTATTAGTTAGGTTTAGTTGATGTTAAAATTTTCATTTTATAGCTAACAATTGTTCAGCTCTCAAGGTTGGGCTCCAACCAACTTTTAAAAATAGTCTACCCATGGAGAGTAATTTTGTCTATCTAATTAGCGCGTCCTACACTGCTTTATCGTCCTGATTAACTGGGGATTAGTATGTTGGTTCAGATGCAATGCTAAACCAAAATCAAACTGTAGTGTAGAATTGTTAGCATGAACTGTAGGATCTACACTCCTCCTTTCCCTTCATTTGTGAAGGGAGGAAATATGCAAGTTCTGGTTGTAGTTTAGAACAAACTGCAACTTGCCATTATGTTTGATCTATGATTGATAACTCATGATTGATTGTTCATGAACAATTCAGGATATCAAACCAAGATTTGATGTATTGACAAATAGTGGTTTGTTCTAAATCATAAAATAGAAGCTGCAGACTTCTTTCCATCTTGTGTGAAGGGATATGTGTGTAAGTCTGAGATTCATGCAGGTAAAGCTAATTCATAGTTAGGGGTGTTGTTGTTAAGAACACAAAACACTACTTTTTTGGTTCTGATATTTTCCAGAAATTAAACTAGATTACTTTTACAATCATAAATAATACTGTGGCTGTATCTGCTGACACTATATCACCAACCTAGTACGCTTTTAAAGCATTTAAAATTACTAAAAATGAGAACTTGGAATGACAACTAAGATAAAAATACATCTCTCATTGCTTTTCAAATAATGGAATCTATGGGAAAAACATTTTCAAACCCCCTACTCAGTTCAGCATTGTGTCTGAAACTGCCCTACCTACAATTTCCTCACGACTTGGTGGATCCTACAGAGATTTGTGAAATGTTTTAAGAACATTCCTGAACACTAGACTATCCTAATCTAGTTGTCTTTTTTCCTCATTTCATAAAAAATTCAAAGTAAATGACATCTGGCACTATTGAGTTTTTGCACAAACAGCAATTGCTTCAGTAAACTATTTTTCTTTCTTGTATTTCATGGAAAAAGCTAGATACACAATGTCTTTTAAAATTTAGTTTAGATGCTATTTTTTAAAATATAAAAGTCAAGCTAGCTATTTGCTTAATAATGTTAATGATTTCTAAATAACTTTTACAGCCCTGTTAGTTCTGATTAGATTGCTAGGTTTTCCCAGCTAGGTAATACTTACATTACAGTTCAAGTTCTCATCTTCACTTAATCCCTTCTCCAGTTCTATCTGCCTATTTTTTTCTTGTTAAACCATATCTATTCTGAAGGTGTAAGAAGCTTTTCAACTAAATGATATCTTAATCAGAACTGCTTTCCCTATCTTTCTAGGACAGCAAGAGAAAAATGTGTGCAAGAGTTTTTCTCGTTATGAAAAACCTGCCTAGCAGTCTTCCACCAAAACATTGCCAGTGCTAATGATACCAGTGGGAGAAGCCCTTTTATTTCCATTGTAGATGTTTTTCTCAAGTACAGCAGTGGTAGTAGTAACTTTGTCTTCAGCAATTCTTCATCTTATTGCTAGAGGTCATTCTACAAAAGTGAAATTGCTTGTACAAAAGTTGCACGCACAACTCATTCCTATTCTGTTTTACATGGGAAAAGCAGTTGCCATATAAAGCATGTGAGAATGAATACATTATTCGTTCTCATTAATGGCTTGGAACCTTGGAACATGCACCTTGCATGGGCAGAGTTTCCAGTTCCTTCTCCGCCCCACCCCTTGCAAACTCATGTGCAAGCAAAACTCTGTGCTTATTTGAATCCAAGCATTTTTACTGGGCTTAATTCTAAAGCCTAACATAAAGCCTATACAGCGTATAAAGCCAATATATTGACATTTATGAAATAACATTTTTATGTGAAAGGAGATAATAGTGAAAGTAAATATAGTGAAATGTGTATATCCTGTAGCTTAGTATCGGCTACATTCATGAAAATAATATGCAAATATTGTACACATAAATATCCCTGCTAACCCAGCAAAGAATGTTGGTTTATAACACATCATTTCACAACCTTACATTTGCTCTGAAAATCAATATTAGGAAATGTCTTATTTTTGAATTTCATAACTAGGTTGTCACCCCTCCTAACTGGGCAAATACACCTTTCAAAGTGTTGTCCTTATATTTAGCAAGGGAACCCAGCTTGGCATCTTTTCCAGTGGTTGTTGCTGGTCTCTCTCTCTCTCTCTCTCTCTCTCTCTCTCTCTCTCTGTGTGTGTGTGTGTGTGTGTGTGTGTGTGTGTGTGTGTGTGTGTGTTTCAGATTATAAGCCCTTTGGGGACAACAAACCATTTACTGATTTTACTATGTAAACTGCTTTGCGATTACTCCTGTTGAAAATGGTGTGTGTGTATTTTTATTATTAATAAGGCAAAATGTATTGTAATATGGTCTGTCTCACAGTGCTAAAGTTCTTCAGAATATCACACAATTTTCAATTATCAGTAGAAGCAGCAACACCATGCTACTTAAAAGTAGTTGCCCACCTGAAAATTTTTTTTGAATAATGTGGTGGTTCTCAAATGTTTTAGCACTGAGACCCACTAGAAGTAATGTCATGGCTAGAAGTACTGTCATTGTGACACCAGAGCCTGCTGCTTTCCTGAGATTGCAGCAATAAATTGGGTTATTTCTCAGCCGTTTTTCAAAAGCAAAGCAAATCAGAAAGAAAAAAGCCTATTTCCAACTTGGCACAAGCAAAACCAACCACATAGCTCCCCCTTTCTAGCATCCAATCATCCCGTATTTTCAATATGGCTGCTCTAGGTGTGTTGGGACCCACCCGAGATTGGCTCACAGCCCACTGGTGGGTCCCAACCCACAGTTGGGAACCACTAACCTAGTGTCTTCATGTACATTACTGTACTGAAGTGGTTCCCAAACTTTTTGTGACTGGTGGTTCCCTTAGCTTACAGGGCCATTGGCCATAGCTCCCATTGTGGATACAATCCTACACACTTTATAGGGTAATGAGGTTTTCTGAAGGATTCCATGGCTCTCCTGGCTGGCTTCCTTTGTGCCCCAGGGAGCCACAGATCACAGTTTGGAGATCTCTGCTATACTGGAATTAAATATAAACTTTTGAAAGGGAATACCTTGAACAAATGGTACACTGACTTGCAAAATAAGCAGTTATTTGCATCTTGTGCAAATTCATTGTCTTCCATTTTGGAATTATGGACCTGCGACTTCATAGTAGCTATGCAAACTTGATTGAGGGCCCAATCCTATCTAACTTTCCAGCACTGTGCCAATGGGGCATGTGCTACATCCTTGTGGGAAGGGGCAAACATGGAGGCCTCTTTGAGACTGAATTGCAACTGAATCAGTGTTGGGAAGTTGGATAGGATTGGGATCTCTGTACGTTTGAAATCCTGAGTTGATGGTAGGGTCTTGGAAAATTATTGCCATTCAATCTACTGCTTTACTGATGATTAATAATGGGGATGGGAACACATTATGCTAATGGTTGCAGAAATTGCACAGATGTAGATTGCTGGATACTTTGTAATTATTGTGTTTGGTACTACTAAAGTTGAGTAGCATACTATCCAATGTGGATTAAAATCAAGGTCATTTTCTAAATCAGTGGTTCCCAAACAGTGGGGCCATGGTCACAACACAAGTTTTGGTATTCATGAAACTGACAAGGCAGACTATACTATGGGCATCAAGGATTAAACAATCTGCTATTTGAGGGAAGCATTGCTGGCCCAGTCACCATTGTAGTCAGAGGCTTAAGCGGCTGGTAAAGTGGAACCTTTTTTTAGGTGGGTCCTGATGCTAAACTGTATGCGGGTCAGGAAGCAACAGTTAGAACTGGACATGGAACAACCGACTGGTTTCAAATTGGGAAAGGAGTACGACAAGGCTGTATACTGTCACCCTGCTTATTTAACTTATATGCAGAGTACATCATGAGGAAGGCAGGGCTGGATGATTCATAAGCTGGAATCAAGATTGCTGGGAGAAATATCAACAACCTCAGATATGCAGACGATACCACTCTAATGGCAGAAAGTGAGGAAGACCTAAAGAACCTTCTGATGAGGGTGAAAGAGGAAAGTGCCAAAATTGGCTTGAAGCTCAACATTAAAAAAACTAAGATCATGGCCACCACTCCCATCACTTCCTGGCAAATAGAAGGGGAAGAAATGGAAGCAGTGACAGACTTTATCTTCCTGGGCTCCAAGATCACCGCAGATGGTGACTGCAGCCATGAAATTAAAAGACGTTTACTTCTTGGGAGAAAAGCTATGGCAAACCTAGACAACTTAATAAAAAGCCGAGACATCACCCTGCCAACAAAGGTTCGCCTAGTCAAAGCGATGGTTTTCCCAGTAGCAATGTATGGCTGTGAGAGCTGGACCATAAGAAAGGCAGAGCGCCGAAGAATCGATGCTTTTGAATTATGGTGTTGGAGAAGACTCTTGAGAGTCCCCTGGACTGCAAAGAGATCCAATCGGTCAATCCTCCAGGAAGTCAAGCCTGATTGCTCCCTGGAAGGACAAATCCTGAAGCTAAAGCTCAAGTACTTTGGCCACCTCATGAGAAGAGAGGACTCTTTAGAAAAGATCCTCATGCTGGGAAAGATTGAAGGCGAAAGGAGAAGGGGGCGGCAGAGGATGAGATGGTTAGATAGTGTCACCAAAGCGATGAACATGAAATTGGGCGAACTCAGGAGGACAGGGAGGCCTGGTGTGCTGTGGTCCATGGGGTCGCGAAGAGTAGGACACAACTTAGCGACTGAACAACAATAACAACCTGATGCTAAAACATTTGAGCACCACTGTGCTAGATGATATTGAGGTAAGTATTTGACAGGCATATGGTTTTGCAGTTAAGACAGGCTAGGATAAGGGAGTGTGGCAGGTTTGCTGCAATATATTTTGATAGATTGTTTTTAAAGAAGTGATCTAGCCTGATACACCTTGAAAAAAGATGTAAACAAAAGTAAAACTTGATCATGAGAAATTTTATTGTGTTCAGCCATTTTTATTTTAATTGATGATTATTATTTTAAAGGTAATATAGTAATTACAATATACCTTGTAAATTTGATTACTCCATTGTTTGGTATTGAGAATAGACGTCTATTTCTGCCAGTAATTTTAAAAGTATCTGAAGCTACATACTCAGCAAGATTAATAAGTTATAAAAATTTAATTCATGTAACTTTTAAAAATTTCCTTAAGATAGAAATGTCAAGAGTTGTGTGTTCTAACTCAAGCTGCCCTATTTATACTTTGATGATTTGCACAGATACTCCCTGTACTACAATTTGGGAACACTAAAAATAGTGGTATAGCTTTGTTTCTAGGGATGCAGAATACAGCAGACAGGGTTCATTGATCCATCACTATGTGGCTGTTTAATGATTTAGATTAATTCCTATTCAGTAATCTTGTTTCCCATGAGCAGTTCTGTTCCCAGGGCAATATTTTAAAAAGTTTTCCGCTACAATTGGTGTCTTTGTTTTCTTTGCCATTTATATGAAAAGTAAAAATAATCCTAAATATATTTTTTTCATAGTTTTTTTCCCCCCTGGAATTGTGAATTCATACTGAAATGTTTTCAGAAATTCCTTTGCTAGTGGTATGAACTCAAACTCTTAGGGCAAACCTTGTAGAGTGCCATGGGATTTTAGACTTTTCTTTCCCAAATGTAGCTGTGTGCTGCTTCTGTTTCTGCTGTTTCTGCTGGAGAAACAATGTGAAGAGCTAGGCTGAGGAGAGATAAAGAAATATGATTGCTAACTGGGCACTCCTGCTAACTGGGCAAGAGGCACTTTTTCAAGTGGTGTTCTTCTGTTTAGCAAGGAGAGAGTAATTGTCCCTATTCACCCCGTCTTTCTAGTGGCTGTTGCTGGTGGTGTTCTGCATTTTTTTTTAAATTGTGAGCCCTTTTGGGACAGGGAGCCATTTAACTTTATTATTATTACAAGCTTTTTGTTATGCGGCGTTGCACGGGTAACAAAATGATCTTCCAGAGTTTATGTGTTTTGCCCCCCTTCTTCCCCCCCCCACGCTGACGGGGCCGAACCCGGACTCCAACCGCATTGGGAGCGTCACCGCTTGCTTCGGCGACCCCGGAAACTACGGATTCAACACTGATTTTGGCCATTTTTGACCATTTTCATGTGGGGGGCCCCGCACATCCCCATCCCCGAGGGTGCTAGGGGGGCCTGACTCCACAGTGTTTGTCGCCAGGCCGCAAGGCACGCGTGTGCTGGGTTTGGTGCGCATCGCTCCAGGCATTCCAGCACAGCATGGCGGACATTTCGTTTTGCACCCCTTCTTGCCCCCCCACGCCGAGGGGCCCCTGAACCTGGACTCCAACTGTGTCGAGAGTGTCGCTGCTTGTCTCGGTGACCCCAGAAACTATGGATTCGACGCTGATTTTGGCAGTTTTCAACCATTTTCACGCGGGAACCCCCACATACCCCCACTCCCGGGTGGGGGTCTGATCCCCGCAGTGTTTGTCACCAGGCCGCAAGGTGTTTGCATGCCATGTTTCGTGTCAATCATTCCAGCAGGGCATGGCGGACGTTGTGTTTCGCACTGCTTCTCGCCCCCCCCCCCCACACTGATGGGGGCCGAACCCGGACTCCAACGGCGTCGGGAAGCGTCACTGCTTGCCCTGGCGACCCCGGAAACTATGGATTCAATGCCGATTTCGGCCGTTTTTGACCATTTTCACGCGGGGATCCCCGCATACCCCCACCCCCGGGGGCAGTAGGGGGAGTCTGATCCCCACAGTGTTTGTCGCCAGGCCGCAAGGTGTTTGCATGCCATGTTTTGTGTCGATCGGTCCAGGCGTTCCAGCAGGGCATGGTGGACATTGTGTTTCGCACCCCTTCTCGCCCCCCATATTGACGGGGGCCGAACCCGGACTCCAACGGCGTCGGGAGCATCGCCGCTCGCCCTGGCGACCCCGGAAACTATGGATTCGACACCGTTTTCGGCCGTTTTTGACCATTTTCACACGGGACCCCCGCATACCCCCACCCCCGGGGACGCTAGGGGGGGGTCTGACCCCCGCAGTGTTTGTTGCCAGGCTGCAAGGTGTATGCGTGCCAAGTTTTGTGTCGATCGGTCCAGGCATTGCGGATCCTATGCGGAACACACACACACACACACACACACACACACACACACACACACACACA
>JAJKFI010000006.1:19934951-19962909 GCA_029204185.1 Lerista edwardsae
CACACACACACACACACACACACACACACACACACACACACACACACCCTTTTTTATATATATATAGATTTGCCTGTAAACCGCTTCATGTTGAAAAATGGTATATAAGTACTGATGGATTTTTTTTGCCTGTAAACTGCTTTATGAACTTTGTGTTGAAAAGCAGCATATAAATACTGTTTGTTTGATTGGGTGAGCATAAGAGCATTAAGTTCTTGTGAATTCTTAAAAGTGCTCTCTGGATCATGAATTTAAACTAAGAAAGGAGACAGTGCTATTCTCCCATCTTATGCACTAAATACCATATGTATGCTCCTGCCTTATTCTAGGTTATGTACTGCATATGGAACTATATTGTCTTCAGGTTCTTGTATTTGTAAATTGATTATGTATCTTATAGCTATCAAGAAAATTTATTAAGCAACTGCAGATATGAATATGCCATTGTTTACCTTTTATTGTTTATCTAAGAGCATTGCGGACCAAGACTGGCTAATGCAATTGTGACATTTTGTTTATTTTCAGGTATCTTCTAACTTAAAAGTATAATCAACCAATGTAGGGTTTTTTCCCTACCAAAAGCCTTCTAGTCAGTCTTCAAAAAGCCCTCAAGTCTTCTCTATGCCATGTTGTGCGACTGTCATCCCATGAGGAATTTGTCTTCATGAAGATTCCTAACATTGGTAATGTGATGAATAAATTTGAGATCCTTGGAGTTGTAGGTGAAGGTAAGCACATGTCCTTAATGAATTTGTATACATGCAGCATTACTTAAAAGGCATGAGCATAACTAGGAAGGAAATGTAAACAAGATGATGTGTGTAAAGAAAGCTGTTAAATTTCCTTTTGTGATGATGACCAGAGACAGCCAATGACTGCTGTGTATTTTTCCAGAACACCGAAAATAGCTCAAACTATTGCTTATTGTTCATGTTGTTTCTTGTCACACAGTTGCCTCTGATTGAGAGAGCAATCCTAACCTGGAGTTAGGCTGGCACAAAGGACGTGTGCCATCCTCCCTGACTCTGAGAATGGTCAATGGTCAAAATGTCGTTTACGGTACATTTGCGACATTCCTGGGTTGGCACATGTCCCTTGCGTCCACCTAACTCCAGGTTAGGATTGCGCCCTAAGCCATTTTTAAAGCATAGCAAAAACCTTCACTATCTGTTTGGCCAATAGGAACAAAATAAGTAGGAATGCTAGCTCTATCATACAGCCTCTCTGAAAAACTATTAGTTAATATGCAGCTTATTTCTCTTTAAATGGCTTGAAGAGTGTGGGCTTTCCTTGAATCTTGTCCTGAGGCTTGAAGAAATGAAAAAAGCAGTGAATTGCTTTTTTCCCATGAAGAGAACTTCTGGTTTTTGTATTGAGCTTGGATCTTGGAAGAAATCCAAGGGCTTGCTTCTGTAATTGCACTGAGCACCAGAGGCTCTCTGAGTACTTCAAAAACTCAGTATTAGTATGGTTAAGATCCTTCTTCTGTTCTGGGAAGAATGGCATCTATGGCAAGTACAACTTCTGGTGGGGTTTTTTTATCTTCTGGCCAGTCAAAACTTGTAGCCCCTTAATGCTGATGCACACTGCTGTGTGTAAGAAGATGTGACCAGCACAATTAAGCTGTAGTTGCACTGGTGGTGATCTCTATGTTTAGTCTTCTCTGCTCCATACTTAAGTGTAATTTCAGAAACTAATGTTACTAATTCCAGAAATTCTTTATTTGGGACCATTTTTTTAACCTGAAAGAACATATGTTGTCATTAGACTGCATAAGCCTTCTCATATGCTGATGTAATGTTGCTCATCCCAACTTAAGTGAAAATTTTGTAGTCGGATAATATCCTTTTTACAGCAGCATAATCTGTACACAAAATACTTTTGGTTTCATATGAATGTTACTCTATGTGTAGAAAACAACACAAGCATACTTTAGCTCTTACAGTAATGTTAATTGAGGACGTAATTGCAAAATACAGGTCGAGCCCATTAATCTGCATATTTGGAACCTGCAGTTTTGACTAATTACAGGTTCCAAACTAATGGCTGGACCAACTAAAGACGTCCCAGACATGACCAGAAGCTCTAGTCACATCTGAGAGGCCTTCTGAAGCCCGTTGAAGCCACATGTGGCTTCTACAGGCTTCAGGAAGCCCCTAAGAGCAAAGAGTACTTTCAGTTTAAACCACTCTGACTGGTTTTCTGAAGCCCATAGAGGTTACACACAGCCTCTAAGGGCCTCAGCAAGACTCTGAAGGTGACTTGAACAAGGATTTCATTATCTGTGAGGAGTCTTGGAATTCATGCCCTATGGATATTGAGACTCCACCTATACTTGAAAAGTCAACTATATAATTCTTCGCATTTGCTGCTATAATGTCATAGCATTTGACCTAAATAATGCATTATTTAAAAGTATATACAATTTTTTTAAATTATTGTGCTAAATTCTGGTGTCTGATCTTTTGTTTTTCCTTCATCCTTGCTCCTCTTTCACTTGCAATGGTCTAGGGGCCTATGGAGTTGTACTTAAGTGCAGGCACAAGGTGAGTAAAAGACTACAAAAATTGCTGTGCTGTTCTATTTTTTTTTTTTCATGTAGGCAGAGAAATAGACTTCAAGTTTTTTATGTATACAAATGTACTGGGCTGCCCTGGACATAACACCAAGTCATTGTTTGCACCTACAAAAATGAGTTCTCAGGGAACTTGAGCATCCACTCTTTCACCCTCCCTTTCATAGTTTGTGCTTGGTCTGCATACCAGGACTAGAAACCAGTCATACCATACTTTCAATCCTGATTTGCAAAGCAGTTGTTAACCAGTACAAACAACACACTGTGATTTGTTTCAAATTGGGAAAGAAGAAAAAATCTCTACAAGTGATGAAAAGAGAGGTTGTGGCTTTGTCTTGTAGTAGTAAGCCATAGTTTTTACTTGGCTTTACAGCAGCCTCACTGTTCAAGAGGCTTGCATCATGAGCCCCTTCCACACAGCCAATTTTCAGGGGGTTCTCCCTCCCCCATAAAAGTCCAACAAGCTGCTTTAGAAACTTCAGTTCTCAGAAGTTTCCAATTCAGAATGAAGAACTACTACTTTTAAAAAGTAAAAAGAGATAACTCTCAGTAGTTATGTGCTATGTCATGGTGAGCATTTTAATTGACACTTTGCATCACAGCTTGGGTGTTCAATACAGTAAATTTTGTTCCATTTATTCAGCTTCTTTTAAAAAAATGAAAACGGATAGAATGAAACAGTGTATCTGCTCTGTTCTCTTAATGTTATTGAAAAGGAACATAAACACAAGCCTTTATCTGTTCACTCTTGATCTTGCTGTAGTCGGAGTTGCACAAATGTTTCAGGTTTTTCTACTGGCTTATAACTCAAAAGAATGCTTCTGTATTGCTTGCAGTGCTATGAAAAATGGCATTCAGGATACAAAAACTGCTCAAACCAGTTAGACTCGGAAGCCACTGAATGTCTTATGCAAATTCTGTGCTGAAATAAATCTGCCTTGCATTTTGTTTAGCCGTTCAAAATCTAGTTCAAAGGCTCCTGAATTGCATCCCATGATATAATAGACGCCGAAACAATGTAATACACACATGCTAAAAATAGTTCATGCCATATTTATATGGATTGTGAGCATATTTATTTCAGAAGGAAAGTGGCACTGATTTCAAATCTCAAAGGAAAGAATTTAGAAGGCCACAATCCTGTGCACATGTACCTGGAATTGAGGTCCATTGAATTTGGTGGCACTTACATTGGGGTAGATTGTGCTGTAAAGCGGGTTCAAATCCCTGCTCAGCAATGAAACTTTCTGGGTGACCTTGGGCCAGCCTTGCTTATCTCACAGGGTTGTTGTGAGGACAAAAGAAGGGAAGGAACCATGTATATTGCCCTGATCCTTGGAGGAAGAGCGGTATAAGAATTATACAAATAAATAAGTGTATTTAGGATTGCTGCAAACAAATGTGTAAAAAAAACAAACCACATACTTACAACTGGTGCCATAAATAATAACAGAGGTGTTTCTGAGGTTCCCTTTGCAAACTGCCATTTCTCCAGTGGGACTTCCTTGCCAGGCTCAGCAATGGTGGATGGGAAGCTCCTCCTCTCAGGTCAGACACTGGATGACATTGAAGAGATACACGTGAAGCAAGCAAGGGTTGGTGGTTTCTCTCCCTGTTGTTCCAATTAACAATACTAAAATTAAGAATAAAGGTGTGCCCCGGTATCCATAGTTTCAGTTATCCATAAATTCCATGGATACTGGGAAGCCTATTAAAAAGATAGGGGAACATTAAACAAATCTCTTTTTTTTAACCTTGTTACAGCAAAGCCACTGATGTTTCCCTATCTTTAAAAAGGCATCCCCAGTATCCATGGTTTCAGGTATCCACGGGGTGGTCTGGAACAGATCCCCAGTAGGCATGCCTGTACTATAAGTACTGTACCTTTAAGAAGATAAGTATGCAGGGCTGCGGCAGTGTAAATGTGGGGAACTGTCACATCTAGTTCCTCAGAAACATAAGGACTTAAATGTAGGGAAATTTATGTGTGTAACTGGTTGATTTAACACATAAACCACATGCAAAATGTAAACAAGGTCTTAATATTCTCTAATTTTTGAGAACAACATTTGTTCAAGGAAACAAAATGTGAGTTCTATGAGTAGTATGTGTATGTCTTTGACACTTGATCATCTCTGTCTGATTAATTGAAGTTTGTTCTCTGGTCTGTTTGGTTCTACATTAAATTTTGCTCAAATGCATAAAATGGAAAATATGAATTCTGGAAAACTCAATGTTGAGGCTTATGTAAAATAAGCTAAGAATAAATTTAAAGAAAACTTGTTAGAAATTTTTAAGATACAAATAATAAAATTATGTCCTTTATTTGAAAAGCTGAACTTTAGCTAGAGAAGCACCAATTGCTTAAAATCAGTGGTATAGCAGTGTATACAGTGGTAGAGATGGAATGAGTTATTGTACCTAAAACATGATTTACAATTATGAGACAGAATGCTTCAAGTAGATTATTTCTTCATCCACTGATAACTGAATTGGTTATCAGTAGTCACAGGGAATTGGTTCCCAGACACCCCCCCCCAACAGATGTTTAAACATAATCAAATCCATGGGTCTGGAGATGACCAAAAGTGACTTCAAGCCACGTCTGGAGGTGTTCTCGGGCGCAGAGAGGCCATGCATGTCCTGCCAGAGCCTTCTGAAATGCACTTCCAGTTTATCACTAAACGAGACATGCATCTCAGAAAGCTCTGACAGGCCTTCTGGATTGTGGGGAGGTAGTGTGCAACTTCCATGTGCCTCAGAACACCTCCTAGCCATGACCAGAGGTCCTCTGAGGCCCTCCATCATGGGCCTGCAATCCATGGTGAGTCAAATCCACGGATCGCAAATCTGTAGATGACGAGGGCTGACTGTATATTGCTAGGCATCTTAATCCTCAAAACTATTTTCCTAGACTTTTTTTTTTGTGTGTTTTAGTTTAGGTGTAAGGTTTTGAGATTATTCCAGATTAGAACATTTCTGACAATGCATTGCCTTGGAGTTAAGAATAATTTATCAGTTCTTTGCGATAAGTAATCCTTGTGAACTGGCAGCTAATAGTGGAATTAATTAAATTTAGGCCCGCTATTGAATGTTTAGCAACTATTTTTAGTTGCCACTGTGTGTTTTGTATCCTATTATTACTGTAGTGCAGTGGTTCCCAAAGTCCTCCATAGGAGGAGGGAACCACTTAAGTCTTTGCAGGGTTGGGGATTGTGCTGCTGCTGGGGATGGGTTTTTTTTACACTTACCAGTCTCCAGCACTGGTCCTAGGGGTCTGGGGAGATCTCCATAAGGCTCCCCATGCTTCCAAATACGTTTAAAAAAAAAGAAAAAAAAGAAAAATGGGCACTTCCAGTTTTGCGACAAGAACTGGAAGTGCCTGTTTTTCTTTTAACATATTTGGAGGCATGGGAAGCCCTGCGAAAGGCTCCCCAGGACCCCCCCCCCCCAGGAGTCTAGTGCTGGAAACTGGTAAGTGTAAAGTAAAAAAAACCCTCCCATCCCTAGCAGCACCTCGATCCTGGGGATTGTATTGCAGCCTCCCCCCCTTGGCCCTTAAAGGGGCAGGGAGAAGTGCTTCCCTGGCTGGTGGGTTGTGACTCACCAGTTTGAGAACCATTGCTGTAGTGTATTAATTTTTGCCTACTTAAAAAATGCATTCAAGGATAGTTTTTAAAAATCCATACAAATACTACTTGTGCACAAATTTAAGCACTTCAGTGAAAACTAAAACTAAAATATTAAGGTTTGAGTGACGTTTTAACAGAAAAATTCCTAAAACAGCCCCCTGTTTTAACACAATTGAAATTTGAGTGGTTTATCTAATTAATGAGTAATAATGATATTTTTGGAGTAGGCTACTGTGGAAATTCTTGTGCCAACAGACTGTATGAAGAATGTGGACTGTGGGATCTGTTCCTAGCACACATTTTGCCAGATATGCAGGCATCTTGCCAAATATGCAGGCCAACTGGGGGGAGAAGTGAGGGTTACATGGAAAATATTTGCTTTGCTTAATGCCCAGTAAAAACTGGGAAAAAAATCTTATTGATCTCACCAGTGAAATTGGGTCACTCTGCCAGGCAACTAAAATTAAAGTTCCCTGTACAACAGACAAAACATTCATCAGCCTCATGTTATGCTGTTTTTATAAGGCCTATCTCCCAAAAGACTAGATATATTCTGTTTTGACTTTGGGGAACATTTTTTAAATTGATATCTGTCAGCAGGCTTAAGAATTGTGATTTAAGAGCAGCAACAAAAATAATGATACATCTTTTGAAGAAAATGGACCAGTTCATACAAAAAACAAACCATATTTAGTTTGGACTGGAATACAGCCCCTGCTGATTTTTTGTAGCTCCCACATTCCCATGAGTCTGCTACAGGACTGTACATGGGTATACTGCCTTTCTCTGTTTTTACACAGCATTCAAGGTGGTTTTCATAGGCAGGCTAATCTGAACCACCATTTTCAATTGAATCGTTAACAATATGTTCTGTGGGAAAGAACCCTCAGTTCATCAGATGTTCCCTTCCCAGTGTGGTTATCTGTTCTGGCTGCATGCCATCAAGCTTCAGCAGGCAACTGTATATCAAACCTGGATAAGTCCTCAAGGTTGTTGTCCATGCTTTGCTGGCTGACCTTCCCACACACTCCCCCACGCCCTTACAGCGGCGGCTTATCAACTCTGCAGTGAATCCATTCTGCAACAAAGGTTAACAGCAGCTTGTCAGTCTAGCATTACATCTCCCATCCACAATGAGACCAAGGTTTTTCCTACTTAGCTTTTCATGCATTACAGCATCCACCATCAGACCATGCTTCCTTACGACATCAGCATTCTGCTTCATTTAAACCAGTGTTTCCCAATCTTTGGTTGGGATGCTACCCCCTTAAGAAGGGTAGTGACCCAAATGAGAACCTATAGCTCTTGTTAGTATGGTAGTTCTAGAGTTTGCCACTGCCGAATGCATGCAAGTTAGAAAAATCCTTTTTTTTTTTTTAACCTAAAGGGGTTTTTACTTACATGCATTAGGCGGGGGCGAAACCTGGAAATGCTGTACCAATGGCAGCTATGGGTTCTCTGGTTGGGCCAGTACCCTCCTTAAGGGGGTAGCACCCTTCCTCCCCCCAAAAAACAAACAAACCCCATGAATGCCTGCCCTGCAACCCCCTGGTTAGGGCACACTGGTTTAAACTGTAGCTTGTGCAAACCTGGGAACTGTGGTTTAGTTCAGTTTTAAACACCAGGATTTGAAACAAAGATTAAACTTTGGTTTCATAGTCTAGTTTTTAATCATAGATGAACCACAGATAAGCCAATTTCAGCAGAGCTATGGCTTAAAAAGACAGGAAGTTATTGGTATATGATCAGATAAGTTAGAGAAGGAACTCTTGCCAGGCTTATGTTGAAGTGGGTTGGATTATATCAAAGCTTATGTTGAAATAAATAGACTTGTAAAGGTACTATAAAACACTCTTTTGTAACCATAGTTTTGCTAATTGTGTGAACCATCAAATTTTCACAAGCTGCAAGCTTCCAGGAAGAGAGACCTACATAGTGACAAACTGTGAGGATGCATTGATTGCATCTTTATTTTGTTCATTGCACTGTGTGGGGAAAGTGATGTTTGAATGCCTGAAGAATAGGATAAAGTTGGATTTTAGATTTTTTTTTCCCTAGCCTGATGATTGAATGAATCCTGCTGTATTAATGAAAATCTTCAAAATTAGTGAAAAGTCAGTAGTTTGCTTGCCAACCCACCAGTTTTCATAGCTTTCAGCTTAACCAAGTGCCAGACCTATCTTCTTGAAACCAATTAACATTTATGGCAAATATGGAATAGTGCCATTCTTATGTAAAGAGCAATTCACAGGCAGTGCCATCTGCAGATTGCTGTTACTTTATGGCTTGCTTCTGATAAAGTAACTTCCTGTACTGTTTTTATATTTCAGCTTTTTTTACAGAGCAGTAGCTTGAGAAATACATCAAGATTTTTTCCCTGTTCCCAAATTTTTACAGAGAATATTATGATTCCATAAAGGGCATCTTGATTCTCATATTGTCACTCCGTAGTCAACCTGGGATTCTGCAGAATGCATAGTCTTTTCTGCCCTCAACCTTTGTGAATTAAAGGAGAGGACCCAGTGTTCAAAACCAAGGGCCCTAGCATAGTTGAAACTGGCAAAGCCTAATCCTTTGGCTCTTTTTGGTAGAAAATCACATTTGAACAAAATACATTTTAAAAGTGATGTTCAAATGTGCCCAAAGAACAAATAGAAGCAGGAGAAATCATATGGTACAATCATACATTGAAGTTGCTTTGTTGAAGTTGTTTTGGAGGGGAGAGTATATGTACCAGTATGCATATTTTTTCAGTGTAACAGTAACAACTTACTGAAATGTTTGAAAACAAAATGTTTCATTGAAACAACCAACTGGTGAATATGATTGCAGTGGGAACTAAAGTGTCCATATGATTTGAAATGGATATCTAGAGTTGAATATTATTATTTATTATTTATTAAATTTATACCCTGCCTTTCTGCCCGAAGGCTTACAACAATTAAAATACAATAAAATCATTGTGTGTAATAGTTAAAAACAATAGTTAAAACAATATTAAAACAATTAAAATTTAAAACAGCCAACCCCGTGGATCATAAAATATACAAGAGTGTAAAAAGAGGATGCAAAAACCGGCCAGCCTGTCAACAACTAAAAGCCTGCTGAAACAAAAAGGTCTTCAGCCCCTGTAATAGCTTTTCTAGCGTTCGTAATTTAAGGGTTCCAGGATTTTTTGATACTGCATCATTGCTGCAAAGTTGCATGGATATATATTTCTTCTTCTGTATAAGGAGTCAGTTGGTCAGAACATCTGAGCAAACTAATGCTTATCTGTGATATTAAACTGTTTATTTAGTGATCTAAGCATAGATTGCCAATCTTCATTTTAAGACTGTAATGTGATTAGAATTCTTTGTTCTGCTGACTTAATTTTATTTTGTTATATACCTTTGTGCACATATTCCTTTATTTGAAATTATTTCTTTGTTACCTCTTCAAGGCTTTATATTTTTTAAAAACATCAGTGTTTTGGATCTTTCTGTTAGGTTTATCAGCAGCTGTTTGCTGGTGTCTTTTGCATCTTTTAAGATTGTGGGCCTTCTCAAACAAGAAGCCATCTTTTCATATATTTTGCTGTGTGAATAGCTTTTATAAACATTTTTGTTGAAAAGTGGTATACAAGTATTTAAAGCAAGCATGTATTTGAGTGGGAGAGAAAGACCACAATATTTCTGAGAAACATTTTGCTGTCTTTATTTTGTAGGAGACACATGAAATTGTGGCCATTAAGAAATTCAAAGACAGTGAAGGTAATTTTTCTGTTTCTATATATGAATAGATCTGTAATGAAACGTTTAATAGGTTTTGTATCCATGATAAAAATCTTTCAGGTATTATATGCTATATCATCATTTGCCATGAGTGTTTCTTCTCTGAGACTAAATATAAAAGTCCTATTCCAGATTAGACTATCATTTGGAGCGGTTTATGACCGCGGAACTGAGTTTCACGGTCATAAAATGTCTGCCAATGGAGCACTGTTGCAAGCGCTGTGGTATCCTTTCCCCTCTGAAGCCTCTTGATCTGCCCCTCCCACTGGATACAGTGTGAACATTTTTGGTGTAGCTGCACCAGCAGTTGAATGGAGGGAAATAAGGGCTCTAAGTAGCGTGGGGAACTTTTGTGTGGGGGAAAAACGATTATGTAGGAAGAAGAAATAATTCAATTCCAAAACTCTTCTTGGGACAATAGAAGACTATACTATTATTTACACTAGGCTGCATTTAAAGAATATCTTAGTCCCTTTCAGAGGTTTTGGAGAGAACTCTGCATTAGGCATCTACAGTTTTAGTTGCCATGCTTGGATTTGCATCCTCTGGCAAGGGTGGTAAGTAAACTATGGTTGCATTCAGTGGAGGCATCCTGGACCAGTCGTGGTCCTACATTGAGGGGGTGGTGTTTGGCCAGCGCACCCTCCCTTGCCCCCTTATGGCTATGAAATGGAGCCTGATATGGTGTGGGGGCATGACGGAGCAGCACACGAGGCAGGGAACCAGCAGAGGGGGGCGGTGCTCCCCCTTCTCTGTCCCTGGGTGGCTCATTGGCTAGGTCTGCAACTGCCCTGGACATCTTTTCTGAGTGCAGCCAAGGCCCATAGTTTCTTTTCCTACAGCAAAGCCAAGGGAAGAAGTCACTGTGCTTGCTGTCAGCCAATATGCCCTTAACACATTGGCTAAATGCAACCTGATTGCCCAGCCTTGCAGTGGTACTATTGGCTGCACTCAGACAAGGTATCCAAATCCAAGGTGTGTCTCTTTTTGGTATGAAATTTGAGTGAAGCTCAATTCCATATTAGGAAAAGTTTTTTAGAAACATTGATTAGCAGACATACTTTACCAACCTTTTTTTAACTTTTAGAAAATGAAGAGGTCAAAGAAACAACCTTACGAGAGCTTAAAATGCTTCGTACGTTGAAACAAGAAAACATAGTGGAGCTAAAAGAAGCTTTTAGAAGAAGAGGAAAACTGTATTTGGTGTTTGAGTATGTAGAAAAAGTAAGTTTGCGCTGATTCAGATAAATGTTCTGTAACCCAGAGGATTAAATGTTTTGAAAATGAAGACATTCTATGTATTAAAATAAAATGGTTATCAATTTTACTCCTACCGAAATGCTAGAACTAAGTCTTTGTGATCATTTGTTGTACTGTCCCTCAAAACCAAGTAAAAATTGGACAGAAGGATTGAATGTAATCCAGACACGTTATTCCCATCCTGGCTAGAAGCTCTTAGAGTGGCTCTTCACAGTGTATCTTTCTACTTGCCTTTGAAATCTTAGCAAAATCTCAGCACTTGATTTCCAGTGACTTGTAGCAAGCCACATCAAGAAAGTGACTGGTGATTCTGCACCTCTGCATTAGTACTGTAGTTAGTGCAGTAGTGTGTTTTCACACATTAAACGAAAGTTAATTTGCTAGTGATATGTCATTAGGGTGTTAACTCTCTGAGTGCAGCTATGGCTTGTCTGTCAGAAAACTAGGAAACCCTATTCCAATGGTTCTCAAACTTTTTAGTACCAGAACCCACTTTTTAGAATGACAATCTGTCAGGGACTCACCGGAAATGATGTCATTAACCTATAAGTTAATGTCATGGCCAGAAGTGACATCATCAAGTAGGAATTGCTTTTCCAAGAATGCAGCTAGCACAGAAATTGCCTATGGCAAGCACTGAAAAGGAGCTATTTTTCCTAGACAGGCAGGCTATAATCAATTTATTTAAAATTAAACAAATAATAAGGGAAGATGAGATGGGAAGGACAGCCCTGTTTTACCAAGTGAATACTATCTATAGCCTGCCTTCAATCACCCCACCAACCCCCCTTCACAAATCTGTAACACTTTCAATCCTAGCCAGTGCCCAGTTCAATTTAGGTTCTTACATTTAAAGGAGTTAAGTGTAATTTGGGAAGAAATCAATTTTAAATCAAACGTTTTTTGTTTGGGTTGTATTAAAGCTTCCCTCTAAACAGGGAACCAGAGTGGTGAGAAGAAATGAGGCTCTACTATGGGGTGGGGGAGGAGCAGAGGAGTCTGGAAAAGACAACAACCCTTTCCAATAAAGCTGTGGTTCCCAAACTATTAGCACCAGAATCCACTTTTTTAAATGACTCACTGACAGGACCAACCTATCTTTACAGGATCAAAAAAGAAAAACATTTCACCTTACCAGCCCGTGTCTGTTTCTATCCTTTTAAATGGAGGGGCTATCTTTTTGAGCTCCATGTTCATCAGATTAGGACCATTCTGGTGGCCTTACATTCACCTTCATCTGATGCTTAATTGGAGCCAAGGCATATTTGCATATTCATGAGTAAACAAACATGTAGCTTAGTTTCACTTTCCACAGCGCTCAATACATTTGTGATCTTGAAGGGTGGGTCTTGCTTCTTGAATGTTTTTTGGGGCATGCATTCACTGGATTGAGACAATTCTGGTGGTGTTCCTTTCAGCCTGCCCTTTGCAGTGGACCAAGACACAGTCAGCCTACTAATGTAAACACACCATGTGGCTCATTTTCACTTTTCCTAGGGCTGCTGCATTTTCATTGTTATCAACTAGTCAGTTTCAGCTTCCTGACCCACCAACGATCAGGTCACACCCTACTCTATTTATTATACTAGTGCAGTGGTTCTCAAACCTTTTAGACCGGGATCCACTTTTTAGATTGGCACTCATGTTGGGAGCCACTGGAAGTGATGTCATTAATCTGGAAGTGATGTCATAGCTGGAAGTGACATAATCAAACAGGAAATGCAGTTATTGTGACATAATTAAATTACATTCCTGGAATGCAAACTGGCATTCTTGGACTGCAGCAATTGTAAAACCACAGAACATACTTGACTGTTAACAGTTACAAACCGCTAACACTTAGAAATAAAAATAAATATAGCAAGAATAAGTCTGCAGCTTCCAAGATGGCTGCTCCCAGCTTTCTGACATTCACCTAATATCAGGTCATGACCCACTAAGTGGGTCCCAACTCACAGCTAATTGCACTGGTAGTACACTGTACTAGTGTATTTTTGGAAAATGTTAACATGTAGGTATCATTTTAATACCCAAAGTTAATCTCTATTTAGAAGTTTGTTTTATGTTAGTCTTTTTAAGGCCGCAATCTTAACCTGGAGTTAGGCTGGCACAGTTAGGCCAGCAAAGTTTGGCTGGCATCAGGGCCACTGTAAAACGCATTTGGACCACTCTCAGTGTTAGGGAGGATGGCGAATGTTTGTATGCTGGTCTCTGACTCCAAGAGTGTTCCATAAATATATTTTATGGTGTCCCTTGTGTTGGCCAAACTTTGCTGGCCTAACTCCAGGTTAGGATTGTGCTCTAAATTTGTCTGTTTGCTCATGGTATCACTGATTCCAAGAACAAGTCAGAACTAGATTTCCATGTAGAATCAAATAAATGTGGAAGGTGATGAAAACGTTATGTAATTGTGAAAACAATGTGTAACATTGCATAATCATGAAAACATTGTTTGACATCGTAGTTGTAAACACACTTATGATGTGGGTTTATTCACTGACAAGTGCTTGTTGTTTGATCCCTTGTATTGATCCCATAGTGAGACTAAGAATAAACCCAGGATTCAGTACTTGTCTTTGTCCCTTTGCCATGAATATTTGTTACCAAAAAAGATATTTTCCAAAGCCATAGGCTTCCAACACAGCTGACAAACCTTTGTTGGCTTTGTTCAGAGTGTTAGATTAACCATTTTTCCATATTTCCGTGATGTGCTTATATTCTGGTTTTGGAGTATGAGTCAACTTTCAGGTTATATTAAAATTACATATTCAGGCTTGCCGGAAATAATGAGTGATGCCAATGGACACTTCTTTACTGGGACCACTAGCCACTTCAGGGGCATGATTTTTGTTCTCTTCTCATGCGCCATAGTCCCAGTTCTGATTTGGCCCATAGCTGCTATTTTAGGGAAGAGATAAACCAACACATTTAACACTGGCCCCAAATTCAGTCACTTTCTTGGAAATGTGTATTTCTCAATCATCATTTCTTCACTAATAGAAAGGAAAATATCTTGCAAGAGATCTAGAATCATTTCATTGACTGTTGAATAAGAGGCAATCTTCTTGAGGCAATCACCATCCTAAAGTAGACATTAATTATAAGCATCTACACACACGTGACAGAATCCTTCATGCAGTAAGCAGATGCAAAACTGTACATGTTACCAATGGAAGCAGGCACATTCCATTTATTTGAATGGAGGTTGGCCATGACTTAGTGTACCCAGTTGACTCTTTCCCTACCAGTGCAATGCTTATTCTGAAGAAAATCCTAGTGGATTAGATCCATAGTGTTACAAGATCCGTAGTGCTTACTGAAGTTGCCACTTCCCATTTTTTGCGCCATCCCCGTTTGAGTGTCAAAGAAATTCTGCATTCATAGTCACAGGTAAAGAGAGCAGGAGAGAGCAGCAAGTCCCTAAGGCTCTTACTATGTCTTACTATACAGTATGTAGGATTCCTGGAACTGAGTAAGGTTTAATTTCATAGAATGCACTTTCAAGTAAACTTCCATAGAATCAATTTTAATTTGCAATTAATATTCATTAGTGTATAATATATATATGGCTGAAGTCCAAGAACAGATAACTAAATCTGCATTATAAATTATAGTTTATAAAAATAGTGAAGCAGTTTACAACGAACTAGTGCTTCTCAAACGTTTTAGCAGCAGGACTCACTTCTTAGTTAACTACCAGAAGCGATGTCATTAGCCTAGAAGTGATGTCATGCCAGAAGTAACATCATCAAGCAGGAAAATGTTAACATCCCCTTATGACAAAATCAAATTAAGTAAATTAAAAGTTTATTATAAGTATGTTTAAAATTTTATTAAAAATAAACCCTCCAGACATTCTGAAGCAGTTGCTGATCTGTTTAAAAAAAATCCTCAGACAAAGGCAGCAATCCTTATACACATTTACCCAGGAGTAAGCCCTATTAATTATCATTATTAAAAGCATATACAAGGTAGCCTGTTAAAACCACAAATCTGTAACATTTCCCCAAATGCAGTCATATACGATGAACATAAGAAAAGCCTCACTGCATCAGGCTAAAGGCCAGCTTTCTGTATCTCGCAGTGGCCCACCTGATGTCTCAGGGAGCATACAAGACAACAAAATTCCTGCATTTTGTTGCCAGTCCCTTGCACCTGGCATGCTGATGTAGCCTACTTCTAAAACCAGGAGTTGCATCATGGTTTGAATCCTGTCATGGACTTCTAGAAAATTGTCCAATCCCCATTTAAAGGCATCCAAGTTAGATGCCATCACCACATCCTCTGGGAAGGAGTTCCAAGGATTTATTACCTGCTGCATAAAAGTATTTTCTTTTATCTGTACTAACTGTCATGACACACCATTTCAGTGGATGTCCCCTGGTTTTGGTGTTGTAAGAGAAGGAAAAGAACATCTCCCTACCCACTCTAGCCACCCCTTGCATAATTTTGTATGTTTGATGTCTAATATATCAAGCCTAATATATTCAAAATAAAATACAGGTTGGGCCTAATTATCTGTGGATTTTTAATCCACAGATTTGACTCAACCTGAAGCCTTCAAGAACAATGGAGCTGTGCTCTGGTTGCTTCCGAAGGCTCTTCTGAGGCCCACCGAGGCCGCATGGCAGGGCCCACCTAGTGGGTCCCGACCCACAGTTTGAGAAACAGTGCTATAAACAATTACAGTTTAACTATTCCTGTGTAAACAAAAGGTGCAGCAAAAGATCAAGCAGCGATAATCTGAAACTGGTTTTAATAGCTTTGTCAGTGGTTAATGTTTTACTAGGTCTTTCTAACTAAAGTATTAGGAAATTAGTACAAATTCATAATGAATGTAACCAGGCAAATCTGTCTGATGCACTTTCTCACTTGCAGAGCCTTAAATGCTTAATCTACTAGACTACTGTAGATAAATCTCCTGCAAGTTGGGAATCCTCTGAGCAGATTTCAATGAGGAAGATTCTAGAGAGGGCTGATAATTATGAAGCTTAGAAGGAAAGCTTTAAAACTGCCACCATTAAAGTGAACCCAAAAGCATATTGGAAGACTGCATCTGAATAAGATTTGGAATAATGTAGGCCTTAACTACATGGCTATATTCTGACCAACAAGAACAGGCCTGCATAGAGATTCCAGTTGTCAGTTTGAGGTGATTTTCTCCAACCTGAAGATATTCATCCATCTCCTATTTTGGTAGTCCATCTCCTGTCAGGTTCTCCATCTCCTATTTTGGTAGTCCTCCCCTGTCATTTCTTGCTTGCAAGTCTTTCAGATCGTTGTATTGTTTCAAAAATCTGCTGAAAATATCTGTTTTGTTGGTTCAAGCAGTTATTTCTAGGTTTTCAAACTCCAGGTTTTTGAAGCAATATAGCTTCCTATCTGTTGCTATAGCATAAAATCTAGGTGTCTATCTTCAGAAACGTGTTTGACCAGAGATAACAGTATAATACAAGAACCTTGTGTACCCTGACTTTTGAGTTATGGGCGACTGTATTGGTGCTTTTGTGCATGTATAGTTCGTTCTTTATGAAGTTTTCCCACAAGTGCCATAGTGCTACACAAGTGCAACTGCTGGCAAGAGCTAGCAGTTTTGAACTACATTATGTTCTGACTTCTGTTTGTACCTCTGGAACAGAACCAATACATACAAAGGGGACCTTGTCACTCATAGGAAGCAAAGACCAGTATAACAATAACCCTAAAACTGTGGTTTCCAGTCTGTTCAAGCTTCCTAAGGCATGAATTATGGTGGGGGTAGTTCATAGTCCTTGAAGAAAAGACAGAGCTGGCTAACTGGATACAGTGATTCTCAGGTTTAGGAAAGGTTTTTACTTCATTGAAACTTGCTGCCAGTTAGTTCACTAATACTATGCATAGCCCACTCCTAACTAGCTCTGGCACAACCAGGCTGCCTGGTCTGTGCAGTATCCAGCACTAGTTGAGGGCCAGCTGAGGTCTCCTCACCCTATCCCAAGTAATGTTCCAGCCAGTGCTATGGGGTACTTGGATGTCTGGCAGCCATACAGCAAACCCTCATTATCTGCAGGTTTGACATTTGCAGCTTTGATCATCCATGGTTGCTGACACCCCACCCACCCACCCAAGAGAGCCCACCTGGACCCTCCAAATCCAGCCAGACTGAAACAGGCAAAAAAGTGACTTACGATTTTCAGTGAAAACCAGAAGTGATGTTTTTAATTTTTTTTATTTTATGAGATAAGACATTATAATGGAAATCAGTCTGCGGGCCTCGGAAAACTCTGTGGACCCAACTGAAGCCCAGCTCTGGTTGGGTTCGGAGGGTCAGGGTTGCCCTGAATTCCGCAAATTCCAACGTCTGTGGATTTCCTTATCCACAGGGGTTCCTGGAATGGAACTCCCATGGATAATGAGGGCCTGCAGACATAAACTGCATTGTATTGCTGGCTGGTCTGAGAGAGGGTTGAAATACAAAGGGGGAAGCTGCCGCTCATCCCGCCCCTCCTGGGCCAATCCATCCATCCCATTCTACCCTACCCTCACTCTGAAACAACCCCTCCCTACCTCTGAAGTTCACCACTACCACCCTCTCCCAGTTTCTGTGCCACTTTCTGTGCCACTTGGTGGCACAATAACATCTGCTGGCAGCTCTGGGATGGAATGTTCTAGTGGACTGTTGTAGCCAGTTCCAGAGTAGTTGCAAATTAATTTACAGTTCCTGAGCAGTAGCTGCACCAGTGGAACAGGATTGCTCTCATAATCTTAGTTTAGGGTGTTTGTATCAGTTATCTATTCTCTAGTGAATTTGTAAAACAAAAACTTAAGCCTGTCTTTTCGTTGACGGTAGAGGTTTTATTAAAGTAGAATTTTATGGTTAAGTATTAAACTGAATGCATGTAGATTTTTCACTGGAATGAGGTTACTGTATCCTGTTGGATTAACACCTTCATGGTGTTAAATTGCATAATTGCTTGCTTGTCTAATGGTGTCACTGCAAAGTATTTTAGTAGTATTCTAGGTCAAGTTTCTTTTAGCCGCTAATATAATTATGTTTAACTTGTAGAATATGCTTGAATTGCTAGAAGAAATGCCAAATGGAGTTCCACCTGAGAAAGTAAAAAGTTATATTTACCAGCTAATTAAAGCAATTCATTGGTGTCATAAAAATGACATTGTTCATAGAGGTGAGTAAAATGAAAATGAGAAACTTTTTAATAGGCAAATTTTCAAAGCATCAGAGATACTAGAATTATATGTGCAATCACCTTGCTTTCTAATTGTCCTTCATTTTAATACTTGTTAATGTAATATAGAAAGTGCCACTTAAGGAATTATGTGCAATTTACAGAACCTTCAGATTCAAATATATAGTTTACGTCTTGCATTTTATGAAGTGGACTGCAGTTCACATAAGCCTGTGTTGACATAAATTAGTCACAATGCAGTCCTATGCATACCTACTCAGAGTAAGTTCCATTGTGTCCAGTGGTTCTGCCTTTAGGAAAGAATATAGGATTGAGGCTTAAGTTTTTAAGGTGCTATGAGAGTCTTGGTTTTGATGCAACAAACTAGCATGGCTGCTGATCTGGAATATAATCTAATTCCAAGTACAAGTACAAGTTTTCTTATACTTTTAGATATGTATGCTACTCTTTGTGCTGTTCCTTTTTTTGTGGGAATCCATTGCAATACTGATTTTATGCATCTATTGTATTTCTGTGTAGAATTGTAGAATGTACTGATAATGTGAATAAATAAAAGTAATTTTTAGCCATCTTTTGTGCTCATGCACTGTTACACCAGTGCGAGTAATGTGGAGTAATGGCCATAACAATAGCTTATTGATTCAGAGATTGCTCTCTAGTTTAAACCATAGCAAACTATTTAAAGCATGATTTCTGGTTCTAGTTTACTTAGCTGATATGCAAGCCATAGTTTGTGAAGTTAGCCCCCCACAAAACATTATCTTCCTTATCTAAGTTTATCTTCCTTAACTATAGTTTGGTGTGGCATCTGAATTGAACCAAGTTTCTGAAAACAGCACCTAATTTTTTGTTGTATGGTTATATGCAGGTTTAGGAGAGAGAAAACAGGGCACATGATTTGGCAGTTGTTCAGCATGTTAGGTGACACTGATTTCAGTGGCATTTAACACATGCTTAAGTGCGTTCTAGTAGTATTTCACAAATGCTTAGATTATTCCCTAGGTTTTCATGTCCATGCGATTACATCTGTGCTTCAGAAAGTAGAATTCAGTCAATTTATTTTTCTATATGTCAGATAAATTATATCAAGAATACATGCCAATCTGTCATAATAAGATAGAATTGTCATTTTCTGGAATTATGTCATTACATTTTCTTTCTTGTCAGACCAAAGCTAGAACAGGCTAACTACTATTGTTAACCTTTTCCTGTTCATTCTAGATATCAAGCCAGAAAATCTCTTAATAAGCCACAATGATATTTTGAAATTGTGTGACTTTGGTAAGATTTTTTTTCTTTTTATGTTAATTATTTATATATATACTAGAACCAAATTAGAATTTGGATTTTAATTAATTTATAATATATCCTCTGTAATGTCAACCTTTCATTTGACTTCTTTGTAGCTTAGTTAGTTTCTGTGATAAAGATACAATATCTTCTCTATTTGAACAGCTTTATAATTGATTTAGTGTAAACATGCACACATCTCCCCAGTAAACCTGGCACATAAATTACAAGACACTTATTCTCTTGTACCAAAGTGCTATCCTAGAATAGCAGATGTTCCTGACTTGTGTATATGAATATTAGGCAAAAGGCTGCTTTTGAAGTATGAGAGTGCGATAGATAAAAAGCATGTGGTAATGCAGCATAGGAATTAGGGAAGACTCTTGTACTTGTTGAGATTCAATATGATGGTATTTGTCTTCACTAAAAATGCAAATGTTAATCAATAGGTTAATCAACCAATTTTTAATCAGTGAGGCATTTCAGGTTGAGAATTTGAATTTATATGGATTCTAGTGTAATAATGAAGTATGTTAACAATGGCCTTTCTTTTCATCAGTGATAGCTATTATAAGTTCTCAAACATCTGTATATTGAGATGTTGATATATGCACATTATAATTTTGAATTGATCTAATTATTGGGTAAGAGATCAACTAAAAAGCCTTTAATAGTTGAACAGCCCAACTTTTGTCTCTTTTAACGAAAAAGAATGATCCAGTTTTCAGCAAATGAGTTCCATGGAAATTATGCACATCTTTCTATACTCTGCATGTGCTTCATTTCTCATGAAAAAATCTCAGCCATTTTGAAAGTCCCTAACTAAGTAGTACAAATAGTTAGAATGGTCAATTATATCAATTATATCAACATTATATCAATTACCAGAGTCAAAATCTACATAATTATATTTGAAAACTAAACACATTTTCTGTTCTTTTTTTAATGTTTATAGTGTCCGAGACTTGGGAATGGCTGCATGTTCAGTGCTTCCTCTGAAAATGACTGTTGTGCTTTGGTCTAGGAAATCTGTGGCTTCTGTGAAAGTTTCAGAGTTTCTTAGTAAAAAAAATAGTAAGGGTAAGCAAGTTGTCCTAAATGACAGCTTGCCTACCACTACTGATATTTGGTTTGTAGACCTGTGGTCAGAATGTGTGTGTGACAATTTTATGGGTTCATCTATTGAGCTTAGTTACTTTATTATTTGTCTTCCCCTTTAATGGGCAGCTGAAGGAGTGTTCTAGGGAACAATCTTGATTCAAGTGGGCAACTTTGAGTTCTATGGGCCTGGGCCAGTGCCCAGTGGTAGTATGCTCTGGGATCCTCTGCAATCATGTGGTAGATGTGTAGAGGATCGTCAATAGAAATCATTATGGAAAAGGTTTCCTGAAGATAGAAAACATCAAAATTGCTGCTCTACAATCTTAACAGTAGAAAACTTTTAAAAACAGGACTGAAATCCTTCCCACTTACTAGGTTGTAAGCAGTGGTGTCATTCAAATGATTTAGGAACAGGAACTCACTTTTGATTGGCACTTGTCGGGAACCCGGAACCAGCCACGGAGCCTGTTAGGATCCGGAACGCCCGTTCTGGTCCGTTCCCCCTGAATGACATCACTGGTTGTAAGTCTCACTGAACTCAGGAGAAATGGTTTGGCTCTCATTGAAAATGTGTGTCATTTTCTAAGGTTCTCCTGATAGGCAAACTATGCAAAGTGTTTTAAAGGTAGCTGCAGAAGTCAGTTCTGTCTTGGCTCGGTTGTGATTCTTAAAATCATGTGCATGCAATAGCTATTTAGACACATGTTGTGTGGGTGTGGTTTTTTTACTAGTAGGAATGTAAAAGGAAGACTAATTGTGACAGATGCACTTGGCTATTTTGTTGTGGTGGTCCATGCTCCAGTACATCTGCTGCATTTCAAAACTGTTTCCCAACCCACTCCTTTAGAATTACGCATTTGAGCATTTTATATAAAAGTATGCATGGCTTTCACTTAGGTATAGCTTTTAAGGGGAAGCAGGCCACAGTAGTGAGATAGGTGTGTCTCCAGAAGGTTAAAGCAAAATGCTGAAGGTTTCAGTTTGGTGGTAGTGTTTGTTAAGAATATTGATATTCTGCATGTCAACAAAAAGTAGTAAACTAGTTTTTGAACATAAACAAATAAATGAAATGGTTCCCTGTTCCAAAGGGCTCACAATCTTAAAGAGGGCACAAAAGAAACACCAGCAACAGCTACAGTCACCATGCTAGGATGAAATGGGAATATTTCATCCCGTGACATATAAGAGGACACCTCTTTAAAAGGTGCTGCTTTGCCCAGTTAGTAAGGGAGTTTATTTAGCTGTGTAAACTGCTTTGTAAACTACTGAATATAAATATTCTTAATAATGGTCACTGCTGATTTAGCCTGCTTTTCACATTCCAGAGAAGCAGCAAGAGACTATGCTGAATGATGCACACTTCTTTTTGCTAAGCTTTAAGGCAGCGATTTTCAACCTTTTTCATCTCATAGCACACTGACAAGCCACTAAAATTATCAAGGCACACTATCAGTTATTTGACAATTGACAAGGCACACCAGGCTGCTTTTGGGTGGGGGGTTCACACCCCCAATGACTCTATTAACAAATGTGTTAATAACCCTTCCCAAAATTCCCACAGCACACCTGCAGACCATTCATGGCACACTGGTTGAAAATAGCTGCTTTAAGTTCTGTTGAAAAAAACTGGTAGCTGCTCATTTTGTTCTTGTAGAGTTGGTGTAATGTTGAGATTAAGAGACTCAGAGTGCAATCCTAACCTGGAGTTAGGCCAGCAAAGTTTGGCTAGCACAAAGGACAAGGGTAAAGCATGTTTGGACCACTCTCTGAGTCAGAGAGATCGGCACACAGATGTGCGACATCCTCCCCGACTCCGAGAGTGGTCCAAATGCGCTTTAAGGTGACCCTTGGGCTAGCCAAACTTTGCTGGCCTAACTGTGCCAGCCTAACTCCAGGTTAGGATTGTGCCCTCATAGCCCAGTGCTGTATGCATGGTCTGCTGTATACAGCAGAAGTTATGAGGAGGCTAGAGATATTTAGGAGACATTTATCCACTTACGCCTGGTAAAGCCCCAGCCTGCCCTATGAGGCTTATTGGATCCACACCAGCTGGCACAAATCCAGGAAGTTCAGTGTAATGCCAGGAGGTGGGGTTAGAACACAGCATATCCTCATCTGGGCCCAATCTACCCTCCCCCTCTGCCACTTGGAGCCTTATCTGCTTGTGGCAGCAGCTAGAGCTCTTGATACAGCGCCAGCAGGCCAGCTAGGGCCTTCTCACTCTATGGTGCTTTTATGATGGCTTGGGCTGGCACAGCAACCACTGCATTGACACAGTGCAATGATAAGATTGCACTGTGAGCTATGAATCAGACTTGACCAGTTTGAATCTCTTTCACCTTCGCTATGAGAGACACTCTCTTTGCCTTTACTCCCCATCTCTAATAAGGGGGAAATTCTTTTGAAAGTTATTGCATGAAGATAGTACATGTGAAGCAGTTTGTGCACTCAGTGTCCTTTACAAATACTTATTATTGCCCCAACTTTTACACACGTACAGAAGCAGGGGCAGTGAAACATTGGTTCATTTTTTCTTTCATACAAGTGCTTTAGAATGTGCAGAGTTGTCCTCAGTACAGGTGTGTCCCCAGATCCATGAGGGATCTATTCCAGGGACCTCCCGATATAGAAGCTGTGGATATGGCGAACCCTGTCTTCATAACCTCTTTAAATGCTTCCTGGACTGAAAATATTCTTCTTTTACAGGTCACTATAAGCACACAAGTTTCTACCAATGTGCAGGCTGCCTTCTGGCTGCCTGCACATTGAAAAGTTTAGATCAAGGTTAACAGGAAGTGGGGGTTAATTGTTTCCTGTTAACCTCAATTTAGTTTCTTCAAGTGTTAAGGCTGCCAGGAGGCAGTCTGTGTGTCACTATACGTTGGTGTACTTAAAAAGACATGTAAAGCAAGAACAATTGATTGTTAAGCATTTAAGTAATGTTAATTGATACATTGTGGACATGCGCCTCTGACTCAATGGATAATGGAAATAGTCGATACTGAATAACACCTGTATGTGTTTCTGGATTGCTTAATGTGTTACTGCCAGTGCTGATAGTCTTATCTCCTGCATTAACCTTAACTAAGCAACAACAAGCCCCTCTTCAAAGACTGCTGATCTATAGACTAGTGCAAAAGCTGTCTTTACATGGAATTGCTATGCTTTTGTAGGAATACAGGCAAAATAGATGTATTCTAAAATTCAAAGTTTAGGCCGCCAATTTTTTTTAAATTTAAGTTTTAAAAAATTGTAATTAATGTAATTTTCAAATCTTGATGCAGGTTTTGCACGGAATTTGTCAGAAGGAAGCAATGCTAACTACACTGAATATGTGGCCACTAGGTGGTACCGTTCACCTGAACTCTTGCTTGGGTAAGTAATCTTTCTATTCCCCTTCATTTCTGTGCATTTTTCTAGTATATTTATGTCAATTTTAACACAGTGCAAAGAGTAAATCTAATGGCCTTTGGCTAGTTTTGATGGTCAGTAATCTTGAAGCCTCAGTTAAAGACATTTAAGCCTAAAAGAAATCTTGTAAAAAAAAGATACGGCCAACTTCTGAATTACCCAGATCGCAAGTTTTGATATCTGTTGCTCAGGGACAAATTCATTTGTGCACTACAGAGGGCACAGTAGAGCATATGGGAAGAGCCCTTTCCATACCACTGAACAAGTTTCCCATTTTTGATCAATAGTTCTTACCCATTCACCCTTATCTGCAGTGCATGCAATAAACTGAATTGTTCTATTTGAGTAATTTGTCACTACTTAACATCAGTACACGTTCATTCACTGTTAGAAACGATCTTTTTGTAGTTAGTTTTTATTAGTACAGGTCTTACCTTTTTATACACTGGCTTTTTACCCATTGACATTTTTACCCATTATACATAATTTCTCAGTTTAAGCATGGCATTGTTTCGTTGCAATTGTCTCATTTTGTTCTGAAACATATCAAGCTGATTACAACAAAAAATATTCAAGTAAAGCGTATTCATTTATTTAAATTGCATTTATTTATAAAACTAATTTTTTTTGGCTCACAAAAATGTGTAAAATATACTGAAAAGTTTGGAGACCCCTAGCCTAAAGGAACCAAAGAACCTCAAAAACAGAGTTTCAAAAAATAGTGGAGAGCTATGTGATTTTATATTTATGATATCTATACATTGAATAAGGTAATAAGATCAGTTATAGTGTATATTCAGTTTAACAATCAGTATCAAATTGCCAGGGACTCTCCAGACTTTTTTAAAATATCCAGAGGAAGTGCTATTGACTGCCATCCTGACCTATGTTTACTGTATTCCAAATTCAGGTGCAATTTCCTTAGAAAAGCAAATCAACAAGACCATTAATGATTTTGCTTTATAAATGCTTCCTTGGGAATGAATTCCCATTAAAAATAGACAAGGCTCATCCATTTTCATAAACTGACCTATAAACAATTTTTGCATGGAAATTTGTGCAACTGGATTTTTTTTCACTGTAACACAATTGTATCAAATCAATGGTTCTGCACTATTGTTACAGTAAATGGTAATTAGCTGAGCAAATGGAAACCTTTCATTTTAAAGAATGATTGGCCTCAGATGATGTTTTTCCTTATACCTGTACAGTAGAGTTTCTCAGTTTGTGGGTCAGGACCCACTAGGTGGGTGGTGAGCCAATTTCAAGAGGGGCCCCATTCATTTCAATGTGTATTTTATTTTTAATATATTAGATTTGATTCTATCATGGCATATGAATGAATCGGGAAATGGTACAAATCTGTACTTTTAACAGGTTACAATGTATATGCTTTTAGGAATGATAGTCAATGGGGCTGTCTCCCAGGGGAGTGGAGATAGGACTGCAGCCTTCAGGATGTCTGGGAATTTCTTTAAACAGATCAGCAACTGCTTCAGAGGGTTAGGACGGTTCTTTATTTTAAATATTTTTAATTTATTCTAAAAGTTCAATCTACTTATTTATTATTTGGTCATGGGGGGAAGTGTTAAAAATTTTCCTGCTTGATGATGTCACTTCTGGGCACGATAGCACTTCCAAGTAAATGACATCACTTCTGGTTGGTTCTCACAAATTGTTATTCTAAAAAGTGGGTCCCCGTTCTAAAAAGTTGGAGAACTACTGCTGTCCAGGATAGTTAACTATTGATGATTTTTTTTAATTTTCCAAGTAGCACTCATATTCATATGCTTTCTTTTCAGTGCTCCATATGGCAAGTCTGTAGATATGTGGTCAGTAGGCTGTATTCTTGGGGAACTTAGTGATGGACAACCATTGTTTCCTGGAGAAAGTGAGATTGACCAACTTTTCACAATTCAGAAGGTGCTAGGACCACTTCCTGCAGAACAAATGAAGCTTTTTTACAGCAATCCTCGTTTCCATGGACTGCGGGTAATCTTTCATGCATTTTTTTAGTAGTGAATTGTTTGCTATTGCAAATGTGTCTCCAAAAATAATCTTGCTGTTTAATGGTATTTTTGTAGAGAGTGCTTACTGCATATACTCATGTATAAGTCTAAAAATTTATGCCTGAAAATTGACCCTGAAAACATGGATCAACTTATACATGGGTCAATACAGTTAATAAAGCTTTTAACAGTAGCTTGAGTAGGGGCTGGGCTAAGAAACAGAAAGCTGGGGGGTTAGAAAAAAAACCAGAGCAATTTTACTTACCAGTAATTGTTCTCAGGCACCAACAGACAGCGAGCGAAAAAACCAGTAGCCATTTTCCTTCTTCTCCAAACAGGCAGAAACGTGAAGGTGCTTTTGGGAATTGTAGACATTATGAAGGCTGCTGCTATGAAGGTGCTGTGCTTTATTTCTCCTACAACTCCAGTAAGCATCTTCATCTCTCTCCCTTCTTGTTTGGAGAATAGCTCCATTTTTGTGCTGCCTCAGAAGAATGTGAAATAGCTCTTTTTTTGGTTGGCTTTCTGTTGGTGCCGCAGAACAATTAGTGGTAAGTCATTTTCAAATAATTTTATACCTGTCCCCTAAGTTTCACCCTCGACTTATATATGAGTCATAGCAAATTCTATTTTTGGCTTAGAATTTGCTCTTGACTTGCCCCATGAGATCTACTTATACTTGAGTATATATGGTAAATACGTTTCAATTTGTTTTCTACTAGAAAATACCTAATTGTGGCTGCCAGTGCTGTATGCTCTAGGACAGAAAAAAATTGCTATCTCTTGTTTGCTCTTCCAGTTCCTAGTTTTAATACTTGCAGATTGGAGTGCTTGATAGTTTATACTGCATAGTGGTATCATTTAACATATTAACAAGGCATATTATGTTGTTTGCAAAGGACCAAAAAAGATGAGAAAAATACTGATGAAATTAGTTCCCAGAAGTACTAATGCTGCACAAAAACACCCACTTTTTAAATAGAATCTAATAGATTATGCTATCTAGGATTTCTCCCTTGTACTTTTTGGAAACCTTCCTTAGCCTTTTTTATTGCTAGACATTTGCAGTAGCAGTTGGAGATTTTTTCTCCCCTACTGTCCTTTTGAGTTGAGCTTTACTCTAGTACAACAGGCACCAAACCCCAACACACAAGTCAAATCTAGTGCCTGCAAGAACCCCATTGTGTGCAGTACTTACCATTCCATGCTGCTGCTGCTGCCTATGTTGCCAGCTGACTTCCGCTGGGCTCTGTGCCCAGATTTTCAAGAGGAAGTGGCTGACTGGAGTGACTTTTTGCAGGGATCAGCTGACAAGATAAGCAACAGCAGCCCGGAACGGTAAGTACTGTGTGGAACAGGGAAGGTTTTTCGTATAGTTTAGAGACTGCTCCTGTAGTATGAGGACCAAAGTAGGTGTTAACTTTACCTGTGTTGTGGGATCCTATGCATTGGATTACTCAAGTTCATTTTTTTTAACCAAATAGTAGTATAGGACCTTGATGTGGCTTACACAGGGTGGTGGAAGTTTGTGCCATTTCCCCCACAAAAATTGGCTCCCAAAGCTGCTATTTTTAGAACAATTGGGACTAGAATTATCAGCAGGTAAACCACATGGGTTCTAAAAAGGGAGGGTTATTTAAAAACACAGAGAGTTAAAAAAGCAGAGATTTAAAAAAGCAGAGAGTTCTGACTAAACGTGGTCCGCTGGAGAAGGAAGTGG
>JAJKFI010000006.1:19967909-20047192 GCA_029204185.1 Lerista edwardsae
AGTCGGACACGACTTAGCGACTGAACAACAACAACAACAACAACAATTTAAAAACACACACACTACCTTTCCCTTTCCCTCCTTGTATGACCAGTTGGGAACCGCTCAGTTCTTTTGGTAACAAAAACTGAGATAGCAAACAACCAATTCCAGAGCACATTTAAAGTGGTCTAATTTGACATTGTCTCCGAGCATTTGACTTTATCACAAATGAACTTGCTCAAGGTAATATGCATCCATCGCAGGCCTTATTGTAATTGTTAGGACAAGAGATGGTGATACACTTGGCCCGCATGTTATGTGTGCCTTATTTGTGTGAATTCCATGATACATATTTCTCCCTCCCAAAAAAGACAGAGAAAAACAATGTAAATAGTGCAGATGATTGCATCATTCCATTTACTCATACTTACCTTAGAGCAGTGATAGCGAACCTTTCTGGCTCTGCGTGTCAAAACTTCAGAAAATGCTTAACTTGACTCTGCTGGTGTGTCAACCCCTCCCCCAAACAAAAGAGAAACAATTCTTTATATTCATTTATTTAAACAAAAAAATACAGTCATATCATGTATAGTGCTATGTATTATACAAATAAACATCAAATAATTACAAAAACGAACAAAAGAGTTAAATAAACTCAGTTTTTGTCAGGTGTTGGTGAACGCAGGTGTGTCACCTCAAACATTGTGGTGTGTAACCTTTGACATGCATAGGTTCGCCATCACTGCCCTAGAGTGAATCTGAAATGGACAATGAAGCTGCAATGAAGCGGAACTGTTGCTTTGGAGACCGTATTTTTTTTAATTTAAGGTAGTTTTGACTATAGTATATAAATGATTTTGTTTTCCCACACTAGCTTCAGAACATAACCGTCAGATAAGATGGTCAGACTGTATTAACTTCGCTTTGTCTTGAAGCTACCCTTCAGTACAAATAAATCATAATGGCTATGGTCAGTGTAGATCAGCTTTGCCATCTTCCCTATGTTAAAAATGCTTATTTCTTGTAAATAAGATATTTTTATAGAATAGATAGAAGAAACCACTTGGTAAGGAAGTTAAAAACATTCAGAGGACCTAGCCAAACATTTAGTTTGCTATTTGCTGTTGGGCTGCTCCTTGAAGACTGTGGAAGTAATGGTGTGGCTGTTCAACCCTTCCTCTCATACCTTTTCCCATCTTCTTTCCCAGCAGCTATTGGCTTGAAGGGGTGGTTAAAAGTAGGGTAGAGACAAGAACGGCAACTTCAACAGAAGGTGGGATAGAAAGATGACTTCCATCAGAAAGGGCATGGGAGGAAAGAGTTGGTCTCTTGAAAACGCTGTGGAACTGTTAATTAGTAAAATCAAAACAGTGAGAGATTCTAATCTCAGACTTCTTAGCCCTTAGACATACTACATATTTATATACTAAAATAGTCTGCCATAATATAGTTATTTGTAATTGGGTAACCTGTAAAATTCAATTGTGATTAAATAGATACTAAGTTGCATCAACATCTTATGAAAGGTGTAGTAGAACAAGGGTACAAGTACTTCAGGCTTTGAAGTTTTCTGAAACCCTAGTATTTCAGACACCTGGTCACTCCCTTTCCATTATATGTACGCTGAGCAACTCTCAATGGAGACAAGCAGTCTGAGATGTTGCATACTCGTCCTAGAAAGTTGCAGAATTAAAGAAGCTATCTTTGGAAACATATGGTGCTTACTCTTGAAACTCGTCCACCTTGCATGACCTGCTTTCATGTCTGGTTATTTGCAAAAGGATATGACATGTTCATGACACCTTCAATAAATGGTCAGGTTATAAGTTTGAAAATGTTTGGGCAAAACTCTAGGCAGACCAAATGAGTGGGTGTGTATGCACATTTGCTATTTATAGAAGCAGTCTAAAATGGTTTAATTTTTTCAGGGATGGCGGTGTTATCCAAAAGTAAAAATTGGTGAAAGCGGTGTTTTTATTCAAAAAATTACACTTACTTAATATATTAGCCTTCATGGTAAGGACAAGCTATTTTTAAACTGTTTTAACGTTTTGGCAAAGTTCTGTTTTTTCTCTTGTAACTTTGCATTGGCCTTAAGCTTTTACAATGTTTCATGTCATTTCACTTCCTCTATTTTATAATGACAATAGATTGATGAGTGTTTAAAATGTCTAATGTTATGTGTAATGCTCTACGTACTTTGGACACCATGTACTGCAAATCATATTTTGGTGACTATTGTAAATGTGCAGTTGTGTATGTAAATGTATGTCAATTATTTTTATACAGTTCCCTGCGGTCAACCATCCACAGTCTTTGGAAAGAAGATATTTGGGAATCTTAAGTACTGTTTTACTTGACCTTATGAAGGTAGGAATATTGTGTTTTTCTTTCTGTGTGTTATGTTATGGTTTTGGTTTGCAACAGCCCTTATAATTTGACCGCTGTTAGTGCATGTTGAGTACCACTTATGCAGAATTCTAAAATACAGAATATTGCAAAACAGTGAATTTTTTTGAGTGCCAACATAACATTTTTTTAAGGGATGCTCAACCTATAATAGATTGTTGTAACCCTCTTTCTTAAAATCAAGAAATATATATGCCTCAAATGTTCAATGGTAACATAGTTCAGGGAAAGCATACTTTTTAGTATGTACGCCATTTATTTTTCTAAACTTTGAATGCACATGCGCATTTTCTCTGAAAACAATATTTTGAAATATTTTCAGCATCTCTACCTTTTTTGCAGTGAGTGCAAGGTGCTACCTTTTTCTCTACTTTCCTTACCAGTTAACTATTTTGTTATCACTACCATAAAGAATCTTATTGCAATTTTGTTTTGATTAGTACATTTTCCAGCTTTTTATTAAAAGAAATTTATAAATGGGATGCAATTTTTTTTTTTTTTTGCAAATGCAAAGTGGGTTATGTGTGTTCTTTTTCTTTTAGGAGGTAGATGGGAGGAAAAAATAATTCACCAGGCTCAATTTTCAGCTGCTCGTGACTACTGGGCACTGACCCAGAGGAGTTTGTGATACACGATCTTACTGGACTGGATGATAGGTCCCAATAGGGGACTGACTTCAGAACCCCCTCACAAACCCTGAGTTCAGTGCCCCCCTTACAGCTCCTATTCTGGAACATAGCTGGCTGGAAGGCGAAGTGTGGTGATAAGGATTATTTAAACTATCTCAAGGGCTTTGATGTCATTCTGCTCCAGGAAAAGTGGGCCCAGGGTGCAATAAACTTGGAGAGCTATAACTTACAGTATATTCTCTCGCAACACACAAGTCTAAGCTGAAGGGGTGTCCTTCAATGGGATTAGTCACTCTGGTATCTGATAGTCTTCTCAAACTCTAAATCCCAGCCAGCTGCTGCAATGTGCAATGTTCTAAACTGCTTGACAATAATTCTGGTTAATGTTTATATCCCCGCTGCCTGTGATAATCTGCAAAGGCAACTGCAATGGGGTAATCACCACTAACAAATGCAAGGGTTGTCTGTTGACTCTAACGAGCATGGCAAAGCCACAAGTACATATCACAGTGTACATGGAACTAATAAAATTTCTCAAATTTGAACTGCTGGGACACAAGTCCACCTTGTGGAAAGACTCCTGAGCCCAAAAAAGGAAGGAATGGTTTGATGCTGAGTGTAGTAGCCTTCACTTCACCTGAACTGCCTGTCTGGTCTTCAGTTACAATTGAGGAGGTTAAAGAGATATAATTCAGCTAAAATCGAGAAAAGTCCCTGGGATCCCACCCGATCTCTTAAAAAGTGATTCAGACCAGAAAATTATGCACGGAAGGGATAGAGTCAATAAAGGGATGTTCTTTTCCCTCTCTCAAAATACCAGAACCAGGGGGCATCCACTAAAACTGAGGGTTGGGAGAGTTAAAACAGATAAAAGGAAGTACTTTTTTACCCAGTGGGTAGTTAATCTGTGGAACTCTTTGCCACAAGAGGTGGTGATGGCATCTGGTCTGGATGCCTTTAAGAGGGGATTGGACAGATTTCTGGAGGAAAGGTCCATCGTGGGCTATAGGCAATGAGAGATTGTGCAACCTCCTTACATTGGTGGTGGGCTACTTCAGAGGTGTCACCTACTCCCCAGTAGACGGTCCGCTGGGCGGGAGTAGGGAGTGATTGACAGTCCGTCGATTCACTTCTGGTTTCTTCGCGCGCCCCGCGCGGCTTTCCCTCGCCTCGGAGGGGGTGCCTGCTCGTCTTGGGGGATGGGTGGGGGGCGCGCCGGGTGCCTGGGCGAGCAGGCACCCCCTCCGAGGCGAGGGAAAGCCGCGCGGGGCGCACGAAGAAACCGGAAGTGAATCGACGGACTGTCAGTCACTCCCTACTCCCGCCCAGCGAACCGTCTACTGGGGAGTAGGTGACACCTCTGGGCTACTTCAGAGTGCAAGGGAGTGGCAACAGGATGCAAGCATCTTGTTGTCTCATGCCTCCCTGGGGCACCTGGTGGGCCGCTGTGAGATACAGGAAGCTGGACTAGATGGGCCTTTGGCCTGATCCAGCAGGGCTCTTCTTATGTTCTTATGTTATCTGTGGGTGGCTTTACATGCCCCATTTTTTTTACAATGATAAACAAAGCTGCGGTCCTGCCTAAGTGTTGGACCAATACCATTATAGTGCCTATCTTCAAAAAGGATAACTATGAACTTCCAACAAACTATAGACCGATTAGTTTACTGTCAGTTGTTAGGAAAGTGTAAATACTAAATAAGCTCATCTCATGGGCAAGAAATCAGACTATTTATGGTCTGAAACAAGCAGGCGCAGGGTAGGTTAATCCTGGACAATTGTTTATTGTTATCACATCTCATCAACAAGCAGCTGAGGACAGCAGATGCTAAACTATATGTAGCTTTTTTAGAACTGAAGGGAGCCTTTGATTCAGTGGACAGAAGATTATTATGGAAGAAGCTCTATAGTATGGGTATGGATAGAAGACTACTTTTGCTTATCAGAACACTATATTTAAATATATCTTGTCAGATTAGATTCTCTTGGAAAGGGGAAATGTCTAAACAGATACCAGCAAATAGGGAAGTCAAGTAGGGCTGTCTTCTCGCCCCTTCATTATTTAACCTCTTCTTGAATGATCTATCCCCATACCTTGGGGAAGTGGGTGGACATAGTCCAAAACTTGGTTCTACCCATGTTCCTCTGCTCCTTTAGGCAGGTGATGCTGTACTTATTCTTGTACACATATTGGACTAAAACATCTGTTTGACAGATGTGTGGAATATTTAAAAAATAATAATCTACAATTAAATTATGATAAATCCAAAATCGCTGTTTTTGGAAAGAAATGGAAGCAACTTCATTGGAGTTCTAAAGGAAACAAAATTCAGCAAGTCAAGCAGTTTAAATACCTTGGCATCACCTTGGATCATAAACTCTCGTAGGCTGCCCATAGCAAAACCATCTTAAGCTTACAGCCCAAGCTGCTACCGGTTTTGTTTTTTGTTTTTTTTAATAATCATGGTAACAGGTTTGTACCAGCAGCCTTAGAGATATTTAACATCACAGATTTTATATGGTGTTTAAAATAACATCACAGATTTTAAATGGTGTGCCAATTTGGTGTGGTGCTTTGGGTCATAAGCTAGAACAGCTACAAGCCCTTTTTTTACGGAAGATCCTAGGACTGCCTAGATTTATCCTCTACATAGTTCTCTGTTTAGAGACTGGTCAGCTCAGGCTGGAGACATTAATGTGATTGAGATCTATCCAATTCTGGCTATGTTACAACACTGATTACAATAGTCTGATTTTTATCAACCCTTATCAGACTATAACTCACTTGAATAACAGAACTTGTGAAAAAACTAAAATCTATAGGTATAAATACAGATTTATTGGGAGCCTAAAATAAGTTGAAAGCTCTGGAATACCTCCACCAAAACATGCTCCCCATTGCACTTACAGTACATATTCCTATTAAGTTTCACCAATCAGCTACTTTTCTTAATCTACTACAATGCCTACAGGAGCATAGGGTGCTATCACTCTGTTGGGGAGCCTTCAAGAACCCCAACTTCCTCATTGTTGCTCAGCAATGGCAAACGGCCCACAGCCTGGCCCTGCGAACTCTAACACTCTTCGATAGCAGTCTGTGCACATGATGGGCCTTCTGCTGGCAGCTGCTGCCCATCAGACCCAGGCCCAGCCTGCCGCAATGCAGAGGCTCGGCTGTCTGCGCCTGATGCGACACAATTTGCTCAAGGTGCAGGCACCCGGGATGCTCCTGGCATTGGTTACACGCACAGTTGTGTCTCGCACCTCCTACTTGGCTGACTCACGGCCTGCTGGGCAGCAGTCACCTGCTGCATTGCTGGCCAAGCACTCAGCCAACAAGCGGTTGGGAGGCAGACTAGAGTGAGACCTCTGTAGGTCATGGGCACCTGAGCCTCAGGGGAGAGACAAGACCAGGGAAGAAAGGAGGGAAACCTGGCGGGGTATTGCTTTAAGGGGTAAGAAGGGTAGAGCAGGCCCAGAGGAGGTGGAGCAAGTTCCTATAAAAGCCCAGCTGGCTGAGGTTGTTGGTGTCGGGGCGCACACACGAATGGTCCTACGTGCGCTGGATGGGGTGCAAGTCCTGCAGGTACCACAACAGCAGAGTAGCCCAGACTCACAGAAGCAAGCTCCACAAAGGTGTATTAGGTTCAGGCTATTTTACTTAGCAGTAGGGATTCCTCAAGGGAATCAGGCAGACACAATACAAGGTAGTGCACAGAGACAGGACATACAGGTAGATGGCAAAATACAGCTGGCACCAGTAGTGCTTCACTGGTAGGCAAGCTGCACCTGTGTGATAGAGTCCAAAAAAAACACACCAGGTCCAAAGTCCTCTGTCAGAATCCACAGAAGTCTTCTCCTGGCAAATAGTCCACGAGTCCTTCTGTCTGTCCAGGTCCAGCTACGGCTCCCCAGGCAGATGAACGTTCGAAGAACTCCAGCAATAGTCCAGTAACACGAGCACAAAGCACGTAACTCACAGCCACAGTCAGGTTGAATCCATACAAGAAGTATACAGGATGCAGATGGAAACGGAATGAGCAAGGAAAGGGGAATAGACTTGGCTTCTCTCCTGGCTATAAGCCGCTCCTGCCCTAATTGCTCCCAGGTGGTCACAGACACACCTGCAGGCAGGGCTGGGAATAAAAGCTCCCTTAAAGGCACAAAATTACCTTTGGCTGTTTCACAGCAGCCTGATAGTTGGGCCTAGGCAGGTGGCTGGTGCAGATGCAAACTTGCCTGTGAGAGGAGAACTCTGACCCCAACAGTGGGGGAGCAGGATCTGGGTGACACAACCCCTGTTCCTATGACTGGTCGACCTAGGCCGCTGATAGCAAGGATGGCTGGACGCTTCACAAAGCTTCTGAGTCCCTCAGGCAGAAGTTCACCAGGCAAAGTGCCCGCCTGGACACACTCACAAGGTGCAGTGTCCTGCCTTCAGCCTTGCTTTATAGAAGATTTATGATGCAATCATAAATTTACTTTATGATGGGATCCCTTATGATGAAAGGCAGTGTTCTTGTGTAATGGGATCAATTAAAACACTCCAACATATGTAATTGTATTGGCTTCTTCATAGAGATCTCTGGAATAAACACCTAGACCCAGTCTTGAGTAAGATAAGTGGGTGGCCTGATGTGGATAAAGTTTGGCCTCTGTTATCTGGTGTAGTGCTTGAAACTATGGCGAGAACAGCAGCCTTTTTGAAATGAGTCATAAGATCCCATGAAGCAAGTTAAGTGTCCCTGTTCTGTAGGTAGCCAATGAGTTACGCCTATGTTCTTTTATTTTAACCAATCTGATTATATTTAAAGTAAGTTGTCTGGTGGATGTATGTGCTATGCCAATAAAGGTTCTTCTGACTGATTGGCTACTGGGCACCTAGGTCTTTGTACCCTTGAATAATTAATAGAGTAATCTAGTTGTACTTTTTTCATGCTAGATTTTTCTAAAGTTTTCATTTAAATTGCAAAAATAGTTCTTTTGAGAAGTAGCTTGAAATTGTTGTCCATTACACATAATACTTATCACAAATTATCCTGAGGTAAAAGTTAATGGACTAAATAATTATGCTTGTAAATGGTATACAATCCAGTCTTGTTTCTTAAATATACATTTCTGTTCAAAAGAACTTGCTGAAACTGGATCCAGCTGACAGATATTTAACAGAGCAGTGTCTGAACCACCCATCATTTCAAACTCAAAGGCTCTTAGATCGTTCGCCGTCACGGTCAACTAAAAGAAAACCTTACCATGGAGATAGCGGCACCTTATCCAGCAGGTAAATTACTTTCGTCTTATTCAGTCATATCCCCTGCTCTGCCAGGGGTAAATCTGACAGCTATGGTGAGCACTGGCTGCTAGTCCTTCTATTCACATCCTCTCTGCCCCCTTTCTTTCCTCAGACTTATGCCAGCTAAAAAGTTGGCACAGGTATGAGGAGACTCATTGCTAGACAAGGGGCTTACTCAAGCCTCCCAATTCCCCCCTCCCTTGCAGGATTCAGTGGTGTCTGCTGTTACATCAGCAAAGTGGTTGTGGTGGAGGATAGGAATAGGCAGTGAGTTATCATGCTTATTTCAGCATTTTGATTGCACTTGTAACCATCTGAATGTATGCTGCAGTGTACTCCAACTGCTCTCAAGTCACACTTACTCACTTTCACAAACACATTCTTGACACAACATATGCAAACATTTTCTGAGATCCCAGGAAATTTTTAGGCCCCCTCCTGTGGCTCCTGGACCCCCCCTTTTTTTTGTCCAGGCCCGGATACAGTTTAACCTCTTTCATGGGCTCCTGGTGAGCAATCTTGGTGAGACTCAGGAAATTTAAAAGTCAAAATAAAAAACATTAAAATGGAGCAACAGCTGTAGCTCTTACCATGACAGAAGAGCAAATAAAAACACAACAGATAATCAGTCACAGTTTAAAATCTTCCTTCACCTGGGAAAATAAGTGTTCTTTTTCTGGCGCCACCATGCTATCGGCAGGGGTGTTAGACAAGCCTCCCTAGGGAAAGCATTCCCTAGGTGAAGCACCACTGCCAAAAGAATTATCTTCCTGGCCACCAGCTGCCTCATATCAGGAAGGGTATCCAGTTGAGAGCCTCTGCTGGTGTAGCCTCTGATGGACAGGCTGAGACAGACTTAATATAGTTCCTGCTCACTTACAATATTCTTGGCACAAATGGCACATATACCTTAGTGTCAAAAGTGTGTGTGTGTGTGTGTGTGTGTGTGTGTGTTACATGTTGTAAAGGTTTAATGCCAAGAAGGCTTCTGAAGCAATCTGTGTTTGATATAGGTATTTTTTTTAACATAGGGTTTCTTTGTGTTTTATAAAACAGAACTCAAGCTAGCAAAAGTACTGCTGTGCAGTCTCACCACAGATCAAATAGCAAAGATATGCAGAATGTGGGAATTGGACTGCAAAGAGAAGAGGCTCTTCCAACAAACGAAAGCTTTCTAAATGGGAACCTTCCTGTAACTGCACATAGTCCAATGCTTTCAAAAAAGTCAAGCAACTCTTCTGGATCTGGCGGCAAGGATCTTGCTAATAACAACATGCCACATCTTCTCAGTCCAAAAGAAGCAAAGACAAAAAACGAATTTGATTTTAACGTAGACCCCAAAGCTTCAGATGGTCCAGGTACAAAATACCTGAAGTCAAATTCCAGATCTCAGCATAACCGTCATTCATTTATGGAAAGTTCGCAGAGCAAAACTGGCACACTACAACCAGGTGAAAGGCATAGCCGCCATAGCTATATTGATACTATTCCTCAGTCGTCAAAGAGTCCCTCATACCGGACAAAGCAAAAAAGTCACGGGGCTCTTACAGATTCCAAATCTGTGGGTAATCTTTCTGAGGCCAGAGTTCAAGTTGCAGAACCAAATAGCAGCAGGTATTTTCCATCCAGCTGCTTGGACTTGAACTCTCCTACCACACCAACGCCTCCTCGACATGCTGACAACAGAACTTTGCTAAGTCCTTCTGGGAGAAATAACAGAAGTGATGGTACACTTGAATCACGAAGACCATCTACAAGACATTCCAAAACCATGGAGGAGTTGAAACTGCCAGATCATGTGGATGGAAGCCATTCACACTCTTTATCTGCTCCCCATGAATCTTTTTCGTATGGTTTAGGTTACACAAGTCCCTTTTCTTCACAGCAACGCCCTCATAGACATTCTATGTATGTGAGCCGGGACAGAGTGAGGACAAAGGGCTCAGAGGGTGGCTTAAGCGTTGGGCAAGGGATGGCAGCCAGGGCAAACAGCCTGCAACTGTTATCTCCACAGGTGCAGCATAAATCACTCACAAGATCTGTTGGCTCTTCACGTGAAGACTGTACCGAGGATACTAGTAGGGTTAGTCTAAATTGTGCTGTGCAGACTTTTTTTCTTTCCTTCTCCATTCTATGTCTGTTGCATAATGTACAACCCAATTGTGAGAAGCATGTCTTTACCATTGCTTAATGACTTAGGATTAGCAAATTGGTTTGCCTAGGGAAGCCCACTCTTAGCATGCATTGAGAATCATTGCTTTGTTTTATAAATGGAACCTATACTAGTTAAGTTAGAAATTTCAGCATTCACCATAATGAAGTTTGTGTCTGTCCAGGTCTATCACTTTAACATAACATTGATAAGATTTTGGAATGATGGTGTCATGTTGGTCTTGAACTAAGGAAAAGTTGGTTTTTCATATGAGAAAACTTTTCATTCACTTTTTTTATCCACTGACCCAACAAGATCAAGAACTGGCACTCAATTTCCAGCCAAAGTTACTCCAGCTCAGCTAACTTTGGCTCTACAAGCATCCATAATGGTTTCATCTTGGTTTAATTCAAGTGGTTTTGACAAACCATAGCGTGCTTCCAAACTATAATTGGAAGTCATGGATGTAATTGTTCTGCTGTTTCAAGTTGGAAACATGAAAACTCATCAGTGTTCCAGTGCTTTCTAGCACAATTCTTGCACAGACTTCAAATTGCTGACTGGTCCATGAACATACCATGAACTTTCCTTTCTCTTTGCTACCATAATTAATATTTGAATGTATAAAAAAGAAAGTAATCCCCTGTGCAAGCATCAAGTCATTACTGATTCATGGGGTGACATCACATTGCATCGTTGCTAGGCAGACTGTGGGCCCAATCCTATCCAACTTTCCAGCACTGATGTAGCCATGCCTGGGGTGGGGGGGGGGTGAGGATCATAGAGGCCTCCTCAAAGTAAGGGAACATTTGTTACTTTACCTTGGAGCTGCATTGCAGCAACATCAGTGCTGGAACGTTGGCTAGAATTGGGCCCTTGTTGCATTCCCCCTCCCCAATACAGTTGGCTTCCCCAGGGCACAATCCTAACCAACTTTCCAATTCTGGGACAATGCAGCTCTCAGGTAGGGGAACAAACATTCCCTTACCTTGAGGGGGCCTCTGTGACTGCCTCCCAACTGTAGGATGCAACACATGCCCCATTGGCACAGCTAGGTCAGTACTAGAAAGTTGGTTAGAATTGTGCCCCCAGTCACCTGGAATGTATAAGAAAAATTAATTCTTACCTTTTATTTGAACACTCCCATCTTGTAATAATTCTTTTGCAACTTTTTTATATAAGGGTTTTGAGCTAAAGCTTTTGTTTCAGCCATAGATAGTATGTGTAGCATATGTACACATTAATTTTAATGCAAATTTTGATTATGTTCAAACATGTATTGACTAAATCCAAGTAAGCAATGCAGAAACAAATGGGGAAAACGTTTTGCTATAAAGTCCTCCATTTTAGGGTGGTAGCACAAGTGACTGCTTGAAACCTGCCAGCATGTATTGGCTTGTGTCTATGATAAAATACTACTCAGATATTTGGGGTAATATGAAGTTCCCTGCTGCTTGAGGGTAAGTTAACATACACAAATTACTAAGTATAGCCAGTCTATTATCACTTGGGTTTAATTAATCAAATAGTATAAATATGCATGTAGTCCAGCGTCTTGTCAGCACAACGAATAAATTTAAATGATTACCATGCCAAAGAATTTGTATTAGGACTACTAATAAATATAAGTCAGCCGGAAGGCAGCTACTTGGTGGGATTGGCAGGGGTGTAATAGTTATTAAGGGCCCAATCCTGTCCAGGTTTCTAGTGCTGATGCAGCTGTGCCAATGAGGCATGCTCTGCATCCTGACATGGAGGGGGACAGTCACAGAGGCCTCCTCAAGATAAGGGAATGTTTGTTTGCTTACCTCAGGGTTGTATTGCTGCTGCATTGGCGCTGGAATGTTGGATAAGATTGGGCCCTAACTAACTAAAAAATAGCCATTTCTAGCATATGCTTCACCATTTTCCTTTATATACAATTTCTAATTTGGGCTAACAATGATATTGTCTTTTTTTGACCAGTCTGGACATCCAACAATGTAGAGTAGATCAATAATTGCAGTGCAAGTATGGAACTCTGCTTTAGATTACTTTACCAAAATTGTAAGCATCTTTTCCAAATATAGTTGTAAAGCCTTTGACGTTAAAGCTAGCTAGCTTTTGAATCCATGGCTAAATTTATAAGCACAGATGGGCATTTATTTTGTGTTTCAATTATTTGATTGTTCTGTAACTAATATTTTAAATAATTAATTTAATTATTTCTCCCTCCAGCAGTCTAATTCTACTTAAATTCCACTTGCTACTACATGGCTACTGCTGAATTCCTCTGGGAATTTTTGGCTGCCGGAAGTCTCCTTGGGGTAAGGGAACCTTTGTTCCCTTGCCCTGGGGCAAGCCCTAGCAGCTGCTATGGGTCAACGTGGACCTGTGCCAGCTTGATTGCTGGCACAAGTCTACACTGACCCAGGATGGCCAATCAAGCCCTCAAACAGGGTTGGGATTTGGCTTGCGCGGCCACCGATCCTGCTCCCATGCAGGGCCTGATCCTCGCTGCCTCCATCCCCCCAGTTCTGTTCACCCCGCCACGTTCAACCTCCTCCCTGCCTCCCTCCAACCTGCTGCACGGATTAACCTGCTCCAGTTCATTTACATGGGTCTGCTGGCACACAGGAGGATGCTCCAGCCTCCCCGGCATTGTGCCTGCTGTGCTTATGGGTGGAGGCTGCTTTATACCTCCCTAAAACAGCCTTCACTGGTGTAAAACAAGTCACTCCGGCAAGGGAGAGGGATTAGTACTGGAGAACAAGATTAACTGATTAGAAATTCTGAATAAATGTGTCTTTTCTGCCATTGAACAGGATTGGATTCCATCAGAATTGGATGAACTGAGAGCTCTAAGAGATCATTGGCCCCTTTATGCAAGGACAAAGAAATAAATCTCAGTCGCTTGCTTGCTCATAACATGATGGCTTGGAATAATTTCTTTAATGCATCTTTTTCATGGATTGTATGGAACTGAGTTTCATTTTAACAAATATTAATAAAACTAGAGTTAGATTATCACTAATTATATACAGATTAGTTTATGTCCTGCTATGTATCACGGAAGAATAACACACATTCCTTGGCTTAATAAACTGATTTGTCCTTTTATTTAGGGTGGAACATACCATGATCCGCACCAAGATGATGGAACATCCACAAAAGAAAATAGAATGCTGTATAACGATTCTGTTCCAAGAAGAGTGGGTAGCTTTTACAGAGGTAAAAATCTTTTGGTCTAATAAGAGATAGCCACAGTTGAAAGAATTGAACTTATTTTTTTCTAGATACTTCTAGAAAGGGAAGAGCATTCTGTCTTTGAAACATAGGCAAGACTTAAATCCCGGGTGTCAAAGATAAGGCTGGCAGGCCTGATCAGGCCTGTGGAAGCTGCTTATCAAGCCCACCCCATGTGATAATTGGGCTCTCTCAATTATTGTCATTATCTGAGCTGATGAGCTGCGAAGTTGTAATAGGAACAAGCAGGAACAAGAAATAATAGGAACAAGAAGTTACTTGCTCTTATCAAGAAGTTTCAGCTTAGATAAGGTAGCTAGGGCTGAAATCCTATGCAATTTTACCTGAGAGTAAGTCCCATTGAACTCCATGTGACTTACTTGTGAGTATACATGCATTGGAGTGTGCTGTAAGGCTGCTATCCTATACATACCTTAATAGGACTATGTATCATTGAACACAGTGGGACTTGCTTTTGAGTAGACATGCTAGGCTTGTGCTGTAAATCTGTGTTTTTGAGGTTCTGTTGCCATTTTAGCAGAATATCTAGCATTCAGTAATGAAAGATGTTTTTAAGCAGGTTGGAATAGTGAAGCAAAATGGTCATTAAATACTGTATGCAATGTAAAAAATTCTATGCAAATATGCCACTTGATCACTGTAGTTGTAATGCGTGAGCAGTACCTCACTTACAGCCAATCCTGAACTGCCCGATCGCCTGGGAGCGCAGCAGTAGCCAGACGGTTACAGCTGCTTCCCGCAGCAGCCAGGCAGCTACGGGAGGCTCTGCAGGGAAAGGGGACGATCCTCCCCTTTCCCCGTGGTAATGGCACAGGGCTGCCAGTGGGGTAACTTACCACTGCACCAGCTAGAAGCAAGAACCTCCAATAAGGCCATGCGGCCTTACTCGAAGGGCAGGAATCAACGGTGAGAGTCACCACCAGTACTGCCCCTGTTCCACTCATCCTCCCACCCTGGAACGCCCTCCTGTCCCACCCAGACCAGCCGTATAACTGGCAAGTATTGCTCCTGCTCAGGCGCTCGTGGTCTGTGTCGCCATGGTGCCACCCCAGCCCTGGCAGTAAGGTCTTACTGCTGGCTTTGGAGGCGATTTTTAGCACCATGCACAACAGTTGCCCGGGCGGTACAAGTGTACATCCTGTGGCAACTAGTTGAGGATTGGGCCCTTAGTGCATAGAGAGCAAACTGGCCATTTTAAGATGATTATGTACTGCTAGGTCATTAACTGCTCCACATGGTAGGGAAAATACTAGAGGAAACACTACTCATCTGAAGTGGTGTTGCTGAAAGGGCAGCTTGGCTTTCCCATATCTTGAAAATATTATCAAGGTTTGTATATTTTGTTTTCTGCCATTTGCCGCTAATGAGTTCCTAGGTGAGGTAATTTCTTATCATTACTTGCCTAATGACATAACTTCCTGTTAATGCTGTCACTTTTTGCTTGTTAATGACCACTTCTGGCCCTCAGTAGGTGCCATGAATGCTTTGGTCCACTGTATGAAACAAGTTTGCCACCCTGACTTAAATGATTGACATCCTTTTTGGAAAAGAGGTTCTTTCTCTCGTCTGCAGCTTACTTTTCTGTTTGAGAGAATAGATATGCAGGGCATGTAATGGCAAAATTTCTAAGCTTGCATGTATTCGGACACCAAGGCTGTAATCTTATGCATACTTTCTTAGAAGTAAGCCACTGTGGTACTTCTGCTTCAGTACAGCCTTAGTGTTATTTTTTCATCTACCTTGACTCTGAATGTGTACTGGGAGCCCAATCCTATAGTATATCACTTTCCAGCGCTGATGCAGCTGTACCAACAGAGCATGCACTGCATCCTGAGATGGGGGGCAGACACTTAATCAGGATAAGGGAAAGTTTGTTGGATCATGCCCTTTGTTCCTTTACCTTGGGGGTGCATTTCAGCTGCATTGGTGCTGGAAAGGTGGGTAGGAATTGTATAGTAAGGTCTTTAAATTTAGTCTTGGATTTTGAGAACAATGATCTTGTTCTCTATCCTAAGAGCTCGACTTGAGCAGCACTCTGAGCAGCTGAGCTTCTCCCATTACTTGCCCCTTTTCAGAATCTAATTCAGGGCGCAATCCTAACTTGGAATTAGGCTGGCACAGTTAGGCCAACAAAATTTGTCCAGAGAATGTTTGGACAACTCTTGGAGTCAGGGAGGATGGTTCACGTCTGTGTGCTGGCCTCTCTGACTCCCAAGAGTGGTCCAAACATACTTTACAGTGTCCCTTGTGCCAGCCAGACTTTGCTGGCCTAACTGTGCAGGCCTAAATCCAGGTTAGGATTGCACCCTCAATAACAGGAAAAATGGGCATGATTCAATTACAGTTGGGTATGTAGGAGTCGCACTTTTTCAGGGGGTGGACCAGCATATGTTCAGCTCTACACCTTTGAAATCAGTTGGATTTTTAAAGTATTTTAAAAGTAAAAAATAAATTGGTGAGGTTCTGTGTTCCCCCTGTTATTCTTTCAAAATATACGTATGTGTGCAGAATTTAAGTCAAGCGTGTGTTTCTGTTTTGCCGATGTGCATATTAACATTCAGAGTAGTACCATAGGAATGTTCTGTGCTATGTGTACTCTATTGAGGATTGCCCTACCTGTAACCAGTGGACTATATTTTGATCCCAGTTGTTTAACACACAGTACAGTGCAGAATTGCCCTGGTCACTCATTCTTTTTATTTAGCTCTGGAACCGCTTGTTTGTGCCATATGGCAGGTAGTGGATATTAGCCAATGAGGGTTTTTATGTGTGTATCTGTTCTATTTATATCCTGCTCTGTCCTATGGGCTCAGAGCATCTAACAGTGTTTTTCCATGTGTTAATAGTCCTGCCCTCAAGGGACTCACAATCTTTAAAAAAAAATCATTGAAGGGAATAAAAAAGAATTGGAGAACATACAATACGATAATGTATGTGGATGATGTAGTGTTTATTGCTTTCCTATCTTGAAACCTGTCTTATGTCCCTCATTGCACAAATAAGCACTCCTCTATTTTTGTCCATTTTCCCCTTTATGCCACAGTTGTCTATCCCACTGGTTCCCAAATTGTGGATCGGGACCCACCAGTGGGTCGCAAGCCAATTTCAGGTGGGTCGCAAAGGACCTAGAGCAGCCATATTGAAAATATGGGAAGATGGAATGCTGGAAAGAGGGAGGGCTGTGTGGTGGTTTTCCTTGTGTCAAGGTTGTACATAGGCTTTTTTCCTTCTGATCCACTTTGGTTTTGGAAAATGGCTAAGAAATAACACAACTTATTGCTGCATTCTCAGGAAAGCAACAGACTCTGGTGTCACAGTGATGGCACTTCTAGCGATGATATCACTTCCGGTGGGTCCCAGACAGATGTTCATTCTAAAAAGTGGGTCCCAGTGCAAAAACGTTTGAGAACCACTGGTCTATGCCAGATCCTGTACAGTTCCAAACGGTCCCTCAACAATCAGTTGTATTGGGGGTTGCAGAGGGAGATGCATTGGAAAAGGGAAGGCAGCAAACTCAATTCTGAGTGGAAACTTGCTCCTTAAAAGTTAGGAGCCAAGCCTATAACTAGCGGTGTTTCTTTCTGGTGAGTAAGATACAGTTATAGCGTAAGACTTACTGAACACAATGGGCTTACTTCTGAGTAAAATAAATTATAGTTTTCAAACACCTCTACCTGTAAACTTCATTTTAAAGTGTTATGGGCAAGATTTCTTTACGCCTATATCGATGGGGCACTATGGGTATGTGGGATCACATTCATATCCTGAAAGTGAATATTGTTCAACATGAGCCTATACACATGGTTTTTGAAAGGTACAGCCACTGGTTGACCGCTTGGTTTGAGTCTTCCTACTCTATAAGTACCATAATGTTTTCCTTTGGTCAGGAATGTGATATTAGATGCTAAATGCAAAGATTGTCTAAATGGGAAATGATAATTAAATTCCTTTTGAGGCCTGGAGAATATTGGTGTATCTGTCTTAATTCGTCTTAACTCCCTTGTCAAACACTTGAGTAGCCTGACCATATTTAATAATTGTCTAGATTTGGGTTTCTTTGCACATAACGAGTTGATGGTAGAAGAATTTTGATATTTGCCCTGGAGATGGAAGGTCTGTAGAAGAGTTGAATAAGTAAAGGCATCTATTCACAACTTATCATAGAACATGATGATTTTAAGACATTTCCTCACCTTCAGGAGGAATTTGTTTTGCCTTCTGTGGCAGCATGGCATTATGTTAGCCTGTGTTCCAAATTTTGCCTAGAACAGAAGCCAATAGTGCTTCAGCACCACTTTTTCTTTGTGTTGTCTTCAGTCTTCAGATACACCATCATGCAGCTGATGCATTACTTTAGTAATGCGATTTAGAAGTGAAATAGGACTTAGACCAGCTACTGGTTCGCAGAAGGCACTCCCACTTAGTCTTCAGTAAGTTCAGGACTGGGATTCATGGGACAATGTAAGTAGCTAGCAATAGGAACCGTATTTCTAGCGAGACAAATTTAGGGAATTCTGCGTTATTTTCTCTGTAACTCCAAGGCAACCTGCAAATGTCATGTGAAGCCTTTGGGTTTTGTGTGCTTTTTCTTGAGTAGTGTCTGCTAAGCCGCATCCAATTTGGTCAAGCTATTTCTTTGTGTCTGTTCAACCAAGCTAAAGCATTTCCATCAGTCTGCTTGTTGTACCTTTCACTATCCCATTTTCCCAATTTGTTTTTATTATGTTTTCTTTGGGGGGGGGGGTGTTAGTAAATGAGTTGTCTTTTAACTTGTTACCTGTCTAGTCCACATTCACAGGTAGCAGGTTGTCACTTCTGATTGCTTGTGGGAACTACTCAGTATTGTCATTCAGAAACGAGCTGCTGGAACGCGAGGCGGGGCTGCACGTTCGTGACGCATCGCTGCCTGCCCGACCGCTGTGCGGGCACCCCTAGCTTCGGAGGGGGTGCCCGCTTGCCTGGGGGGCGCGCTGGGTGCCTAGGCGAGCCGCGGAGGGGCGCGCCATCCGAAGGGAGCCCCCGTGGCGGGCAGGCAGGCGGCAACGTGTCACGGACTGCCTGTCAATCAAGCGGTAAGTCCCGCCTCGCGTTCCGGCAGCTCGTTACTGAATGACAATACTGGAACTACTGCAATTTGATTTAAATAAAAGACCTCTTGGGGTTCTGTGATGTCCTGGCAGGGATTTTTTTCTTCTGCTTGGTCTTCTTAGTTTGAGAAGGTAGCAGCAGATAGCTCTACCACTTGTCCACTTTCTTCTCTCCCGCAATTCATTTGCTAACCAGAAAGCAGAGAGCAAGCAGGGATGTCTGAGCATTAACCACGAGGTTTTACTCCCCTCAGTTGGCCTGAAGCTCTCTGACTTCCTTTCCTGGCAGGCTGAATTTTTATATTTGTTGCCGCTATTATTTAACTTTTTTCTTTCACATTAGGTGAATGATCATAAAGATTATTAGAATTCTTACATGATATTAATGTCAATCAGAGCAATTTTCCCTACCACGAGAGTGTTAAACTATTATCCAGTTAGATCTTTTTAAATCTCCCTATTCATTTTTGATTCACCAAGTTCCTGGTTTATAACTTAATGTTCTATTGATACTGTTTTTCTTGGTATGTGATATGTCTGTATGGTTCCTGTGTAATATTAGGCATTCTGATTTACTTTAATTGAACTCATAACCAGAAGTCATAAAAATTTCATGCCCTTTCAACCAAAATTGATCAAGGAATCTTATTTAATGATGTTGCAATTGCAGTACATGTTCGAAGTATTTGCTCCAGTTTTTGAACTGTGCCTGCAGCATCATTTGCATATAAAGATAATTTAAACTAATAACATTCTATGTTTGTATACCTCGTTTCCTTCACTTTCTCCAAACCAATGGCAATTTAATGCAAAAAGTAGAAATGGGGACAAACCTGGCAGATGAAATTTTTTTTTATCTGGAGGGAGGGGTTTCTATCATTTTGCCATTTGACCAAAAGATTTGTTTGTGTGTTCTTTATACCCTACTTGTAGCCCAAATTTAAATATTCAGTGAGTCCAAAAGCATCAAAAGTCCTTTTCAAAAATTTTGGTTCAATCTTGTCAAAGACCTTTTCAGCAAGTAAGAGATGGATGGCTTTGTTTAATTTAAACTGTTTCCATTTGTGAATTATATGTACTAAAAGTTTGATATTTAAAGATAGTTTACATCCAGGTGTAAATGCCATTTTATAATCTATTCTAAAATACTTGAGAAGTATTTTTCACAGTCTTCTAGCCAAATTGATCAAATCTTAAAATCCTGAATTAGCAAGAAGATGGGCTTTAGGATTAATTTTTGAGCCATGATCCTGGCATCCTTCCTTGTTTATAACCTTGTTTATAATAGTTCTGTCAGTTTTTGTTGTTGAAGTGTTGTTTTGTTAAGGTTCTTTCCTGAGGAGTCATCCCTGGAATTGTTATTTTTATGACGGAGTATAACATTTTCCATTTCTACTTCAGTTGCAAACTCTTCCAGCATCTTTATTTCCTCCTGAGTTATTTTAGGAATCCTAATACTATACAAAGAAAGTGAGTATATGTTATGTAGGTGGATCTTGTGAGCTATGCAGGTTTTTAAATAAGTTGTCACAAATTAGCACAGTCGTAGTTGGGGGTAGCCATCTTTCTGTCTCTGCATTTCAGTACCACTATCAGGTTCTATTTATGCCCTGTTACCATCCGAGACCAATTTTTCTGTGATTTATTACTATTCTTAATCCCGTCACACACAATTACAGGAATTCTACAGCACTATGGTTCTTTCAAATTTATTTGTTTAAAAGTGCTGTTAATCTGTCCAGAGGTATTTGTTCCCTCATTGTCTTATGTTTCACTTCTACGTGTCCAATCTGTGTGATCAATAATTAGTCATCTTTTATTCTGTTCCGAAGTTTTCTTTATCCTTCCCCTGATACATATTTTAAAGGCAACCCACAAGATTGCCCAGTGTGTGGCTTGATTTGCATTAGATTGAAAATAGTTCTGCACTTTTGTACCTAAGATTTATGGGATTTGCAGTATAAAAGTATTTAATTTCCATTGTATTTGCCCATCCTCATTGTTCTGTTTCCATCTCATTACAATAGAGACATGAGCTGCACAGGTAATTTGCCCTATAGAGGTATATAAAATTTTTGTAACTATCTCCATTGTTGCTAATAAAAAACCTATCCTTGAATGCAAATTGTTCAGGTCTGCTGAAAAAGTATAATTTGTAGTGTCTATATTATAGAACCTCCAGATGTCCAAAAATTACATCTTGCCAAATCTTTTTTTAATGGTACTGTACTGAAAGAGTACTTACTGACATATTTCTAGCAGACTTATCTACTGTGCATTTTTTTGAATGCCATTAAAATCAGCCCTCCAAATTATCATATCCTCACCCTCATTAAAATTCCATAAAGAAATAATAAACTATTGATACACAACTATTTGGAACATATATGTGACTGATGCCTTTGCCACCTGATAGCACCAACCATTGCTGTACACTTTTCCTGCTTCATTTGTGATCATTCTTTTAAGTGCAAGAAGACCTTTAACACACATTACAACTCCTTTTTTTTTTTTTAACTGTATCACAGAATACCTATTTCTTTTCTTCCTGGAATCTTCCTCACCCTCATGTGCACATCTTGCATTGTGCATGTTGGGATCATAAGGTATGAGAGATAACACACACATACGATCAAGAGAAAGTAGAATTCTCAAGTTGAACTTAATTTTTTTTATCTACAACATTCCAGTTTGCATTTTTCCAGCTACAGAATGTTACAGCACATAAACGTAAATGGGTCAGAACAGAACAGACTGAGAAAAGTCATACACATGGAAACAAGATTCTGTTTCTGTACTGTATAAATACTAGAATTACGTTGTGGATAAAAAAAATTAACTTCCAGACCCTAGTTTGGCTGAGCTGGTGCAGGTTTAGCTTCCATGTCCAGCCAACTGCTCTCACAGTGGCTTCGTGAGGCTGACCGGCCCCATGTTCAAGGCAGGCCCCCTAAACATTCAGCAGCTGACTGGTGGCAGGTCAGCCACCTGGCCTTGGATCATGCAGGGGAGCGGTAGGCAAGTCTGATGCAGGAGATCCCTCAGCATATCTTAGTATCAATATTTCCTGACCTTCTAGAATAACTTATCCCTGTCAAACTGTCTAAAGGATATTCTAATGTTCAAACTTGCAGCGGTCATAAAACCTCTCTAGGTTTCTTCAGTCCTTTTGATGTATAATCGCCAATCCTTGTAGCCATCTCTAAATTAACTGTTTCATCTTTCAGATTTTGTGTTAGATGGTCCTGCTAAATTTCTTCCTTTTATCTTCTTGTAATTCTTCTGGATCAAAATTTTATCTTCTCAGTATGGTATCTCTGTTGTTTAGTATTCCACCTGCCACATATTTTACTAGATTTTCTTATACCACCCATTTAATCTTAAAAGCCTCTAATATTTGCTCATGTTCCTCAGTCTTAGGAGACTCAGATGGTTTAGCTTGTACAATAGAATAGTATACAGTAGCTAGTCAGCTATATAATAGTCAGTGTAATTTCTTATCCTTTGATATTTTTTAATATACTGTGACAGTCAGGGGAAGCTACTGATCCTACAACTTGGGCTCAGCAGCACTGCCCAGCCTTATACAGCTTGAATTTGAACAAAAGTGACTTCCTTGGGTTAACAACCACCCAACAAAGTAGAGCTGCCGCCACCCTTTTTCAGTCACTGGGAAAGGAGAATTCATAAACCGCCTTCTCCTCCAGTATTGGCAAACTTACAATAACCTGACTTGTGTGGTCAAGGAGTAGATTTGGACAGGACAAAGGTTTTCCCCACCCAGCAAACATTCTGTAATGAGGTAGATTTTATAAACTTATTAAAAGGGAACAAACATTCACTTGTAGCAATTAGAATTCCCTTGTATTCTTGTAGCAATAATTACAAGAATACCATTTAAGAGCATAACAGGCAAACTAAAATAAAAAAGGAAAACGCTTAGCTCACCTCACCATATAGGAGTATAGCTCTATAGCATGGCCAATTGCCAGTTAACTCTGGCAAAGTGGGAGGCAACTAAACAACCCCAGAGTGACTTCTTAGTGCACTTTCTCATAGGATCCAGCCAATCAGGATCTCAGAACTTTTGGAAGGGTAATATAATCCTACGCTGACCCCCTCTCAATCTGAAAAGCCCAACTGAAGCTAATTTCTAACTAGTAGTCTAGACACCTTGGCCTTACAGAAGTCCAAAACATCTTGATAACACAGGTGTTTCAGGTACGACAATCTCAATGATCAGATTCTTACCCAGCAACAAGGCCTGGACAGCAATTGCACTGCAACCACTGTTAACATAGATTTTTGCCTGCAAGAATAACTCAAGCCTTTTAATACAAAATGGATTCCAAAGCACCACAAAAAGGAAACACAACTTCCTTAACTTATACTCTCCTTATTTTTTTTCACTCTTTTCCTTCTCATTTTTCCATGTCTTTCCTCTGATGTTTTTTGTCACATCTCTCTTCCAGCATTCCAATATTATCTGTCCTTTTGCTTCTTTTTAGCTCTTCTTAGTCTTCACTTCCCTCGTACCCATATTTATTTAATAGGACGTTATCTGGTCATGCCTTTCCATAGCTTCCATTCATACAATCACTCAATCACGCAATTACTTATTTCAATCACTCAATCACGCAATTACTTATTTCATTAATCAAAATTCTGTGTAGTTAGAACAAGATTACAAGCTTATCAGATTGATTAAATGCAATGAATTAAATTTGTAAAATATATTTTCCTTTTACCTAATCTAGGGGAGAGAAAGTTCAACCAAACAATGAAGAATAATGAAGGTTTCTTGGAGATCATAAGGACAGATCATAGCTTTACTATTTCCCCAAATTAATCAAAAATTGCAAGGAGGTATTGACAATAAGGGCCTGCTGAAAATTAAAGTGTGTCTGCAGTTGTAAAGCCTGTATTTTGTTTCTTGCTCAAAGTAAATGCGAAGTCCTAACCAGAGTGAGAATGAATGATGGCTTGCTGAGCCTTCATCCAACCAAAAAAAGACACCAAAAAATCTAAAAGCAAAAGATAGTAGAAGCTTTTCAGAAGTAGCACAACAGTCCATACCTAATTTTTTTTGGGGGGGGGAATAGTAGTATTTGGTGATATTTTATTTGTCAAGGACATCTCATTTCAATTTGTTGTAGATGGTGGCAGCTATGACAAATTGAAAGAAAGGACCCTTGACAAAATCACAGGGGTGGTACAAAGTACTCTCTGAGCAGGGCCTATAAGATATGGGGCAATAGGTCTCCCAACAGTGACTAAAAAGGGCTCTTAAGTCATTCTTAGTTGTCAACATTGTGAAACAATACATAGTGGTGGGGGTGACCCCCACCCACCCCATTTGTGGACCCCATAACTATAGGGATATGTTGCCTGACATGAGTCACTTCATATAGCAATTTTACCACCTCTGTCCAGCATTCCCATTGGTACCACCTTAGTGCTCTTGTTTAAGCAGCCTTTGGCCAGGCTGAGGTAAGCTCTGACAGCCTGCCTCTGTTCCAATTCCCCAAGATTGTCTCCTGGTAGTGACTTTTACAAGGCTGTACGGTACCCATATTTTCAACCTGTATAAGGCCTCATGGCCTTGGCGTGGGTTAGAAGAGTTGGAATGAAAAATGGACCAAAGCAATCCATTATCTTTAGCAGAGGGTTGCACTGCAAAAGGTCTTTCCTCTTTCCCTTGCCCTAGTTCCTCAGACACACAGCAAACAAGGGAATGGGTTGTCTGTGTCATCCATTCCTCCTCTTCTTCCTTGGCATCCTCCAAGGGCTTCAATCAGCTTGTCAACAACAGAGCCTAATTCTGCTTTCTCCTCATATGTGCTATTTAAAGAATTTAAAACACAATTAAATGCACTATGCACGCCCTGCTATTGCCTCCCCCAGGAAAAATTGATGACTCTGATACCTTAGCAAAATGGTAGACCCTAGATACTTGCTTTTCTGGCTTGCACCTGATGATGGAACCATCAAGGGTGGATCACTGTCCAGATAATGGTGGTCCCTCATACAAATTTTTCAAACTTTTTGTCTGTTTCATTTTATGAGTAAACCTACTTTCAGGAGTAAATTTGCCTTGCTATTTTCAGTTGAAATCCAGCCTTGCCTTCTAATGTAGAACCTTTGGTTTGTGTATGCTATGGTACATTTGAGATTGAATCTGAAATTGCTTAAGAGGGTTGTGTTAAAAGAATCTTAAAAGTACTCATCAATTTGAAAAAAAATGATTCCAAGTTAATCATCGAGCACTCACATGCTAAGATCTGGGTCCTTGTATGTTCATTTTTCACTACTGATAATCTGTCATTCTTCATATAATTGTAGATTATTAAAGAGAGGAAAAACTGAACTGTATCTCATTTCAGAAAAGTATGTCTATATTTAAGAACCAACAAATAAGAATCTGTATTCATAATTTTATTGTGTTATGAAAGTAGATGTTCAAGTGAAAATGAGTACATCACAACTTGGTATTTCTCATTACAGTCCCATCTCCACGGCCAGAGGGAACATTTTTAGACAATAGTGCCTCAAATAGAATCCCTGCATTACCAGCAGAGAGCAGTAGTGTAACAAGCCACTCCAAGAGACAAACAGTTTTTGATCCCTGGTAAGTTGGTGACTTCACTGGATATTCTACAAATAGTGAAAGTGATAGTATTCATATGGTGCATATCCTCCTCCTAATTTTACAAAATTGGCTTTTGCATTGTTGTTGTTGTTCATTCGCTAAGTCATGTCCGACTCTTCGCGACCCCATGGACCACAGCACGCCAGGCCTCCCTGTCCTCCACTAGCTCCCTGAGTTCGCCCAATTTCATGTTCATCGCTTCGGTGACACTATCTAACCATCTCATCCTCTGCCGCCCCCTTCTCCTTTTGCCTTCAATCTTTCCCAGCATGAGGGTCTTTTCTAGAGAGTCCTCTCTTCTCATGAGGTGTCCAAAGTATTGGAGCTTCAGGATTTGTCCTTCCAGGAAGCAATCAGGCTTGACTTCCTGGAGGATTGACCGATTGGATCTCCTTGTAGTCCAGGGGACTCTCAAGAGTCTTCTTCAACACCATAATTCAAATGCATCTATTCTTCGGCACTCTGCCTTTCTTATGGTCCAGCTCTCACAGCTGTACATTGCTACTGGGAAACCCATCACTTTGACTATGCGAACTTTTGTTGGCAGGGTGATGTCTCGGCTTTTTATTAAGTTGTCTAGGTTTGCCATAGCTTTCCTCCCAAGAAGTAAACGTCTTTTAATTTCATGGCTGCAGTCACCATCTTTGGTGATCTTGGAGCCCAAGAAAATAAAGTCTGTCACTGCTTCCATTTCTTCCCCTTCTATTTGCCAGGAAATGAAGGGAGTGGTTGCCATGATCTTAGTTTTTTTAATGTTGAGCTTCAAGCCAATTTTGGCACTTTCCTCTTTCACCCTCATCAGAAGGTTCTTGAGGTCTTCCTCACTTTCTGCCATTAGAGTGGTGTCGTCTGCATATCTGAGGTTGTTGATATTTCTCCCAGCAGTCTTGATTCCAGCTTGTGAATCATCCAGCCCTGCCTTCCTCATGATGTACTCTGCATATACATATTTCATATAAGTTAAATAAGCAGGGTGACAGTATACAGCCTTGTCGTACTCCTTTCCCAATTTGAAACCAGTCGGTTGTTCCATGTCCAGTTCTAACTGTTGCTTCCTGACCCACATGCAGGTTTCTCAGAAGGCAGATCAGGTGGTCTGGTACACCCATCTCTTCAAGAACTTGCCACAGTTTGTTGTGATCCACACAATCAAAGGCTTTAGCATAGTCAATGAAGCAGAGGTAGATGTTTTTCTGGAACTCTCTGGCTTTCTCCATGATCCAGCGAATGTTGGCAATTTGATCTCTAGTTCCTCTGCCTCTTCAGAAACCAGCTTGTACATCTGGTAGTTCTCGATTCACATGCTGCTGAAGCCTAGCTTGTAGGATTTTGAGCATCACCTTGCTAGCATGTGAAATGAGTGCAATGGTGCGGTAGTTCGAGCAATCTTTGGCATTGCCCTTGTTTGGGATTGGAATGTAAACTGATCTTTTCCAGTCTTGTGGCCACTGTTGGGTTTTCCAAATTTGCTGGCATATGGAGTGCAGCACTTTGAGAGCATCATCTTTTAAGTTTTTGAGTAATTCCGCTGGAATGCTATCACCTCCACTAGCTTTGTTGTTAGTGATGCTTTCTAAAGCCCACTTGACTTCACACTCCAGGATGTCAGGTTCGAGCTCAGTGACCGCACCATTGTGGTTATCAGGAACATTTAGATTGGCCTTATATAGTTCCTCTGTGTATTCTTGCCACCTCTTCTTAATCTCATCTGCTTCTGTTAGGTCCTTGCCATTTTTGTCCTTTATTGTGCCTACCTTAGCACGAAATTGTCCTTTGACATCTCCAATTTTCTTGAAAAGATCTCTAGTCTTTCCCATTCTATTGTTTTCCTCTATTTCTTTGCATTGCTCATTTAGGAAGGCCTTCCTATCCTTGCTGTTCTCTGGAAATCTGCATTCAGTTGGGTATATTTTCTCCCTTGCTTTTGGCTTCCCGCTTCCCTTCTTTCCTCAGCTATTTGTAAAGCCTCGTCAGACAGCCACTTTGCCTTCTTGCATTTCTTTTTCTTTGGGATGGTTTTAGTTGCTGCCTCCTGTACAATGTTACAGACCTCCATGCAAAGTTCTTCATGCACTCTGTCTACCAAATCTAAGCCCCTAAATCTATTTGTCACCTCCACTGTATATTCGTATGGGATCTGATTTAGGTCATATGTGGAGGGCCTAGTGGTTTTCCCTACTTTTTTCAGTATAAGCCTGAATTTTGCAATAAGAAGCTCATGATCTGAGCCACAGTCAGCTCCAGGTCTTGTTTTTGCTGCCTGTATAGAACTTCTCCATCTTTGGCTGCAAAGAATGTAATCAATCTGATTTCGATGTAGACCATCTGGTGAAGTCCCTGTGTACAGTCGCCGTTTGTGTTGCTGGAAAAGGGTGTTTGCTATGATTAATGTGTTCTCCTGACAAAACTCTATCAGTCTTTGCCTTGCTTCATTTTGTACTCCAAGACCAAACTTGCCTGTTATTCCTATTACCTCTTGACTCCCTACTTTAGCATTCCAATCCCCTATGATGAGAAGGACATCTTTTTTGGGTGTTAATTCTAGAAGCTGTTCTAGGTCTTCATAGAAACGGTCAACTTCTTCCTCTTCAGCACCAGTGGTTGGGGCGTAGACTTGGATTACTGTGATGTTGAAAGGTTTGCCTTGGATCCGAATGGAAATCATTCTATCATTTTTGAGGTTATACCCCAGTACTGCTGTTCTCACTCTCTTGTTTACTATGAAGGCTACTCCATTTCTTCTAAGGGATTCTTGCCCACAGAAGCAGATATAATGGTCATCTGAATTAAATTCTCCCATTCCTGTCCATTTTAGTTCAGGAACTCCCATGGTGTCGATGTTCAGCCTTGACATCTCACTTTTGACCACATCTAGCTTACCTTGATTCATAGATCTGACTTTCCAGGTTCCTATGCAGTATTGTTCTTTGCAGCATTGCACTTTCCTTTCACTTCTAGACACATCCATAGCTGAGCTTCCTTCCAGTTTTGGCCCAGCTACTTCACTCTTTCTGGAGCTACTAGTACTCGTGTTCTGCTCTTCCCCAGTAGCATAATGGACACCATCCGACCTGAGGGTCTCATCTTCCAGTGTCATATCATTTTCTTGGCAAGAGTACTGGAGTGGGTTGCCATTTCCTTCTCCAGCGGATCATGTTTAGTCAGAACTCTCTACTATGACCTGTTCATCTTGGGTAATCCTACATGGCATAGCTCACAGCTTCATTGAGCTACTCAAGCCCCTTTGCCACAACAAGGCAGTGATCCATGAAAGGGGGCTTTTGCATATGCCCCCAATATTCCTATCATCTCAAATAGGTTTGCCACAGACTAAATTGAATCCTTCATAGTTTCCAAAATAAATGGTTTAACTTTTTCAAATGGAAGGTTCAAGTGCTTATTCACAAGTAATTTACACTAGATTTTTTCCCCAGTGTAAATCCCAGACCTCTGTCTTCCTGTAGGATCAGATCCTTTGTTATCATTTTCTCAATTTAAGTTTGTATGCCAAACAACTTCTTCCGGTTTTGTCTTCACCCCTGAAGGATTTCAATCTATTGCTACTAATATAAGCAAGTCTTTTTTTTCTCCCTGTTCCTTTAAATTGTTTTTCTTTTAATTGTTTTTAACTGTCAGTTTCATACAACAAGAAAAATTTAGCATGCACTTTATATTATGGGGGATATTGTAATCCTCTTGTGTAATTTTGAAATGGTGTTGGGTGGATACCATGAAAAATGCAATTCATAGAATGGTTTTTAGAATACTTCATTTTGCCTGTTTTTCTATTAGTATGCTGTTGCTATGTGATGAATGTGTGTTGTGTGGATGTTTAGTCTGAAGAAATAGCTTATAAGGCCATCATTTCTGTTTGTAGAACCTTGTAGCAAAAGCTCAGCCAGGCTGATGAAAAAAGATCAAGATACAAGTTCCATGTATAATTAAGAATCTTATAATATTTTTGATATGCACATAGAGAGGATGGATAGGTAGCTTTTCTCCCTGGCTCTTGACATTACATCTGGGTCACCAGTTTTGTTCACTGGTACTAAGTTCAGTACGGAGAAAAGGAAGCCCTTCACATAGTTCATATACTACTTTATGGCATTCGCTGCTACAATCTGTAGTAGTTGGCTTTTAGTTTACATGAAAGTAGTTGAACATGCAAGATGGTTTTATCAGCACTTTTAACCCTGATACCTAACTATATGGAGATGTTAGGTGTACCAGATAATTGGGGGCAAACAACTTTGAAGGCCATCATTTTCATGCCCTATTTTTGAGTACTCATCCACCCAGCTGCTGTTAGAAATGCACTGCTGGACTAAATGGGGCTTGGTTGGTCTGATACAGCAAAATCTTCTCAACTCCTGAAGCACAACTTCACATTAAGGTAGCTAACCCTGCAGAAGAATGTTTATATGTAGGAAATAAAATAAATTTCCTACATATAGTTAAAATAACTGTAAGATTTGTTTCTTACTCTGAGCAGAATGGATCAGAAATATGTTGAGGCTGCTTCCAGAAAGGAAGCTATTGTAAAAGGTGTCCTTTGTATCTCCCTTACCATCTTCGTTCTGTGCTATTTCCTTTCCCCTCATCATTCATGCTGAACTCTATTTTTTATCCCTCTACCTACAGCTGCACAGTGTATCCTATTGATCACATAATCTTCCATTGCTTTCATCTTTATGGTTCTCTGCCTTCTTGCTTTGAATGAATCATACTCGTATCAACATTTTGATCAAACTTTTTCCTCCACATATTCTTTTCATGCTCCCTTTGCCTTTCTCCCTTTCACTTCTAGTCTCTATTTTATCCCTTCTGCCTTTTTTATTTCTTTTCCTTTAAACTCCTTATACGTATTTCCAGACTTTGACTGCTGAAACTAACCTCAGCCAGGTTTTCAATAATCTTCTTTGGCCAAATTCTTCTCTGGCTAACTATAATAATCTAACAAATAATCTTCTAACAAATCTAACAAATGGCTAACAAATAATCTTCTCTGGCTAACCTCAGCCAGGTTTTCAATAATCTTCTTTGGCCAAATTCAAAAACCCTTTGGTCCTCACACTTGGCTTTAGCCAAATATCTTAAGCACTGGAACAGGTTGAGGATATTGGCCCAGGAAATATGTTCAACCTACATTACATGGATTATGTTCTTCTTGTTGCTCAGAAATAATCATTTGAGCAGAGTTTGATCTGGCCTATTGAAGACAATCAACTCATACTATGCCAAAAGGCGCAACACATTGGGAGAAAGAACTTACCATAAGTCGTCCTGCCCCACCTGCAGATTTCAGAAGATGATTGAAGGGCGCTGAATTTTTCCAGAAATCTTGAACCCAAAAAAATCACATGGAATTAGCACCCACAAAAAAAAAAATAGAACGGGTTTTCCTTAATGTCTTGGCTCTCTCCAAAAATATACTGGTTTGGTACAAATGCCACCAGTACAGATCAAACCATGGCTTGACTGCTGTAAACAGAATTTGGAGTTGTGCTTCTCCTTTCTCCACCAGCAAGCTTCAAAATTGTTCGCTTCCTGTTTCATGTAACCAGTTATTGTGATGCGAATCAAGCAAACTAGGATTATGCCCGGATTATACACTCGATTATATAGTTCTAGTGTAACCATACTTTGCCTGATCCAGATGTCAAACTGTAGGAACCATATAACAGGAAATAAATGAGGAAATCTGAGCTGGGAAAAAGGAAAGCATGAGCCTCAATACAACTCACAACATATAATCCAGGCTACTGGCTCATCACCTATTATATGGCTTATTTTGATTCCTCGCAAACTAGTTTTATTTGCTTTAGATGCTGTGGCTCCAAATTCCATAACTCAGTTGAAACTAGTAGACTGCTACATAGGTAGGACTTCCTAGCTTTTATTTTAAGAAAATAGTAAACTGAAATCTTAGCAATTTCCAAAAATACAATACAATTAAGATATATTTAATTCTTAAATTTAGCATTAACATCCCTAGGTTAGCACCTAAACTGGACAAGCAATATACAAAAGGGTACAGATAGGTAGAAAAAAGATTCTAGATTCTGATATGTCCTCCTGGAAATGTACCAGTTCTACTAATGGATAATTCTAGTATGAATTTGACCTGGACTAGCTGTAGTAGGACAATCTGTGGAACTTCTGGAGAAGATCATGCATACACATATTTGTGCTGAAATTTGTTTTTTCTCTTTCTTCTCCCCCCCCCCCCAATGTTAAGGAAAAGTTCTGAAAACGCTCATTCTGAACAGCTGAAGGAAAAAGAAAAGCAGGGCTTTTTCAGGGCAATCAAAAAGAAAAAAAAGAAATCTCAGTCCGTAAGTAACGTCTTTGTTTCTTAAAAATGTTTGTGTTTTCCCATTATTTTGGACTATAATTGTGTTTTTATTATGCTGTATATTCTTCCCTCTCTTAAATGATAACATTTAAGTTATCAAGTAAACTGTTCCCTTTTCCAATCAGACATTTATCCTTTCTTAAATGCTACTTAGACTCCGTTAAGGTGGTTGCAGTAGCCTAGCAGAAATGTTGACTCCCCCCTTTTACACGTCCTCCGGTCTACTCCTTTTAGCTTCAAAAGCAATTTACCATGTGACATGTAAGGCGAGGATTTCTGTTTAAGAAAACCAAACCTAAATATCCATTTAGCTCACAGAATGTTTTTTGGCCCAGTTCATATAACTTCTCATATCTGAGTATCCAAAATATCTAAGGATTCTGTCTATGAAAATGTCCTGTTTATAGTATAACTAACCCTGACACAATTGCTTTTGTAACCTTAATTCTTCACGAGAGCTACATCATAACACATCTCAAATCACAATAATATGTAAGTCAGATTAGAGTGCATCAATGGTATGTTTAGGAGATTTTTATTCATATGACCAAAAATGGTTAAGAACCTAAGGCAGTGATTATTCCCAATTATAAGTTGGTACCCACCAGTGAATTGCAATCTGATTTTTGGTGGGTCATGAAACTGACAAGCTGATAGCTGACAAGGAAAATATATTGAGCTTTGCCTGCTGAGCTGAGCCTCCTAATGCTACTCAGGAATTGTCGTGTTGCGTTGCTGATCTTGCTGCCGGAGGATCCCGCAATTATAACCTTACACCACCTCAAGTATCACTGGTGGTACAATCAATCAATCAATCAATCAATCAATCAATCAATCAATCAATCAGGTACTTATATACCGCTTTTCAACATGAAATTCACAAAGCGGTTTACAGGCAAATAGTAATAAAAATAAAGTTAAATGGCTCCCTGTCCCAAAGGGCTCACAATCTAAAAAAAGGCAGATCACCAGCAACAGCCACTAGAAAGACTGTGCAGGGGTGAAGAGGTACAATTACTCTTCCCCTGCTAAATATGAGAGGAACACCACTTGAAACAGTGCCTCTTGCCCAGTTAGCAGGGGTAAGTACTTCTCAACTTCTGGTTGAGAAACGATACTCTAAGCTATATACCCAAAAGTTTTTGAATAGATGGCATTTTCAAATGCAGGGGGATTTCTTAATAGATGAAGAATATTTCTTGTTCCAAGGATTAAAAAAATTACTCTTTTAAAACTGTACTTGTCAACTCTTCCTCCTTTCCTGCAAGAGGCTGCCAGCTGAGGTTGATGACTCTTAAATTCTTTTTGTAATTTGGTGGTCTTGCAATATTTACCAATTTAGTTCTGTATTCTAGATATAACACAATAGTAAAGATTACCTTTAGTGACAATTTTACTTGATTGTCAAGCTATACATACACTTAAAAGAAAACAAGCTTCTTTATTCTAGACTTTACAATGTTGATCAATATGTTTTCTTTTAAGAAATTCAGGTGATAGGAATTGTACCCTGGTGGTAGGGTGGTATTGAAAATTCCAATTAGTAAATCTATTTTCCTGAGCCAAGTTGTTCAAACCTTCCTGATCATCAATATGGAATTGTAAATTGGCCATAATATACAGTAAATTGGAGCCAAATAACTACTTGACTAGTTCTACATAGCCAAAGAGAATTTGGGCTTGTGTTTCTTCAGCGACAGCCTCCCGTGCTGCAAGGTAAACCTCTTTTGAAAGTGAGAGGACTTTGAAAAGCCATTTGTAGTGTAATGTGGGGATGTACCTCTTCAAAGGAAGAAGTGCAAGATGTTGCTGAGTGTTCTTCGATGAATCTTTGAATCCATGTTGCTCTAGTTAGGTTCTTGCAACGTGTTCAGTTCCACATATGTGCTATTATGCTGACTAATATAATTCTGAAATAGCGATGACAGCTATAAGACAAATGCAAGCAAACGCTTTTATTAATGGTTTTCCTATTTTTATAATCCGATAATCATTTTTAATGAATGAATTATAAATACCTAAAACATGTCAGTTGGTACTTTGCACGGAGATAAAACCCTTTTTTCCCAATTAGTCTCACAACTTGCTGCATCTGGAATGAATACCATTTTTGTTCAAGATCATATAACCCTGCACTATGTGAAAATAACCTCTCACACAAGTATTTCATTACAGTTCTGCTAATAACTGTGGTTGCGCTTCATGTATTTGATCCAAAAGCCCAGTAAAATATATCATTTTAAAGCATATTAAATGCATGCATAACTGACATGCATATTCTTGAAATTAACTGGCCTGTAGGTTTATATTTTTCCATAAGCAGTTTCTCATTTAATAGAACCATGCATCTTATCTTGCACAGTTATGTAGATTCAGCATGACAAATGGCAAACTTATTCAAATGTTAATATATATGCAACTAAGAGACAAGGCTAGCTCTCCTGAATTATGGAGTTATGTACACAATTAGTTTTTGTATCTTATATTACAGACAGAATCCACCAAGGCGGAGAATCCAAGCATCAAGAAATCTCTCTTTCCTCTTTTTAATTCAAAGAATCATTTAAAGCATAGCTCTTCTTTGAAAAAGATTCCTGTAGTCCCTCTACCTATGGTATTAACTTTTAAGAATGGTAGCACTGAATAAAAGAAACACTCCAGTAAATCTATTTTACTGACCATAATAGCATGTATTCTCTTTTCATGGTGTCATAGTCAATTCATGCATGTTAAGCACCTTGAGCTAGTTCTACAAATTCAAGGCTATGTTTCTTATTTTTTGAAATACAAAAAAGCAGTATTTTATTTTTTTAAAGGATAAGAGCAGGTGCTGTAAACCATTAGCTACAACTTCTTCTGTATCAAAAAAAGGACTTCTCCTTTCTATTAGTATTATAAATTTTAGTTTTAGCAACAATGTTGCTTATATTGCTTTCTGCTTTGGTTAACTAAATGAGATTTCCATGCAAAAACAAAATCCATTTTAATTCATTTTGCTGCAGAATAGTGTAAAACTGATATTTATTTTCTCCAGGTTTTATAATGATCAGCTGCCTTATTACTTTAAATTGGGAGAATAAAGGCTAAGTCCCTTACAGTAAATGGCTTTACAGGTTTTTAATCCTAAGCTTCATGTGCTAAGAAAGAGCTATCTAACTAATCATTTACCTCTTCTCTGCTCTTAAGTAAGTCCACTAATGCCTAAAACACAAAGCAGATAAACTTAACTGTAATTTCTCCTGGCAACTGACTTGTTGCATTACTGCATACTCTGGTAATTAGAAGCTTTTTTGTATTCGGGCTACAGCATCCTTACTTTTATGTTGGCAAAGAATAAATGGCGTACACATGATGCAGCAGTAATAATCCTCTAAATTCATATTTTGATCTTTTTTCTTATGGGAATCCTGGTTTTTGTGGAAATAGCTCATGATCTTAACAGCAGTATGGAATGCTCTTTGAAATAAGGATGGAACACAGCAATGCACTTATTTAACTGCTCTCTCTCTCTTTACAGTGACTTGACTAACAGCATGTGAATGTTTTAAGGGTGGAGGTTATAACAAATCTGCATGGCATCTACAAATATGGTGATTAATATGGAAATTAAAAGGGCATTGAAATAATGGGCTTCACCTGCATTGCTTTGATCATGGAGGCACAGAGAATGGGGCAGTGGAGCTTCTTTCTGTCAACACCAGTTTTTTTTCCTGTGTTGCAGATGCCTGGAAGTGATAGTCAGGATCTTTTGGCATTACAGAAAGCTATTCATTCATCTAATCATCCAGCCAGTAGGCAGAAGGATTGGCATGCTGACAAAATGACAGAAATCCAAACTCATGTAAGTAAAGCAACAACTTCATTTTGGTTTGTGGGCATTAAGGTGTCTAACAGGTGGTTCATTCCACAGTGAATAACAGGTAGGGCTGTTAGGTTGTAATCCAGAGCACTGCTCCCTCTAACGTGCATGGCCAAGTGACCATGCACCTCCAAGCCAAAGACTGCCCATCTTCACTGAATGTCCAGAGACTGCATCAGGACACAGTCACAATGCCATGCAAGTCCAGAAGGGTTCTCTGCACCAGCAAACACTGCTAGGGTACACTGAGCCAGAATATCTGTATCTTTTCAAATAATTTCCTTGAGCTACTTTCCCAGGTTCAAAGGATTTAAATTTGTATTATTTCTGAAAAATGAAAGCAGAGGAATTCAGCATGGTTATGTTTGATGCATCATTTGGTTTGGGACCTGGGTACCTAAAATATCACCTGTCACATCAGCTTGCCTGGACACTGCTGTTACTGGTTGTGGTGTTAAGAAAATTTATATACTGACTTCAGAAAACCCTCTGGACCTGACCAGAGCACAGCTCTGGTTGCCTTCGGAGGGCCCAAGTGGGACCTTCCCTTACAAGTTCAAAACCTGCGGAGTCTGAAATCTGCTGGTCCTGAATCCATGGATATTGTTGGCTCCCCTGTAGTTTGACAGCCCAGTCCTATGCAAGTCTAATCAGAAGTAAGACACTGGACCTGCTTCAAGGTAAGGACTGCAGTCTGAGGAAATCAAGTCTGGAAGAGGAGGGGGGAATTATATCAAGATTTGGGATATTTTGTGAATGCTAAAGGAATGTGGTATGTTCCTTGCAGTGCTCAAAATTATCTGTGTGCCTCAAGTTCTAGAGCATAATAAGATATATATTGGGGTATAAAGTGAAAAACATAGCTCTAAAAAGAAATATCAATTTTTACAAGTGGAAATAAACCAAAATATTGCTGCACTATGGGCAGTACATTAGAAAGTGGGCTTAAAGGCCTTTTTTGTTCTCTGTTTTTCAGAGCCAGCCTTTAAAATCCCTCCGCAAGCTATTACACCTTTCCTCCTCTTCAAATCATTCTATTCCTTCTGAACCCCGATTCCAACCCTTACCAAGTCAGCCAACTAAAACTTCTTTTTCTGAAGTCCGGATTCACCCTATAAGTCAAGCTTCCACAAGTAGCAGCAGCAACATACGACAAGAGTCCCAGTCAAAAAGTAGAACACTCCAGATCCCGGGCCAGATGGAACCAAGTTGGCATCCAGTGAACAGGAGTGCTAGTGATGGGACCGCATACTCTGATCAGATGCCTTCTAAGAGTGGGCAGAATGGGCATACATATAACCGAACAAACCGATCTCGCATGCCAAACCTGAATGACTTAAAAGAGACAGCCTTGTAATGATACTCCCGGAAATGCTATGCAGGGATTTATCTAGGGGTCTGGTGGTGCTGGTGAATCGTAGTAGTTGACTGTATTCTCAGCTTTATGAAAGGTGTGCAATATTGAATACGTGGACCTACTGTTCAGTACCACGTTAATAGATCATACAGTGAAATGAACTTTATTAATTGCCATTCATCAAAGCTCATGACAACAGAATGTGCACTTCAGGGAGAATGAACTTTATTGCCCTTTTCTCTCATTCTGCATTCCAGTTTAGTGCACATCTTTGTCTGAATGCTGTACAGGCACTTTTGGGAGTTAAAAGAAATGTCTTTAGACCTATGCCCTTATGAAATTTTTTGCTGCCTAGATTTAATTTTTTTAAGTGGGGTTTCTGTGATACATTTGTATCCCAAATAAGGGTTTAAAGTTCAGTTGTATGTCTTTCTTTTGTTTTTTAAACTTCCATATTTGATAGGATTTGTAATATTTATTTATTATCTAATACGTATTGTTATAATCATATCTTAAGTTACAACGCAAAGTTACTTTCAGCTGTTCAAAACATTGTGATGCAGTGCAACAGCTACAGTAGTTTCTATAAAAAACTAAACTAACATTGCATCAGGAGTATTTTATTATATACATAAATATATATATATATATATATATATATATATATGAATATATATATACATGGTATATAATTGTCTTTTATAAAATATATTCATTTAAAAGAAAAGTATTGTTATGACACTATCTGCCATATTTTTATACATTTGTGATATAAAGTGCAGTATTATTCTAATAAAAGGGAACTGAATGTGGATCCATGTGACTGTAACAACATGAATTTTGCTCAGCTGTTAGATGCAGTGATATTGGTAACAAGCAAAATACAACAGTGATTTTCAGGCTTTATTTTAATTTTTTTTTTCTTAGAGGTATTGGCTGAAATATATGAAACCATAAAATCATATCTTTCCCCTAAATGTGTGCTTAGCTTTCCCCATTGGTGTTAATGGAAGATAGGCATCTGAATTATGATGGCAAAATCCTAGTATCCGTCATACAGGAAAATTCACCCATAACAAGCGTTAAAGCAGATGCTGTTCCACTCAGTACTTGGGGGTGACCAAAGAGCCACAGCATGAGTTGCAAGTGGCAAGCCAAAAGTTGGCATGACACAGCACTGTAAATCATGGTATATGATTATAGGCCTATGTATGTTCTTTGCACTTTGTTTGAAATTGTACTATCTAGAAAGTAAAATATTGTATTCCAATGTAAAAGAAGCTGTGGCACCTTCATTTGATTTTAGGATTTAATAAAAACTGTAATATTCCTATTTGAATATGGAAAGAGTTTTTTGATGAAGCTTAATTTTTCTCCTTTAACTCCCATAAGAATATTTATGGGGATATTAAAACTTCTGAATATTTTCTAATTTCCTGTAGAACATTATTTTAAAAAATAATTACTTTTATGAAGTAAATTCATAGTTTACTATATGTAGGACCTAATACATAGGTCCTACATAGGTCCTTTCTCTTGCTTAGAATTACTTACAACTCAGGAAAAATGTAATTGGAAAACATGTAGTAAACCCCATAATAAAGCTGTATAAATAACAAGAGGACAGTAGTGTCAGAACAATACATCTTAATTCACTAGACTTACAATCTTATCCATTGTTCATGACATTAATTGTTGTGCTTTCCTCGTATTATTCTATTTTTCCCCTCAAAAAATGAACCTGGAAAGCAGAAAGTGCTTTGGGTGATACTTAATTATTCACTAGCATAGATTGAGGGGAGGTTTTTCTGGGGTACATGGTACAGCAAAGTTATTATAAATGTGATAAAAGTTTAGCAGACTTCATCCAGTTTAGTAGACTTCAGTCTCTTGCAACAGTGTAAAACATTGGTTGCAAGAAGTGTCTATTTTCTCATTTTGAAAATGGATATTGAAACAATTCATAAAAAATGAGTAGATCCTGTCTGTGGGAAGCACTGTGGGTAACGTGGAACAGCATGGTGTCACTTGGTAATACCTGGATGTGTCCATTTCATTCCTAAGATGTATGTTTGATCTTCTATAAATATGACAAGTCTCTTTCCTATACATCCCCTTGATCCGTGGGTGAATAACTAAATTTTCCAATTTCAAAAAAGTCAATCTTGTTTCTAGACTGGCGCTCTAAGCAGTACTGTTTGAATGTTACCACATGTAGCTTTTTAGATGGCTCTGGTCTTTGTCAATGAGTAATACTATCTTGCTGGTAACTCGCACAATTTATTTCTATGGCTGTTCATAGCCTTTTGATTTATGGAAGCCTCTAATTGGATGCTGAGCTTCCAATTAAGCATACTAGAGAAATGATTGTTGTACATTCAGGTGTTTTAAATGAGAATTGCTGTTTTCAAGCATAAATCTGAAAATGTGTGATTTGTGTGCATGTGGTCCAAATTATAGGAAACTGCTTTGACATTGTCTTGTGTAAATTCCTTTTAGTTAAACTTAAATGGAGCTGTACATTATGCTTGAACATATGCAATTTTCAGTCTGTTAACAAGAAGAGCAAGTTTTATTCCAAAGGGTTGTGATAGAAGATTTTGCACTTACCAGTAATTTGGCTCCTGGTATCCAACTTGTGACATGTTAGTCTTGTAAATGTGCTACGACATCCAAAAACTGTATTAGACTAACAGAGGTTTACCAGCATCATAAGAAAAGCCTATTATACATTGAAGTGTGTGCTTTCCTCTTCACTGGGATTAGAAAAGTAATTTGCTATACTCTGATAGTTTTACCAAGAATCAAGAAGCTAAACTGAGTTGTCTTGCTTATTTGATGGTATTGCTGATATAAAAGAATCAGTTAGTGTTTTGTAAGCTACTATAAAATGGCATACGTTTCCTCTAGGCTTTTAGGGATCCTTTTTGAAAGGAAAAAGTAGACCTTAGCATATTTAAAATGATCCTGAAAGAAAAGTTAATTCTTCTCAAAATTGTCCAGGAGTGCAATAAAAATGTCAAAAAGAGGGATAGGTCAGTGAAATGTATTGAAGCCTGTCTAAATGGCCTTTTGACAGCAGGAACTTGGTTTCTCAATCCTATGTGTACTACTGAGATAAATATACTGAGAGATTGTCAGCTTTGCTAAAATAGTACAAAGAGAAACAAATGATATTTTGCTTGATTCTCAGGAAAAAGAAGCAAAAATCTGTACATTTTGCTTTACCATTTCATATAGTTTCTTCTACTTCAATTTGTTTTTTTTCATAGAGTACTTTTTTATGTTCGTGAGGGGAGTGACTGCCATTCCCTATTTTTTGGAATTGGCATACTTTTATTCACAGCTTTACTACTTCAGCCCAAGATTTGAATGTATGGGTTTCAGGCGTTAAATGTTATAACATGCGTTAATTTTGCATCAAGTCCTATGCTTATAAATTTTGGGATTGACATTTCCTTCTTTCGTAGACTTTTTGGAAACCCAAGGTAAGTATATTCTAGAAGAATGTATAACAATGACTTGATGGGGTCTTTAATATTACATTTGGCATGTTTGTAAAAAATCTTTTTACGTGAAAGGATTCCCCTTGCCACCAAAAGATTGTGCAGAATATTAGTAAACCACAGCAGTTGCTTGGTTTCCTGTTGCCTTAAAGTTCCAATTTTTTTTACACTTTTTATGATAATTCAGCTAAAAAGGCACTGCAGTGATTGTTTCAAAATACTCTAAAATAACTAACAGAGCAGGAGAACCAAGAATCAGAAAATAATTTTAGCCTCCACTTTAAATCCCAGTTTGCTTTAAAATTGTGTAAGTGTGGAATTGGAAGAGTACAGGGATGTATGTTGCAGTTCTGTTTGAATATTTGTGTTAGTGATGCTCTGAGACAGAATTCTGAAATTCAATCAGATCTTTACCTAAAACATTCTCAAATGTGTAGTCTGACTTTGTATAACCACAATGCTGTGATAAAGGCTGTTGGGGAGGGGGACACTAGGCAATAGTGAAAGTCTTTTCAAATGCATTAGGTTCTGGACAAACAGTATACATTTCTAAGCGGAGTACCAGTGTCCACTATGGAAAATGCCTAATTAATTGAAGCAGACTCCGTGTATGTAGCAAGGGAAGTGTAGCTCAGTAGTCTTCAAGAAACATATTTGAGCACCTATCTTAATAATCTTATAACATCCTTTAAACCAGGATATTCTAGAAAAATAGGTGCCTTCCTTCCTTATCCAAATTCCTATTCACATGTTCCTTGGCATATGCTGATTTGGCTCATATACTAGAATTGTAGCAAATTAGGACAAAAGCCATTTTTTTTCTAGTTTCCAATATAAGCTAACTGATATTCAAATAATTTTTAATACAACATAATTGTTTCCATAATGAGCTAGCATGGAGGTGGCTCTTTCCCAGTATCTGTGAATCTATTTTTACCAGCCTATTTCATGTCGTTCAGCATTGTGACAGCCTTGAAAGAGACCTTCCCAACACATAATGCACATGTCACAATTCCATGAGATCATTATTGACTTTAGTTCATCTAATGGAATGTTTCACATGGAAAATACTTCAATATCTTTTTTTAAATAGATGCCATTCTAGATATTTAATAAGTTCACCGAATGCTGTTTTATTTAAACCTCTTGCATCGGAGCCGTCTTTTTCAGTCAGTCATTGCCATTTGAATTATTCCAGTGTCAGTCTTCTATGAATTACCTTTAAATCGGCATCCTGCTTCTGAAGAATGTAACAGAATTCATACAGCTGGATAAGTGGCCAAGCTCTTTATGAACAAGCAGTTGCAATACAGTACCATTGATTTTGTCCTTTATAGATGATGTTTACTCAGTATACAACTAAATAGTTGTAAGCCTCTGTAAGACAATTGTTGTTGCTAAGAAGTTGCACTGCTGACCCTTCCAGTTACCTGTATCGGTCAGTCTCCTCTCCTAGTAATGACACTTGATGTTTGCTTCATGTCTTCTGCTTTATGATCTCTTAACAGCCTATATGTATGAACAGTAGGCCTTTATTTCAGATTGTGAGAAGTGCTTCCTAATGAACTGTAAGCCAGCTTAGCACATGCCCCTCCTTGCATCACTTTAAGTTTTTTTTCTTTTTCTTTCGGTTGCTTTTGACTAATTTTCATGTAGTTTCAAATATTAGGTTGCCTTGTTCTTTGCTCTAGAGAATATTATCAGGGAGATATAGGCCTTATTACTCCACCCTGTTTGCTGTCTTACTCAGAGAAGACCATTGTTAGACTTCCTCAGGACATTCATCACTTAATTTGCCGGTTTGTCCCAGAAAGCAATCTTACCTCATTCTACTTCAGCTAAATCGTTCTTTTAAAGGCTTTAGGGGCACCAAAACTCAGTTCACTGGGCATCAGTCTTCTGTGGCTCTCTTTTGAAAACTACCACTGAAATACAAGGTGGTTTCTAAAACACATAGAACATACATTTGAGTTTCTAAAAATAGATCACCTGATACAACAGTGTGTTTTTGTTTTATGGTCACCAAGTATACATTCAATGGATTAGTTTGAATGGACAGGACTCTGTAATTCTTAGGACAATACAGGAGTTCTCAGGTGGTTGGAAATGTCCTGCTTTCCCCCTCTTTTTCTACCTCAGTGTTATTTTAAGAGAATTATAGTGAAGGACATGAGTTATTCAAAAGTGGTACATTTTGACCTATAAATCTGTATTCTCTGGGGAGGAAAAATGCCAAATAGGAATCTTCAGGGAAAAAATATCTTTGGCCGGTTGTTAAATATGCTTGGAAATCAGGACTGCTTAGATCTCCATTGTCAAAATATTGAGTGAGAGCGATTGAATAAACGGGGGAGAAACTATTTTAGAGAGCTTGATAGTTTTTATAAAGGATTCAGGAAAACCAAAATAAGATTGTGAAGGCAGCTTTCCAGGCTGTGGATGAAAATTACCCACATTCACTATCCCTAATAAGAAAATGTCATACACACAAGCTTACATTGTCCCATTTTCTGTTGTGGAAGAGATGTAATGTGATAGTAACCTTTTTAATTTTTGAATTAAAACTTTGAGAATATGTTGGGTATTTGAAGAAGATTTCATTCCAGCTAATCAACTATTTGTAAAGTGTTTATAGACCTCTTTGTATCATGTTGTGATTACACCTTATCAGATTGTTTTTAGGCATGTATTCCATTGTTAACACCTGTATATTTTTTTGTTTATGTAAATAGTATATGAGAGACACACAATTTATCCTGTGTTTAACCTTTAATTATCCGCATGGGAATTATTCATTTTTACTGAGAACAATGTATTTTTGAATGGGCCTTCCAAAATATGTCTTTAATAAAAATGCAGGTTTTGCACTAGAATACTGAGGTTGTCATCCCTACTGTACTCAAAGCATTTCAAGTGTTTGTTTGAAGTTTCCTTCAATCTTGCTGACTTGATCTTTTAGTTACTCTGCTGCTTTTATCCCTTTTTAATTTGGCTGAAGGTCTCAATAAACATGCTTCTCAAAATGTAGCTCTGACTCTCTGAGACATTTGAATTATGCCACTGTTGAACCATTTTAAGTTCATATAACAGCAGTTTTATTTACGTATAATGGTTTGACTCTGGACACTTGGTATAGGCAACATTCCTTTTACATCTTCGGCTTCATAATCCTTGAGTAGCAGAGGATTCCATCATGCAAACAGCATTCTTCATTTTTTTTTCTCCACTCTAGATCAGTTGATGGTACATCTATTGATCTTTTTATTATGGAATTTTTTCCATAGTTTACCCCAAGCAGGACAATAGCCAAGTAACTGTTGTGGTTCAGCTGAAGCAAATTCACAGCTGAGGCTTGTATTTGAATCCCAAACCCCACAGTATTTATGTAGATATGAGTTTCCTTTCTTTTAGCATTAATCTTCCCATTAGAAAAAGCCTCTTTGTGCAATGGAGAAAAATATGATTCATTTATTAAAGACTGAACTAAATGGGCAATTATAATTCTCTGAATATCCCCTCTTTTTTACCTCTATGCAACAATGGAGGTAGTACAGATTTAGCTGGAGGAGTACCATGTCTATAAAAATCTCTCCAGGTGCCTTCATGAGGGAAAGGTATGTGCTTGGTTTCCCCGTTCAGATGGGAAAGCAGGTGGAGGGTGGGGGTAATGGGTAGACCTTTTTCAGAAAAATGCCAAGGGCATGGAAATCCCCTCCCTTTGGTGCTGCAATCAGATTGACATACCACTGTCCAGCTGCTCTTCCATTTCCTTCACTCACACATGCTTCCTGACCTCTTGACTTTGTAATCTCCATATTATGTACATGAAAATGTATTTGCTGTTCACAGTAGTTAAAATATTGTTGGAAATGGCGGCTGAGAAAGCTGGGCCATCTGACTTCAGGTTCAAAGAAATGTGTACACAGTACTGTGGTCAGGTTCTGAACAAGTTACCCAATCTGGCGCCAATATTCTGTATTAAACATCAAACTAGCAGGCTTCTTAGTTACTTGGTCATTAAGTGACAGGTTAACAACAGTTGCAGGCTGGGCCTGTTCACAGGCAAGGTCCTGGACCTCACACCACACCACCCCTGAGTGTCACTGCCCCCCCCCATTCACTTTAAGCTCCAGAGACTTGCACGCAACAAAAACTGGAAGTATTGAGTAAAAGCGTTCTGGTGCCTTCAGAACACTTCCAGAGCAGACATGTCATGTAGCGGGTACATGGGGGTACGCACGTACCCGTTCCTAGGATTAGGGCTGGCCCTGCCCATTCGCCCGCCCACTTGTCGACTCCATTGGCACTCTGCTCCGCCCCCTGCAACGTTTGAATTGCCTGCATGTTTGAGTTGCCTGCACGTTCTCAGAGCTAGGCAGGCAGGCAGCGGAGCGAGGGAGACCGATGGCAGCAGCGGCATGAGCAGGTAGGCTGCCTGGGGCTCCCTCCCGAGGAGGCGCGGCGGTTCCTGGGGAGGGAATCGGTAGCCTGCGCGACGGCCCTGGAGAAGGCCCGGGATTCCCAGGCCTTCTCCCGGGCCGCTGCGCGGCCTACAGAGGAAGCGCGGCAGTTCCTGGGTTACGGCTATGTCCTCACTTCCGGTGGGCGGGCCGCAGCACAAGTGCCAATCAAAAGTGAGTACCTATTGCTAAATCATTTAGATGCCATTACTGTTCCAGAGGCCAGCGGGGCACAGCATGCGACCCACCTGTCCTTGAGAGGGCCCCAGAGGGCAGCATGGCAACAGCAAAAGCAGCATGGCAGCAATGGGCACAGCCCTCCCATTCCAGCAGCATGGCACCCAGGACATTTTCCCTCTCCACAATAATGGTAGGTTCACCATTGGTTAACAGCCTGTTCCCCATTCATTTTTTTCCAATTGCTCTTTATAGCTACTTGGTAGGTCTGTGCATATGGCAGAGGAGGAAGTGGTTCAAACAAAATGATTCATGTTCATCCAATCTGTAATAACAGCAGAAAGTGAAAGAACTTGAAAATTTTGTCTTGACCTTCGGCAGTTAGATGAAGACAGACTGCATCTCAATGGCTTTTTCCTCAGAGGTGAATATAATTTGGTATTATATTCCAAATATAATGGAATATAAAGGCAGCTCTTTAAGGGGCTTAGTTTTCCCCACTTTTACTACATGGGATTTTTTGTAGCTGTGATACTGGTGACTAAATCTAGGACTCTTCTACATGTAAAGAAGAGCCCTGCTAGATCAGCCAAAGGTTCGTCTAGTCCAATTTCCTGTATCTCATAGTGGGCCACTAGATGAAACTGGGAGCACGCTGGGAACAAGATGCATTTGTATACTGTTGCTCACTTGGCACTGAGAGGCTACTTCTAAAACCCTGAGGTTGCATACAGTTATCCTGACATAACTTGTGATGGACTTTTCCTCCATAATCTGTCCAATCCTTTTTTTTAAAGATATCTAGGTCCAGTGCTATAACAATGTCCTATGGCAAGGAGTTCCACATATTAATGACACACTGAATAAAAAAATACTTCCTGTTTGTTTTAGTTCTCCCACCAGCCCCCTGGTTCTGGCATTGTACAAGAGGGAGAAGAACTTCCTCTATCATTCCATAATGTATATGTCTCAGAGCGCAATCCTCTCTGAGGCTTCAGCAGCTCTGCAGTGGCAGAGGGGGACACAAACATGCCATAAAGCATGTGTGCGCACCTAGAGAGCAAGCAGTGCCGGCAGGGAGGCTTTGCACTGCCCCACAAGTGCTGCATCCAGCCTGATGGCAGACAGCTGCTGGCAAGATTTGTCCCAGGGCAAGGTAGGAGGGGGGGGTCAGAGGGGGGGATGGGGTGTTTTGGGATGGGGAGGGTGAAATGGGAGCAGAACAAGCCTGGGTATGGGATTGGTAAAGACCTTCTCTGCCATATTGGACCCCCCATCCTGAGCTACCTGTTGGTGCCGGCTGACAGAGATCTAAGTAGCCCCACAGGGCAGGCCAAGGCATTACCCAGGGTACAGGGAAACATATGCCCTTACCTGGAGGAGACCTCCAGCCTGCTCCTAAGCTGCATCGGGTGCAGCAGTTTAGTATTGGGCTGCCCATCATATCCCCCCTCAGGCACCTTTCTAGCCTGAAGAGCCTCGACCACTGTAGTCTTTCCTTGTAAAGGAGGTGCCCACCCCCAACTCACTGTTTCATAACTTTTTAACTGCATTGTTTCCAGTTCCACTGTATCCTTTTTGATGTGAGGACTAGAGCTGGAAACACTACACCAGATGTGGCCTTACCATTGATTTGTACAATGTCATAATAATCTTTGTTTTGTCCTTAACTGCATGCTGGGTTGAAACTTTCATTGGACTTTCACACGCACACCTGATCTCTCCTGATCCATCATAGACAGCTCGGAACCCTTTAGCATACATATGAAATTTTGATTTTGTACCCCGACATGCATCACTTTACACTTACTTACATTGAAGTGCATCTGCCTTTTTGCCTCCCATTCCCCCAGTTTGCAGAGATCCTGCTGGATTTTTTAGCAAACTATTCTTGTCTTCACCCAGAAAAGTTTATTGACATCTGCAAACTTGGCCCCCTTGCTGCCTATCCCCACCTGCAGGTCATTTATGAACAAGCTGAAAAGCTCCGGTCCCAAGACTGATCCTTGGGGTACATGGGTTTTTACCTCCCTCCATGGTGAAAATTGCTTCTCTGCTACCACTCTCCTGTTCTTCAACCAGTTCATAATGCATAAGAGGACCTGCCCTTTTATTCTCTGACTGTATGCTATAATAAACGTTTTCAAAAGAACTGGTCAAACATGCCTTTCTTGTAATGTGTGGTTTCATCCTAAGTTTCTATTGATCCTGTGCAGTCCATGCTGCTCTGCACTGCCCTTTTATCAGTTGGAACTGTGGCTTGTATTCAGACTCCCGTGGAGCAATGTTGATGAGAAATCACTCTACACTATATCGGTATTCTATAAATTCCTGCTTTCCATCATAGCTCAATTCACCAGGCAACAATGCCAACCCAGCCAGAGGTGTGAAAGTAATGGATTTCAGGAAGCAATTAAATCCACTTTCATTTGGGCCACTTTGGTCATCACTTCAACGTCAGTCCACATGAAAAACCCATTTCATTTATTAATGGCATACTAAAAGTTCTGCACACTTGTTAGAAGATGAATTTAAATATAGGCAACAATTCACTTTCTTTTTTTTAACTGCATAGTACCTTAACTTATTTCCGTTCAAGACTCAGATTTGCCTCAACTAGGGTTGATGTAATAGACCGTGATTTGTACCAGGCCATGTTAGTGGATTAGCATGCCAGTATAAAGCAGCAATGCTTTTGAAATTTTAGACTAACTTTACTGACCTATAGTTGTAGCAAGCTGCCTTGGATTCTTTTGACACTCCAGTGAGCTGCTCCCTAACAGATAGTCAAAAGAACAGACAACCGAATGGGCAAACACTTCTTTCCACTGCATGTGCTTACTCTGTGGAACACCTTGCTACAGGAAGTGGTGACAGTATCTGGTCTAGGTGCCTTTAAAAGGTGATTGGACAAATTTCTAGAAGTCCATCATAGGCTACAAGCCTTGATGGGTAGGTGCAACCTGGTTTTAAAAGTAGGCTAGTCAAGAATGCCGGGTGCAAGGGAGCGGCAACAGGATGCAGGTGTCTTGTGTGCTCCCTAATGCCACTGCGATATAAGAAGCTGGACTAGACGGCATTTTGGCCTGATCCAGCAGGGCTCCTGTTTTTATGCCAGTGCAGAAAATACTGAAACGGTAATGGAATGATGCAACCATGGACTTTGAGGGTAATGTAGGACACAGATCAGTGTCGCATGCAGCATGGAATGAACCCTACATTGTGGCATCACAATGTAGATAGATACGCAGCCATCCTTACCAATGGCGGCTGTGACAAGCAACGCTGCTGAACAGAAGAGATACTGGCAGAAGGCAGAGTTTGAGGGGCATGAGGAGGAGCAATGATGCACCTACATGACATCCTAAGGGTTGGGAATGTTAACACTTGGAAGTTTACAGCCCAATCCTAACCAGCATTGGAGCAGGCGAGCCAGTAGGCGAATCCATCTTCCCTCCACCCTCAAAAGCCCCCGCACCAGCCGAACTCGGCCGGTGCTGGGGCAGCTTATCGGTGCCCATCTGTGATGTTGCTGAGCTGATGCTGCTGCCTGCGTGAGCCCAGCACCCCTCCTGCCAACACAGTCTTACCTTACGGCACGTTTGGGACAGCACTGGGAGGCGGCTTATGTCAGCTCTTTTGGATGGCGCCCTCAGTCTGGCAGAAGACGACGAGCTATGTAGACTACCAACGTGTCAGCTATGTTTATCCAACCCACTTGCGTTAATATAGTTTCATGCTGCATTACATTACTGGGATATTTGACCCTGTTTCCTGTTAGTGTCGGATATTTCTCCTAGTGCTTACTGATACCAGAGTCCACACCAGTTGTTTGAATGACTGGTTCTCATTAATCCTCACACTGCATCTTAAAGAGGGGAAAACAAATCCTATTTTATGTTATCCTTTTGCTCTGCTGACAACTTTTCTAGAAATTGAAAACAAAATAATCATGCACCACTATCTTGCTGTCTCTTGGTACCACATGTTCCTTGTGTGCTTCCTTGTGTGTTATGGCTCTTCCCACACATGCCCTACGATGACTACCACCATTCTTAATTGGTTTCACTGGTATAGTGATATGTGTGTGTTTGTATGGCCCCCCCACTGGAGCAATACCTCTTCACATTTAGTGTGGAAAAAGAAGCTCAGCTTCAACATTCCAGCACCACATTTGACATTTTCTACAAGCTGTGTTCTGTTCCTAGATTGTAACACATATGCTGTTTTGAAGCTTTATAGGCTGTCAGCTATTTTAGCATTCTTTCTCTTTCTTCAGAATGCATCATTCACTCTTGAATCAAGAAAGGAATCCACTTATATAAGTTGCAGTTCCAACAATTGGTATAAAATTGCAGGCATAAAATTGTAGGAGAAGCCATTGCTTCTTTGGAAACATGCATATTATCACTCATGAGTGCAATTATCATATTAAGGCAGATGCTCTGACATGTCTAATACAGTGTAATCTGCTTACATAATAGCCATCTTGCTACAGACAGATAATTGCATATACTGGGGGTTGAAAATAATTTTCCATAGATAATCACAAGATACAAACTGACTAGGTGGGTAAAATTAATATAGTGCTTAATATAGTGCTTCTGTGTGGCAATATAACCAGCACAAAGCAGTGCAAAGCAGCTGATTTGCACATGGTCCCTTTGTGCATTCTCTACATGCAGAGATGCATAGGGACCAACATTAAACTTGCACATCATACCTGCTGCATGCTCATTGTGAGCCAGAGGTTATGCAAATTTATTAGCATGCACATAGCCCCTCCCAGGCACCCATTTTTTCACCATTGCTCTTCTTGACAGTGGACAAGAATGGCAAAGGTGTATGTGCAATCAGGTATATGTATATAGACTTCATGTCCAATCAGATATGTAGAAATACATGCATGTAAGCCCTACTCCATATTGAAATTGCTGAATGCTCTATCTAATAAATTTATCTAAGCCATGGATAGGATACGATACAGAAACACAGTGGAGAGGCGCAGGAAGGTTTTTCAATGTTTTCATTTCTGTGCATATAAAAGATACATTTTTAATATTTAAAAAGAAGGGGGGAGATTGGAAGAAAGCACGATATTTTGTTCACAGCAGAAAAAACTACTGTTGTCAACCTATTGCGTAAAAGAGAAAAAATCTAATTACCTTTCCAGAATAAAAGTTTCTTCTAAATTATGTCATTGTTAACTGGTTTAAGGGTGCAATCCTAAATTAGGATTAGGCTTTTTAGGCACAGTTAGGCCAGCAAAGTTTGGTTGGCACCAGGGCCACCGTAAAGCGCGTTTGGATCACTCTTGGGATCAGGGAGGATGGCGCACGTCTATGTGCTGGCCTCTCTGACTCCGAGAGTGGTCCAAGCATATCTTAGGTGTCCCTTGTGCCAGCCAAACTCGGCTGGCCTAACTGTGCCGGCCTAACTCTAGGTTAGGATTGGCCCCTAAATGACACAGAGCCCAAATCTGACACAGATGAATGAATAAAGCCCAATTCTTTTCTTTCTTTCCAATTCTTGGGAATAAAGGTGTGCTCAGTATTCCTACCAGAAACAGAGCTCTAGTATTGGTTAGCAACTCTTTTCTTGTTGGCAGTTGCCTTTCTTGTTGTTTCTCTCTCCCATCCTTGGTTGCAAGATGAGTTAGAAACATAAGAAAAATGTGACCTGCATATCTGTATCCAAAATGCATACTTCTATGATTGCCTTTCCAGGGATACTAAAAAAAATGAATGCATCAAAAAGCTAACTTCAGAGATTGAAAACAGATACAGTAATATGCAGTGGATTCACTAACCCTAGAAACACATGGAGGGAAGCTGTAGTAACTGGAGCTTAAAGAATTTGTGCTCTTCCAATTCTTGACTCAAATTCATTATTCATTACCTCTGATATCAGAGTGTGTCCTCTTCAAATAATTTGCTTCAACCACCACCATTAAAATTGAAACAGAGGCGTATTTTTCTCAATTTTCATTGCCATTTTACAGAACCCAAACTCAATTATAAAAGCAAGTTACAATTCCTGATTTTGAAATATCAACCCTTTTGTGAATGCTGCATAGCAAATCCAAACTGTGGTAATAAAACCTTCCATTATGTAAAAAAACAAAAACCAAAAAGTACACAAACTGCAGCTCTCCATGTCACAATCGCAAAGTGCTTATTTTTCTTTTCTTTTTTTTCAAATTGGAAGTTTCAGAAGCAGTTTGCAATGATCTCCAGCACTGATGCTTTTTGAAAAAGAAAAAAAATTGGATAAGGGGACAAACAGCCCTGCCTTTAGGGTTAGTTTTATGCTTAAAAGTTTATTGCCTATGGGTGGGGTACAGAGTGACACAAATTCTTCCTTGCCCTCACCATTAGCACTTAAGTTGGCTTTCTGCTGAAACTTCATATGGAAGGGACACATGAAACTATGTAAAAATGAAGGAGGGTCTCTTGATCTTTGTCATCCCAGAAATCTTTAAGGCCCTTCATGACTTAGGCCCAGCCTATCTAAAGGACCGTCTTCTCCCATACATACAATTCGTCTTCTTAGATCGTCTAAAGGGGCTCTCCTTCAAATGCCCCTTCTGTCCCAAGTTGAAGGGATGGTAGCTTGGGGCAAGCCTTCTCTGTAACGGCTCCACCAATATGGAACTCCCTTCCAGAAGAATTAAGAACTACACACTCTGTCATGGCTTTTCAGAGAGGGTTCAAATCATGCCTATCTCGTCTGGCCTTTGGATGATGGTTGGCTGTATACCCTCTATCCCTCTGGGATACTGTCATAGTTTGTTTACTTCCCTGGTCAATTGTTTTCCCACCCTTCAAAGGGCCTGATGAGGAGAACTGGGTCTAGCTCCATTCTTGAACATTCTCTATGTTCAAGTTAAATGTTAAATGTTTTGTTTTACTTATTATGGTTACATTGTACTTTGTTGTTGTCTGTAAGCTGTCTTGGGCATTTGCTTCAGCATGGAAAAGGCAGGGTATAAATTCTTCGAATAAATTAATAAATAAATTAGATTTTCTGAAATCATATCGGTCCATAAACTTAGCTGCTGCCACAAATTCTGTTCAGCTGCACTTAACAAATAAGAAAGCCACAACTCTGTTGTTTTCAGAGAAAATCCTGCTTCAGGCCTTCATTAAGAGCCTTGATGAAAACTATAAATTACCCTTAATAATTATAATAAACCTATACACGTTGCCTTAATAATAATTATTAAAAGTAATAAACTATTATGTTAATAGACTAATAATAAACCTATTATGATTAACGTTAAATCTACTGTGTTACCACAACTTTGTGGGATATCAAATTTCAACAGGACATATAATGACCACCAGTGCAAATGCAGAAAAAGGATTCCAACTGGGTAGGTTGGCCAATGTACAAATACGAGGTCATTGTTAATAACGTTGCTTACAGCAGAACAGGTGGGGTTTTTTTTAATATCCACACAGAGTATTTTGTCTTTCAAGTGAATGAATTAAGTACATTTCGTAGCCTCCACTGGATGCTATGGACCGGCTGGGATCCAGGAGTAACACAGAGGTAAGTGAAAAACGTTTTATACTTACCTGCTCCACTGCTGCATTGCCCTCAGTGGGCCTACTTGAATCTGAACCAGCTCTTTAGCTCATAAATTTGAGTGGGTCCAGGAGGGCATGTTGAGCCTGGGCTGGGGGCATAGGATATCAGAGCCAATACCTGCCCTGATTCTCACCTGCAACTTACCTGCACATGGAACTTACCTCCTCTGCTCTGGAGGTTGTTGGCATGCACATGGCATGCCAGCACTTTGCACTTGTGGTCCTGGTTGTCCACTGCCCAGTAACTGCTTCATCAGCAGCTCAGGCCTTCCTCTGATGGAGCTCAAGTTCTGCCAGTGCAAGGCCCGCATAGTATTGTTGACTATGTTGACAATGCATTGTTGACAACAACCACATAGGGTTGTTGACCATGTTGGGTTGTACAGTAGAGGTTTATGTGAAAAATAGCAGGTACGTGGTGATAATCCAGTACAAAAAGAGAACAACTTGGTAAATCATTGAAATCACTTTGGCTTTATTACCGAGTGTGGTTTTAGGCTGATTTCCCAAGACCTTACATGTAAAAGATTTATCATCTATATAATAAACAACTTGGAAGCAGAGGCAGATCTAAGGGAGAGCAAAGCTCTAAGTTTTGCAAGAAGCCTTACCTTGCAGCGGAAATCATTCCTCTCCTGCACCATTTTAGCCAATCCTCACAGGGAACAGCAACATCTGGCGTTGCTTACTGGCTACAGCAGCAAGGGAGAGGAGGGATTTACATGACAGGGTAAGGCTTCTTGCAACACTTAGAGCTTTGCCCTCCCTGTAGATCTGCCTTTGCGAAGCTTTATACACACATAATAAGGTAATGGCATTACTTACACACTACTATATACTTACATCACGTTTACAGTGGTAATATTCTGGATGCTTGCTTAGACAAACTGAATCTACTAAATAATCACAAATTAGGATTTCTATTTTTGTTTTATTAATTTACCATAAAGAGTCTGTGTAAAGTTATACAAGAACAGAGATCCAAAAATTCTAGCACCTCTGATGAATTTGCCATTGCCAGAACTAAGACTGGTAAATTGGCCATAAAAAGCTAGAAACTATAGGGAGAGGGGAAGAGATGCAACGGCCCGCCCCCCATGCCCATACCTTGCCACACATGGGTTGGCCCTCTTCCCTGCCACACAGAGCTGCATCACCGGTAAGGTTTAAAGAATAAAAAAGAAATCACAAGACTATAAATTGTGAGTGCGTGTATCTTTTCTTTCACTAGGTGAAAGCAGCTTAGACTCAGACATCAGTCCTGATTTTATCTGACTTTGATAAGAAAAATTGAATAGGTCCAAGCTGCCCACCCAGTTGCAGCAGCCACTTTCTACAGCCACTTTGAGTCAGTGGTGGCGTGAGGGGGCCCCCGCACCAGGTGACGTGCACAGGGGGATGACACCACCAGGGACCAAAATTACTAAAATCGCAGTTTTAAAAGATAAAACCATCAAGCTATATACTGTTTGGGTGTGGAATTTCACCCTGAATCCAATGAAAAAAACTGGAGTGTAATATCTTAATACTATCAAAGGTTATGGCCAAAAAACCTAAAAACTAAATACAACTGTTAATGTAAAAATCACAATTTTTTTAAAATCGCGATTTTATGGAATAATAGCATCATGCTATATACCGTTCGGATGTGCAATTTCACCCGGAATTCAATGAAAAAATCCAGAGTGTAATAACTTCATTCTATCAAAAGTTATGGCCAAAAAACTGACAATACAACTTTTTATGTAAAAAATCACCATTTTTTAAAAAAAAAATCATTATTATGAGTCAGTTCTTATTTCCATGTATCAGAGCTAATACTAGTAATTGTGTGAGTAATCAAATTGGCCACAGGTTTTTGTTGGGCTCGTCCATCCCATAGACACATAATGCTCTTTCCTTTAGAAACAGACAAGGATAGTTGCAATGAAACTTCATTGAGTTGGACATTTTTTTCTTGAGCTGGGAATGCTCTCTGCAAACAGGAGCATCCTCACACATAAGGGAGCAGGACATGCTGAAACAGGGATGGAATGACAGCCTGAGGCATCCATTCATTCTGTGGTGTGACACTTTTGCAAGTATTGAGTGATAGCAAGGAGGGAACAATTGTCTTTGGAGGGCACACTGGTCAGACTTCCAGTAATAACCACAGTACAGCCTGACTGGCATTAGCAAAGCCTGACAGAGTACAATGACGACTGACAGCAATTCTTAGGAAAAACAATGGTAGGGGAAATGCTTTTCTTTTTTTCTTTTTTCTCTCTTTGCACAGATCATTCCCTGCATTCGTTGACTAAGGAAAAAATAGCTTTATAGAATACCAGAAACTGAAAGAAGGAGATTTAATACAGAATGCTTCAGAGTTGTAGAAAAGTTAACTGGGTTTAGATTTAATTTCAACTTTGCTTTTTAAATCCAAACTAGCATTAAACTGACGGAAGTTTCAGAGAATACAAGATTGGCAGAAAGTGGCTGGATAATGCTTATAATTTTTATAGCAAATGGAAAGTCTATCTTACATACATGAGCAACATACTCATTTTATCAGTACTCATTATTCTCTAAATTCATTGACTAGGAAAAACCAGGTTTTAAAAAATAAAAGAAACTGGAAAAAAGGGGATTTAATGCAGAATGCTATGGAGCGCAATCCTAACCTGGAGTTAGGCCGGCCCAGAAAGGCCAGCAAAGTTTGGCTGGCACAAGGGCCACCATAAAGTACGTTTGGACCACTCTTGGAGTCAGGGAGGATGGCGCACATCTGTGTGCTGGCGTCTCTGACTCTGAGAGTGGTCTAAACGTACTTTACAGTGTCCCTTGTGTCTGCCAAACTTTGCTGGCCTAACTGTGCCGGCCTAACTCTAGGTTAGGATTGCACTCTCAGAGTTGTAGAAAAGTTAACTGGGCTTAGATTTAATTTCAACTTTGCCTTTTAAAACCAAAATACCATTAAACTGACTAACGTTTCAGAGCGTACAAGTCATAACAGAAAGTGGCTGGATAATGCTTATAAATTTTTTTATAATAAATGGAAAATCTATCTTACATACAGTACGTGAGGAACGTACTCATTTTATCAGTATATCCTACTCCTCTAATCAATGGTGCCTCTGTCTCTTGTGAATGCTTCCCATCACTTCCTTTGTAGCGGTGTGTAGTGCTGGAGTACTGCATCAAGCACACTTATTCACGCACTCAAGCAGCTCCATCCGGATAGCAATGCGCACATGCCACCCAAGTGGTATGATTCGAATGTAGCGTGAGACGATGGGTGGGCGCAGGAGGTTCTGCACTGAGGATGACCTGTCAGAATTCCCGTAGAAAACCTAAAGAAAGTCAAAGGAGAGAGAAGGAAGAGTGGTCCACTTACAGATGACTTTCTGAAAGGACCTAACTCTTAACAGTTCCTTAATTCTGCACTCAGGAAGTTTGAAACCAACTGATTGCATTATATTATTCTGTGTGACCAACTGACCCAGCAAGGCAGCAGAAACAAGGCAGCATGGTTTCTGTCACTAGACCCAAATTATTTCCACTTACTGTACATGGTACATGTTGCTAAATTCTGCCCAGGAGATAAACCTACCTCTCTGCAGTGGGATTATTTTCATACAATAGCAGAGTTGCAAGCTCACAAACTCATGTATCTGCATGCTCATCCAATATACAAAACACCCACTATGAATGAAGACTCACAACCCTATCCTATCCTTCCTGCCCACCCTCCCACCGCCTGCTGCTGCAGCCATACCAAGAATGGGTGCACTATATCCAGCAGAGTGGGTGGGTTAGATTGGGAAGCTTCAGAGGCATAAGGGGTTTAAATCCTCTTGGGCCTCTGTAAGCCTCCCAACCCACAATGGGTCTCCTTGAACCTGCTCTCCCACAGCCTCCCCACTCCCTGTTACACCCCCCTCCTCATCCAGTTTCATCTCCTCTCCACCCCCATTCTGTCCTCCTCCCATCTCTCCCACAGACTTACCTGCCTCAGGAGGCAGCAGGAGAGCTGATGGCAAGAGCAGGAAGGCTCCAGGCCTCCCATAGCCCTACTAAGCATGCTGCTGGAGCAGAGGCGGATCTAAGGGGGGGGGGTAAATCTGTAAGTTTTGCAAGAAGCCTTACCCTGTCATGTAAATCCCTCCTCGCTGCTGTAGCCAGTAAGCAACGCCAAGATGTTGCTGTTCCCTGTGAGGATTGGCTAGAACAGTGCAGGAGAGGAGTGTTTTCCACTGCAAAGTAAGGCTTCTTGCAAAACTTACAGATTTGCCCCCCCCCTAGATCCACCTCTGTGCTGGAATACCTTTTACGACAATGCTGACTGCTTTATAGCAGAAGAGGCGCCAGAATGTCAGATGGCCTGGGTAGAATTGTGCCGTCAGTTACATAATTATTGGCATGTAATGGCAGGTCTCAACATTGAAATACTTAGGGCTAAAATGTTTCCATTTGTTGTTTGTGTCAGTTCTTACTATTTAGTGTGTGTGTGTGTGTGTGTGTGTGTGTGTGCGCGCGCGCGCACGCGCATGCATACTCTAATATAAGTAAATAATTGTGAACACAAATGCATTTTCAAGTGGTGCCATTCTGATGCTTAGGCAAGAGTTCAGAGAAACATTAACAGAGTAATCCTAAACCCATTAAATTAAATGGGACGTACTGCCAGGGAATTGTGTATAGCAGTGGTTCCCCAAACTGTGGGTCAAGACCCACCAGTGGATCATGAGCCAATTTCAGGTGGATCACAAAGCACATAGAACAGCCATATTGAAAATATGGAAAGATGGGATGCTGGAAAGGGGGAGGGCTGTGTGGTTGTTTTGCTTGTGTCAAGGTTGTAAACAGGCTTTTCCTTCCTTTCTGATTTACTTTGCTTTTGGAAAATGGCTGAGAAAATAACCCAACTTATTGCTGCATTCTCAGGAAACCAGCAGGCTCTGGCACCACAGTGACAGATCTTCTGGCCATGACCACTTCTGGTGGGTCCTGGACAGACTGTCAATCTAAAAAGTGGGTCCTGGTACTAAAATGTTTGAAACTCACTGATGTATAGAATTACAGCCTTAGGGCGCAATCCTATACCATTTTCCAACACTGATGCAGCCACAATGCAACCCTGAGATAGAGGAACACACAGTACCTTACCTTGTGGAGGCCTCCATGACTGCCTGTCCACCACAAGACTGTTTGACTCAACTTTGACTCAGATTTGGTTGACTCAACTTCCATTGAATCAAAGAATACTAGAACATTATTTGAAAAGTGTTGCACATCTTGACTCTAGATTCCTTGCTATTTATATGCCAGTTCTGTGGCATTTTCATAAATTACTCACCCGGTTGTTTCCTGTCTGGTCCTTGTAATAGACCCAGTTCAGATTCTCATCAGTCCTGTACTGCACATTATATTTGGTCATCCATTCATCTGCATCACACCGTCCCTGAGAGAGAATCCCTGAAATGACTTTGACTTCCTTCAGATCAATCTGCAGCCACTGGTTAGTGTCTTGGTATTTGGAAAGCCAGGCACACCTGTGAGAGACAATGGAGAAAGGAATAGTGACTCATATAAACGTCTTTCTAAAAGAAATATTTGTTGGTGGGTGAGCTCTTCAATCCTACAGAGTTTTTCTTTACATCTGTCAGGGCGCAATCCTAGGAGCGCCCTTGGGCTGATGCTAGCCACTTGCGTCAGCCCTGCGCATGCAGCACTGGTGTGAGAGCGCTGTTCTGGGTCCCTGTGCCAGCGCTGTGTCCGCAGAGCTGACACTGGCAGCCGCGCAGCCCAGCAATGCTGGCCAAAGCTGGTGCCGCCCCACCCCTGCGCCAGCCAAGCTCAGCTTCACAGGGAAGAGGAACATTAATACTCTGAAGAATATCTAAAATTCGGCTTTATAACCTTGATCGGCAATGGCTTAATGAAGCCACAATGCGTTCTGTGCAATGTTGAATCAATCACTGAACTCAAAACTCAAACGTCACTTAGATACAAAGCATTCAGAAAATTCTAAAAAGCATGTGGAGTTCATTTGACTTTCAAAAAGTGTGATTTATTAAAAACAATGACTTCACTTCTGGCCCTAGGTCTTAGGGGAGGCACATGGGTAAAAAATCCTCCCCACGCTCATGCCATGGTCTGGATAGGGACCATTCCATAAGTGCTATTTTTAAACGATAAACAAGAAAGCCAGGGTCACAAGGACACTTCTAATGACACATACTGAAAGAGAGGAAAACAAACAAAAGAAATAGTCAGTGGCGGGATACACAGACTGAAGGAATAAGCATGAAGAGACTCGACACACCAGCAAAGAGGAGGAGGGACACAGAGTGGAGGTGGGTGAACAGGCTTAGTTAATACCAACAGCTTTTATATTATTTTTTAAAGAGGCAACATATCTCGCAACACCTGGGACACAATTGAGCTTACCCAAAGCCTTGCCCATTAAGCCGGGCTTTGTTTGCAGTCCATGAGGTATACCATCCAGTGTACTGCTCTGGACTGGAACAGCTTATCTGGTCTGAAGTAACAGCTCCTGACTCAAAACCAAGGGGCTTGTGATAGGGACATTCTGTAACAGAAAAAGAAGCCAGCTTTCAAACTGCAAATCCTCCAAAAAACAAAAAAAGCACCTTCTATTACTTCGGTCTCCTCAAACATGTCTGTCACCCTGACAGGGTCATCCAGAAACTTCCTCTCACTAATAAGATGCACTAATACAGAAGATGAGGCAAGTTTGTTTGCACTGGGGTTCTTTATGGCACATTTGCGACAGTGCTCAGCTAATGCAAGTGCCTTGCATTGGCCAAAGGGGTGGTGATGGAATGCACTGTGATTTGCATTGTTTCTGATAAGTGGAGAGGGAAATCAATACAAATAATTCTTCTGGAAGACTAGGGTTTAGAAGAGCGCAGTTGGACTGGTTCAGAGCTTGGTATAGCACCAAGCTCTTCCACATCACATGAGCAAAGAGTATGTACATGCATCTCCTTCCTCCTCGGCCCCATGCACTGAACCTACTGTCATTCATACCATAAGTGAGAGAGGATGGTTCAAATGAATCATCAACAGTATTGCCTGTGAACTGCTTTGTGAACTTTGTGTTGAAAAGTGGTATATAAATACTGTTGATTGATTGATTGATTGATTGATTGATTGATTGATTGATTGATTGATTGATAGTTGTTTTTTTTAGATAGGCTTGATCTGGAAGGGCATACCCTTGGAGAGCCTACCACTGCAGGCATTCTTCTGGTTCTGCATATGTGCAGAACTTCACAATGTAGGACTGCACAGAGACCACAAACTATGGGCGGATTCAGACAATTAAGCCCACAGTCCCCTCAGAATTCTGTGGAGAAGAACACGTGTACACAATGGTTGCACCATTGTTCCACTTCATATCTGCATGGGAACTGTTCACCCAAACCACTCCTACATGTGATTTAGTATTTAAATTGCATGTGAGAAGTTCATTTGAACCATCCCTTCTCACGTATGGTATGAATGACTGTATGTTCAGTGCATGGGGAAGAGGAGGAAGGAGATGCATGTACACCACCACTTGAAAAAGTACCTCTTGCCCAGTTGTCAGGAGTTGACATCAATGCATCAATCTTGCACTGTAGAGCTCACTGTGGCTCCCTCAAAGTAATGGGGCTTGGTCACCAAAAGAGCAGAAAACACACATTCGCTTCCTAGAGTGTTGGTCAATCAACCAATAGTATTTATATACCACTTTTCAACACAAACTTCACAAAGCGGTTTACAGGCAAATAGTAATCATAAAGTTAAATAGTTCCCTGTCCTAAAAGGCTCACAATATAAAAAAATGCAGAACACCACGACCAACAGGTACTAGAAAAGACATTGCGCAGGAGTGAAGAGGGACAATTGCTCTCCCTCTGCTAAACATAAGAGGAACACCACTTGATGGTTATCTTCAAAGTGCTGAGTGCTTCAAATAGCCTGTACTACACAGACAAAGAGTGTGGCATGGCATCAAAATACCTTTGGTGCTTGGTGTGCACCATTTGATAAGGGTGCGTTCAACTTTGCATCACCCCTTCTGCTGTTCATAGAGTTGGGGTATCCAACAGCATGACAGATGCTCTCAGGGGATGACAGGATGAAGTGGCTGCCCAGAAATAGAGTCTTAATTTTGAGGTCTTCAGTCTCCACTTCATCATCAAGACCTCTTTGCTGTGAGTCAAAACAAAGTGCCAAGAGTTCTGCAACCATGCTGGATATGATTCTCTTGGATAACATTCCTGGAGATATGTTTCTAGGCCTGTGAGAAGGGATCTTTTTAAATGCATATTCCCTTTCCCATTAATTGCCAAATTCAACAAAACAAGTGAGCTGCACACCAACTGCATCCTGATAACACCCACTTGTCATGGCAAATGTGATTTGCACCTCTGCTCAAGTTGGCGACGGGCAAATACTTTCTAACACCTCTAGCTACCTTCCTGCCTGAACCACCTCTGTCAGTGTCAAGGTCAAGTGTTACCACACGACCCACCTCTTGAACCTCCAATTTCACTGGAGGGGTTTGCCTCAGCACAATGGCAAGGCTCTTGAATGGACGGTGGACTTGTGCCTTTGAGCTGGTGTTTAAGGTGACCATTATTTCAACATGGAAAGCCAGTGAACTGTGTGATCCAAGTACTACCTCTCGGTTCATCAGATTCTAATCAGGAAGTGGTGTTGAGATCAGACGCTGTCTTTTCGCTGAAAGTGGTCTCTGCATTCTATGTAGATCAACTTGACATTGCCTGTGTTCCTTCAAAACCCGACCCCAGAAGGAAAAAAGAACTCTGCACACACTGGACCTTAAGCAAGACCTTCTCTTTTGTGTTCATAGATTTATCTGCTAGCAGGGCCTTGCAAGGGCAAAAATGTTTCTCCCCAGTGTGAATAACAAACAGCCCAATTCTATCCCCCACCATTAATGATGATGCAGCTGCACCAATGGAGCATGTGTTGCATCCAGTGACGTGGCTGTGAGTCAGGGGTAAGTACAAAAATATTTTTTATTTAATTCTGCATAGGTCTCCTGGTGTCCTATGGATCTCCTCCAACTAATGCCAGCTATATTGCTGGCGTCAGTTCAAGCAGAGAAAAAGAAAGTGGGTTCAAAAAGAGGGGATAGGATCCCGGCGTATGCTGGTGCTTCTAGAATCCACCCCTGATGGGCCTTCTTCCCTCTCCACCAAAATGCTCTCCGCCCTCCCTACACATGACATTTGGCACCTGCCATCAACTTACCAGAAGTGGCCTTTTCTCCAGCAGCCACTGGCATGCACACCATACTTCTACCCATTTGCAAGGATGCAACAGCACTTGGATTTCACACAACCCAAAGGGCCCTGCATTGCTGGAATGTGCAAGGCCCAGACAGGATTGGGCCATCAGGCTATCTCCTGTCTTGTCGGTTAAGAGAGCCACTATTTTGCTTGAAAGCACAGGAAAGTTTTATCCTCAGGTGCCAGAGGTGTCCCACTCCCAAAACATTATAGGTAGAGGTGTTTGAAAATGGTGTTTTTTATTTTACACAGAAGTAAGCCCATTGTGTTCAGTAAGACTTGGGCTGTAATCCTATTTTACCATAAACAAACACCTCTAATTATAAAGCAGCAACGTGGCCTATGCCAGCTGGCTTGATCAAGCACTTTGTTCTGGACATGAGGTTGAGAGCTGATGCCTTGTTTGGGCAAGCTATTCTACTCACTGAGCTGCTCCCATCTCCAGCTAAGGAGGCAGCTAGTTAGTCCCCACTACATATCACTGCACAAAGATCATGAGAAGAACAGGTGGTTTACCTCACCTGTGACTACAGTTCTTCGAGTGATAACCTGTGCAGTCACAGACCATCCAACTAACCCCTCTGCAGGTCTGGCTCCAATCATTGGGTTGCTTTTTAAATACTACACTTTGAACGTAAGGGCAGCCCTAAGGGGCAGCCAGGAAACTGAGGTTGCCTTTCTTCCTGCCCTCAAGGCAACGATCTTGCAAGGCACGTCTCCTGCTTGACTGCAGGGCCAAAAAGCTTGTTAAAGCTTAGGAAGCTTAGGATTTTCAGAAGGCATTTGACACGGTCCCCCACCAAAGACTGCTGAAGAAACTTCACAGTCAGGGAATAAGAGGGCAGGTCCTCTTATGGATCCAGAATTGGTTGAGGGCCAGGAAACAGAGAGTGGGGGGTCAATGGGCAATTTTCAGAATGGAGAGAGGTGAAAAGCGGAGTGCCCCAGGGATCTGTCTTGGGGCCCGTGCTTTTCAACTTATTCATAAATGACCTGGAGACAGGGATAAGCAGTGAGGTGGCCAAGTTTGCGGATGACACAAAACTTTTCCGGGTGGTAAAAACCAGAGACGACTGTGAAGAGCTCCAGAAGGATCTCTCCCAGTTGGGGGAATGGGCAGCCAAATGGCAGATGCGTTTCAACATAGACAAATGTAAAGTGATGCACGTTGGGGCAAAAAACCAAAACTTTACCTATAGGCTAATGGGTTCTGAGCTGTCTGTGACAGCTCAGGAGAGAGATCTTGGGGTGCTGGTGGACAATTCAATGAAGGTATCGACCCAGTGTGCGTCAGCAATTAAGAAGGCCAATTCCATGCTTGGGGTCATTAAAAAAGGGGTTGAGAATAAAACAGCCAATATTATCATGCCATTGTACAAATCAATGGTAAGGCCACACCTGGAATATTGTGTCCAGTTCTGGTCGCCGCATCTCAAAAAGGACATAGTGGAGTTGGAAAAGGTGCAGAAGAGAGCGACAAAAATGATTACGGGGCTGGGGCACCTCCCTTATGAAGAAAGACTGCAGCGTTTGGGGCTCTTCAGTCTAGAAAAAAAGGCGCCTGAGGGGGGACATGATTGAGACATACAAAATTATGCATGGAAAGGATAAAGTCGATAGAGGGATGTTCTTTTCCCTCTCTCAAAACACCAGAACCAGGGGGCATCCACTAAAGCTGAGGGTTGGGAGAGTTAAAACAGATAAAAGGAAGTACTTTTTTACCCAGCGGGTAGTTAATCTGTGGAACTCCTTGCCACAGGAGGTGGTGATGGCATCTGGTCTTGATGCCTTTAAGAGGGGATTGGACAGATTTCTGGAGGAAAGGTCCATCATGGGCTATAGGCAATGATGGATTGTGCAACCTCCTTACAAAGGTGGTGGGCTACTGGTGCAAGGGAGTGGCAACAGGATGTAAGCATCTTGTTGTTACATGCCTCCCTGGGGCACCTGGTGGGCCGCTGTGAGATACAGGAAGCTGGACTAGATGGGCCTTTGGCCTGATCCAGCAGGGCTCTTCTTATGTTCTTATGTTCTTATGAAGCTGCCGAGGTTAGAGCCAACCTAACCTCACACAGGCACACACAGTGGAGGCCGTGCATGTGCAGAGCCGTGCATGTGCAGAGCCGTGCATGTGCAGAGCCGTGCATGTGCAGAACTCCACTGTGTGTGCCTGTGTGAACATGCACTATGTGTGCACACTATGTGTGTCTGCACTGATGGCTACTCAAAGAATTATTATATAGTTACATATACATATTGTTACATATATATACATATGCATGTAGTTACAAATACGTATAGTTGTTCTTATCCATGCTCTAATTGTGTTTGATTTGCTGTCACACAAACCACCCCTTGGTATAGTAAGTGGAGGAGACCAACCTCCTTCCAGGAAAGGAAATCTATGGCCTTTAAATACTTTGGAGATCGTCCTGCAGGGGTTTTGACTTAATTTCAATCAACTTCAATCAACGGCCACATGTTCAGCAGTAACTCAGGGAACATTAAGGCTAGGCATAGGCAACCTGCCCTTCTTGGCAGAGCATGTGCTGAAGGGTGGAATAATCCCCTCCTCACAGGATGCAGCGGTAGGAAAAGAATTGGATTGTGCTAAAAGTTAATGTTAAAAAGTAATATGAATATGCAAACTTTTTGGTATGTTAAGAAACACATTCTCTTTAAAGCATGGCGAACAAATGTGAGGGGACTGTCATAGAGCCTCTTTACAATGTGGAAGGAGAGTCTCTGGACTGCACGTACATACATCTGTGAAAAATTTATATATAATTAGATATTTTCTTTACAATTACTGAATAAACACGGAGTAATCTTTCATCTTTCATTATTGTTTTGGATTACACAGTTTCAGTTACGGAAGTTTCTTTTCTCACCTAGTGAGGGCCCAATCCAGCTTTCTAGCATCGAGGCAAACATGCCAGTGACATGCATGCTGCATGCTTCAGTGGAAGGGCAGTCATGGAGGTCTCCTTAAGGTCAGGGAATATTTGTTTCCCTTATCCTGTTGGCTGCACTGCAGCTGCAAAAACGTTGGATAGGATTTGGGCCTTAACCTCCCACAGTATGCTTCTCCAGTAGTTTCACCAGCCTAAAAGTTTGATGGTTTTGCAGTCTCCTTCAGAAACCAGAACAGGTCCCATGCAATTGCCTTTAGAATAGGGGGGGGCACTGTTGGACCCACACAGAGCCGCAGTTCATGCCAGCTACTATGTGCATTGGATGGTGTAACACCCAAACAATACGATTTATTTGGAGATGGAGGGATATTTTGGAGCAGCCACCATTACCACAATCACTGTTACCCACATGTGTGAAACAATTGAGAGTGAAAATGGCCTGAATTGCCCCGTGTAGCAGGTTCTGATGTGTTGTGTACAAGAAATAACCACTTTATTTTTAGTGACACTAATCTCTAGATAACACAGTCATAATACACTTAAGAGGTAACCTTCTGTTCTAGAAAATGGTTGAAGAGAAAGGAATTACCAAACAGATGTCTGAGACCTGCCAGACCAAGTCAGTTAAATTTAATACTGTTACCATTGACCTTAAGAGTATACGTGTGTACTAGGAGTTGGAATGGCTTCTCCCCCTAGCTAAGCTTACAGAATCCATACAACTTTGCTCTGTAATATGGATCTTGCTGTATCTGAAGGTGAAACTACTCTTGGGCTGCTGCTACTACGACAAAGTTGGTTTGGTTTATTTGTAAGCTGGTGAAAACTATAATGGTCACTTAAAAAGTGTCACTTAAAAAAAACTACAATAGTCACTTCTATGTTTAATATAAGAAATATACATAATAAACATTCAAGCTAAACTACTGTGGTTGACTATTATTTTTTTTAAATGCATAGTGCTTTTCTGCCAACAAAACCCCACTCAAGTTGTTGCACAGCAAACAGAAAACGGAGCAATCGCAAACAAAATAGTATAATGCACAACACTGCAGAGCAACAAACAGAAACAGCGCAAAATCAGAAAGCAAAATCACAACCACAAAATGGATACATTTCAGAAACCCCATACCTGGCAAAAAAGATATATTGCACTAATTTTCTTAAAATGTTAGTGGCAAAAAAATTATCTTCTATATTTTCTTCTTGTTTGTAGCTGTTAGCTAAATGCTGAATCCTTGACACATGCCTGAACGAATGGAGAAGTCATGAAAAAGGTGCCATTTTCCACACACAAAAGACACAAAAGAGAAGATGGCTGAACAAGTACTTGCACTTTCTATGACCACCTCAGGTGTTTTCTCTATGGCCACCATTGTGTCTGTTCAATGCCCTCCAAGCAATTCACAACTTTCATAGTCCACCTCACCCTTCATAGTTATCTTCCAATTACAATGTATTCAGAAGAAAGCCTCCAGAAAAGCTACATTACAGAAAACAGAACACAGAGTGTAAGACCTCCCCTCTGCTGCATGCAAGGCTGAATTCATGGTGCTCAAGAGAGACTCTGGAAAGCTCTGATTGGTTTGGGCCCAGCATGTCTAAAAGATGAAATCCACTGCTGTGTTCCATTACTACAACATTTGTGATTGCCTAGGAATGTTCTCTTTTAAGTGCTGTAGTCTCTGTGGTGTACCAGGGTTATGAGGGTACACAAGGTGATGTCCTTGTGGCTGAATCTCAATTTTAGAATGATCTCCTTTGGAGGCTGGCCAAAGCCTCTTCCAGAAGCGGTGTAGGTTTTTGTACTAAAACTTGCTTTTGGCAGCCAGGATGGGGGGAGAATAGAGTTGAAGAGTCAGCATATTTTGCTCTACCTTAAGAATAGGCGATGGGAGGGCTTAGGTTAGCAAGCCAAATGAATACAGGTTCTTACCTGGCATGCACTCCAGATCATTTGTTCCGGGGGACCATGCCGAGTTGGGTCTTCCCTGACAATCGCATTTGCAGGCTTTGCTGTGCCAATGCTCCAGTCGATCATCCTAACCAAATGAGAACAGACCATTATGCATCCAAGCAAACTGATCTAAGCTCTGTTTTTCTGGCTCCTTGTCTTGCACATTGGGGCTACACAGCAAATCCCCATTGCCATGCTTTAGATGAAACAGAACATTCAGCAGAAACAGAGGACAGTTTCTGTCCTCTTCATCATCAACTGTACTGTACTTATACCCTGTATGCAAGGCACTGTAGATGGCTATGCAGAGCAGGCAACGCATATTTTCAGCTTCAATTTGTTTGCCTGTAGTGGTTCTAGTTGATACAATAAAAAAAATGTACAGGCATTACCCGGTACCCGCTGAGTTTCTGTACCGGATCCCCCCGTGGATACATGAAACCATGGATACTGGGGATGCTTTTTTAAAATAAGGGCAACATCAGTGGTTTTGCTGCAGCAAAGTAAAAAAAAGAGATTTGTTTAATGTTCCCCAATCTTTTTAATAGGTTTTCCAGTATCCATGGTATCCGTGAATAACTGAAACTGTGGATACCAAATCAGTGCATACCGGGGCAGGCCTGTATTTGGGGAAATGTGATTTGAAGTATGGTATATTATTTGTTTTAGATAGTTAGCATGAATACCAGTGGAGTGACCAGCCCAATCTCTCTCTTTGTCTAGTAAGCAAGCAACCAGGCTAAGATGGCAAAGGGGAAGAGCAATTTACACTGCAAGGTAAGGTGCCTTGCAAAACTTAGCACCCCACCTTTCCTCCAGGGACACTACTGTATTATCCCTACAACCTTCTGTGAGCCACTGTCAAGAGGATACTTTCAAGTAACAATTGGCTGAGTACACTTGTATGCAGAATATCTCAAACTAGCCAAAGTTCATTTTCTTACCATGCAATCCTATGCATATCTAAGAAGTAAGCCCCATTAAATTCAGCAAGACTTACTCCCATGTGTATAGAATTACAGCCTTAAGGTGGTTGTGGAGTAAATGGCGAAATAAAGAGTCAGATGCCGGTAAGAAAGTGGGAAACCTATTTTGATCAGGTGTTCAATAATAATATGGATAGACCATTAAGTCCTTCAATTTTTCAGAATGGGAAGCTAGAACACTGACCAGAAGTGACCGATTTGGAAATGAGTAAATTAATTATTAGGTTTCTCTGTAATAAATCTCCAGCAGAAGATATTATTCCAGCTGAGCAATTTAAAACCAATCTGATCCTGGCCACATTGTTTACTTTGTATTACAAATTTTAGGAAGATTCCCAAGAGTTGGGAAATCAGTTTAACTGTTCAAATTTTCCGTGTCCAAATATTAGTTCTAAATGTACAGTTATTGTCCTATCAATAAAGCTTCAAAGCATATGTACATTGCCTGAGTAGGCAACTTGGAAACCTGAGGGCTTAGGCTAATATGAACAAAACAATAGTTGTAGATCAGCTTTCGGAAAAAACAACCATCAGCCAAGGTTCTGTTTTGGAGCTTTTAATTGTGGCCAATGTGCAAACGTTCCCTAGTCAAATATCTTTTGTTGACCTTTCTTCTACTACTTTTCCAGTTAGCCATGGTATCATATAGTTTAAGTTATGGTACATCAATACAGAAATACATTGGTTCACTTGAATTAATACCTTATGTACATACTTTGACATGGGAGCCAAAGTGTGGCAGTGAGGAACCAGTGCCAGAAGGGTCCCTATCACCAATGGAGCATTCTGGGGTTGTCACTGACTCCCGTCCTGTTAAACACTTCCTTAACAATTTATTTTCTGGGTTGCAGTATTTCCTACTTTGTATTTTAAGCATTACGTGTGATACCTAACGCTGCCACGATGTTCAGTTCAGATACTCCAACTGGGCTGCAAGTGCAACAACTATTAAAAACACATGGATTCTTTGTCAGGAGGAATCTTTAAAGTTCAGAATTCTAAAGCTAAAGCTGTATCAATTGGCATACAAAAGTAATCTGTATATTGTTAGGATGCTGAACATAGCCAGAGAGTTTTGTGCAGGCATAAATACTGTCTAAATTTCAGAAAGCTTGTGGTGACTAAAACAATCTAAACTCTCTTAGTCAAGTGTAGCAAGATAGGTGTAGAAATTTAAAATCTTTACATGTAAAATGATCCCTCAACTAATAGATGAGCCACTGTTGGGAGAGAATGGGAGAAGGCAAAGGTTACAAATGCTACTAATATTCTGTCCTTACCTCCAGAAACCTCCACTACTTTTTTCCAAGAGCAGAAGTGGGATATAGGGTGTGAATTAAGAGTAGAGCAAGCCCTTGGTATCTGTGGGCTCGGCAGCCACAAATTCTACCATCTGCAGATGCCTCCCCATGCCTAGTTAGTCCTTTGGAAGCCACATGCAGCTTGCACCACCTGCTACTTCTGGTTGCATCCAGGCAGAGCCGGCTTTAAGCCAATGTGACCAATGTCATCATATTGGGCCCCGCACTTTGCACACACACACACCCACTAGCACAGAGAGCATATCGCCTGCTTGTGTAGCTGGGATCTCTATAAACTTTAAGTCAGTAAAGTAGTAAGCAGAGCAGCTTTACCTTGGGCCCTCCAACCTGCTCCTGGTTCCAAACTGCCCAAAATGGGCCTCCTGGAAGCAGTTGGCAGTGATGTGATCATGTCACCACCAACTAGTACTGCACCATAAGTGCTTTTCCAGGTGCCGCGTACTGCACCATAAGTGCTTTTCTTGGTGAGTGAGGGTCCTGCGGGAATGCCCCACATTGGGCCCCATTGCTCCTGGAGCCGGCCCTGTATCCAGGAGATGGTCTGAGGCATAAGGAAACCCATAGCCTATGGGCTTCCCTGCATCTCAGAACACCTTTGGTGGTTGCCAGCTGACCTGTGCAGCAGCCAGAAAGCTACACACTAACATCAGCACAGCGCAGATTGGTCAACAGTGGTGTTCTGCTGGTAGAGGGGCAAGGATTGGGGTGAGTTTGGGTGGGATCGAGCACATCATGGCAATAGCAGCATCTGCTGCATCCTGAACCCTCTTCCTGGACCAGTCATGTCCCTAGCAGGCTCTTCAGAACTATGCCAGTAAAAGAGCTGGTGTAGAGTCCCATACGAAACCATGGAGTGGCCGGGAAGGGAAGTCTTTCACTTCTTGCCTCCCCCGACCAGCCCAGACCCTGTACAGTGCACTGGATGCAGCAAATGCTGCACCGGCGGCCCTGCATCCCATGTGCCATTGCAGGATAGGATCGGGCCCTCCATTTCTCTGGCAAGACACAAGTATTTTTAGAGAAACTAAGGCTTATACCTGACCAAAAACCCTGAGTGATTTCAGCCCGTTGGTGGTTGTTATTAATATTATTAGCTTATGAATATGCACATTTGGGGAATTACATTTAAGTAAGCATATAAACCATCAAGATTCAGAGTGAAAATCTGGGGGGGAAACAGCACAGCCACTGACAGCCTTTCAACAAGCTGCCATCCCTAACCCACAAACGTCTTTCTGAATGCAGATGAGTTCTGTAGGGACACCTTTTGAAGGCAGTCTGAGCAACATGTGCCTGTGTGGGCATGGAGCATTCTGGAAAGAGTCTGTGCTGCTACATAGATACAAGATCCATTGTGTACAGTGTCCCCACTACGTTCACGTACTCCACCAGTACTTAGGTACTGTACTGAGACTGTGAAAATGTGTTTGCTTAAAGCAAATTTATAATGTTGTTTCTTTGATAGGAGGCTGCATTCTGGCGCCGTGCGAACACTGGTGGGATGTGTTGTTAAATATTTACACAAAATTACGCAGGGCCAAAACAACCTGAAACCATAAATACCAATACTGTACTTTCAGACAATGTTTCCTCATTCTTCTGCAGTGAACGTTTTGGCACAGGACAGAATACAGCTGAAGAAGCATTTGGCCAGTATTCAAATAAACATAAAGGACCTACCTCAGCAGGTGACAATGCCAGCGTGGCTGCACAGGAGAGATAATACAGCGCGAGGAAAAAAGTAACAAGAACATAATTACAGTTAAAGTAATGACTTAGCAAGGTGTTGAAAAGAGTGGTGGAAGGTAATAAAATGAATCATACGGTCACTCCTTGCAGAGTGATGGATCTCAAACAGTGGGCATAAAAGAAAATGAAGCACAAAATGTATTGCACACAACCTATTTCATGTGAATTAGCGAGATAATAAGAACACAGCTATGCAGTACTTAACAGAAGCGCGCTGGAACTCAGTAATTCTAGGTTTCCGGTTGGTTCTTAAAGTTTTTTAGGTTGTGATACTTACCCAACTCTCTCCAAAAAAATGAAGTTATTTTAATTCAGCAAGATCTTGGGCACACAAGAACTCCAATGCAGATCCAAGGCCCTCGGGCAACCTGTACTTCCCTATTCACGTCAACAGGCAAGACACAGCTCCACGCACACAAAGGGATGAGCATCAGGAGATGTTTTTTGTTGACATGAATGGGGAATCCCACGTGCACACGAAGCTTGTATGTACACAGAGAACATGTGGCATTCTAGGCCACGATAAGAACAATTGGGAGTCCTGCAGCACCTTAACAATTAAGAAATGTATTGCTGAAGAACAGTGAGCGTCAACCTTTTTCATCTCATGGCACAATGAGATTGGAGATTCATCACGCTGTTTTTTGAAGGATATGCAGGTGGGCCTGCATTATCCACAGATTCAGGACATCCTGACCTTCCGAACTTTCACACTGGAAGTGATATTTTTTGGCCCTTAGAAGGTGTTCTGAGGGCTGGGAAGCTTCCTCAGCAGAACACCCTTCAGGTGCAACAAGAATGCAGCTCCAATCACGTTCAGAAGGAAACAGGCTGCCTGGCTTGCGGATTTGATTATCTGCAGTTTCAGTATTTGTGGGGTTCCATTCCCAGAACCTGTATTTATGCATGGTGGACCTATATTTTATCATTCAAAACAGAAGTATTAAGATTGTGTTCAGGTTCAATAACTACAATTTTAATGATTGTGTTGATGAGTGTTTCCGTTTCAGCCCTCTTTTATTTCTGATTTCTGTCATCTCACCTTCTTCTGCAACCATTCTGCTGACTTGCAAACTTGCAACACAAACGGCATTCTCACCCAGTCCAAGGAAGATACATCAAGTGACAAGAATTATTTTTTAATATTTTTACTCAGCAGTGACAAACCTGGCAGAATTAAATCATCCAGTCTGCAAATTTTTTTAGTTCAATTTCAACTTTGTTCTCTCTCTCTCTCTCTCTCTCTCTCTCTCTCTCTCTCTCTCTCTCTTTAATGTTGGCTCACCCCAGTGTTAATTTTTCCTTAGAGATAACCACTCTATATTCTCAAAGCCGTTTTTTTTTTAAAAATTACTTTTGCCCATGATTCAAGATAGAAGAACCTAGCCAGATAGCAAGCAAAAGGATGCTTCCTTTTTTTGCCAATGAATGCTAAAAAGTTATATTCCCCTCTCCCAAAGTAACTACAAGCTACAACCATGTCTCTTTTGGGTTTTTGATTTGTCTGGTTTGCTGCCGCTCACACATTTCCTGACTTTGGTTGGTGTATATTAAATAGCCCCACTTCTTTTTGTTTGGATGGGAAGCTTGGTGTTATTGAACCACCTGGAGTTTCCCTTGAGCTTGGAAATAACATGGTGAAGCAAAGAAGCTGCGGGGTCAAAACTTGCACATGTTCTATTTTTAGGAAAGGTCACAGAATATCCCCCATAGAAGAGAAATAACAAACTTTTGGCAAAAGGACGTAACTTGTGCTGGTCATCGATGTAAATGGGGGGGGGGGTCTGGTGCAGCAACGATAGGCAGATTTCAGCTGCGTGGGACCCCAAACTCCTATGGCCCACTGGCAGACCATTTATGGCACACCAATGTGCTGCAACACTGCAACTGAGAATCACTGCTGTGTCGGGTCATTTACTGATCCTTCACCAGATACACAGAGTGATGTAGAATTTTCATGGGCACCTATACATGAATACACAGTGGAGTCCAAATTAGAATTCAAGAGGCAGAATTCAAGAGGCGGCAACAGTAGATATGCCACAGTTCCATGAAGAACACAAATGTGTTGTGAGAATTATCCACTCCCACTATAGCCAGAGAGTTCCAATGCTTCTAGCTGATAGGCACTGATAAAGTGATACACTTGTAGAGTGGAAAGATGCATTAATTCCCAAAGTGCGAGGGCTTAGGTGCCCTGTCACTTTCTGTCTTCCTGGCAGCTTTCTCTAGACATCCTGAACTTGATTATATTTCCTCTACAACAGTGGTCTTCAACCCTTTTTGTGTCACAACCCCAATAAATGAGACTGGAGACCCACTGCCACCCCCTGCCCTGCCCCATTTTCCCCTACCTCTTGTGGCCCCAAAACAACCCTGTGTGGTAGTAGCCTGAGCAGGGCCAGTCTTAGAAGCAGCTAAGTAAGTCCAGTCGTGGACCTACAATTGGGCGGGGGATCAAGGGCACCTGGGCGTGGAGCTCCTGGGGTGGGCTCGCCTCTCGAAGAGGCGCAAGGTTTTGGCCCACCCGCCCTCCCTTCCCTCATACGGCTCCAAAATGGAGCCTGGTTTGCCAGGAGGGTGTGTCAATAGGCAGGGAGAGGGCGAAGAGCTGACACTAGGGGTGCAGAGCATCAACCTGACCCCTGGGCAGAGCGTGGTCTGGGCGCACCACTGAGTAAGACAGTGAGAAGAGGCTGAGCAGGTTTATACTAAGAAATCAGTTTGGATGAAGCAGTACCATTATTGGGTTGGATCCAAGCCGTCTCTTGCACAGGCTTTGAAAGGTTGCTGCAACCCCCAAAATGAGGCTTTGCAACCCCATTATAGTCCCAACCCACAGGTTGAAGAACACTGCTTTACTACACAGTTCCATTTCTCATTATCCATTTTTCTCCAAGTAGCTGTTATGCACTTGCCATGTTTTACTATAATTGGTCCTTGTTTGTCTGAATCCTACAGACCTCCACCTGCTAGTGCCTCTTTAAGCTTGGACTGTGCTCCCTCTTGCATTGTCCACTGAAATACCAACTGCTAGGAGAAGGAAGAGGAGCAAGGCAAATCTCCCGCAGTCTTTTCCTGTTATAATGTTTTTAGGGTTTTAAAGTTTTTCTCACATTGCATTTGGATTATTAACTTGATGTGAGTTGGGGGCCCTCTTTGGAGGAAGAACAGTGGGATAAAAATATCCAGAATGAATGACTATATAGTGGCAATCTGTGGTTTCAGACAACCAGCGAGTCCCCAATGAGCATAGGGGTAGTTGGTGATTTATTTTTGAGTTGTCATACTAGGTTGTCTGAGGGTGTCCAGCAAATAAATGCGACAACCAGCAGTTCTTGGATAAACTGTATACTGTATTCCAAATACATATGGATAAGTGGTGCTATGCCTGATTAGTTAGCAGTTCCTTACCAGAACATCAAAATTAGGCTATGCTGAATTTTCACCATCAGACATTTTGAGAGCAGGGGACTTGCAAAGGCACAACATGAAAAACCTGAAATACTCCAAAAGAGAACATTTCTTCACAGTTCTCTGCTAATGCTACAGCCTTAGTACCAGGGTTTTGGTTGTAGTACCATGTTTTGCCATGGTATTCGTCTCCCTTACATGATACTATCCAATCAGGAATCACACATGAAGTGTGATGATGTCATAGTGCCACATAGGAAATCAGGTTTCCTGTGTGGTTTCCACATAGGAAACTATTACTCTGTATGGATGAGGAAATTTACCCCTGTATTAAACCTCTTATTTTGGGAGTAGCTGAGGTCTGTGTGTGTATGGTGGGTGGGTGCATATAAAAAAAAATTACCAGAAGTACAACTTACTTTAAAATCTATGAAAAATATATAAAATGGTACATATGAATGAATAGAAAACAGGAATTTCAATCTATGGGATACTTAGCTGATAAATTTAAAAAATGTGAGGATTACATATATCTCTGCACAGCCAAATATCTCTTAATGTTCTACAGTTCTGGATATATTTTAAGATTCATAATCTTAAATAATGTGAAAGTAATTTTAATGATTTTTCTCTTCCTTTCATGAGCTATAAATATATTTACATGCTAAAACCTGGATTGTTTTTGCCATACACACACAACACTATGCTGAGTACTGAATATTAATGTGGGAGGGCATGAACCCGAGTGATAGTTTAGAGTTTCTGGTGTCTCCAATTTCGGCAACGTCAGGGGTCAGATGGAGTTCTTTTTTCCACGATATTCAAGAAGTGGAGGTCGGAGTTTAGCAGAGCATTTACAACTGGAGTTTTGCAAGAAGGTCAGTTACTGCAAGAGTTTCTAACGTACAGATTCATCTTGAGAAACGTCCTTTACATCTGCCTCACTGTCACCAAAGGCATTTCCACTCAGACATCACCACATGGGGCACTGATGAGAGCCCACAACTGTCAAGAGGGCCCACCTGGTCAGTCTAACCCCACAGTCTTAATGGTAGTACAAAACTTCCCATCAGAATGAAGGCCAGGAGCCACCTTAGGGGCCCCAGGTAGGGTTTGCCCCAGGGCCTCTAACAACTTGCTAGCTGTCCCACAGAAATTCCCTTGCTAGCTGCCTAACACTATTCCCAAGGCTCAGGACCTCAGGATTGGCTTTGGGGGGCGTACTAAGAGCTGAATCACAAAGAATAGTATAGCTCTTGAAATGTATATTTCATGAGCAGAAAACTGATTGAGGTTCTACGCATCCACTTCACTATTTCAGTGGTTCCCAAACTGTGCCCTTGGGCATGCAGCAAACTCCCAAGGGCGCCATAGGATAGCCCTGGTGGCCTTTTCTTACTGACTCTTCTGAAATCCACCATCCTGAATTGTACATGATCACATGCCATTCAAGATGGGAGACAGCCGGGGGATGGCACCACCACCACAGGACTCCAACTGTAGCAAATTTGGAAATGGCTGCAATTCCCTGATCATTTAGCTTTACAATCATTTAGCTTTACAAAATCACTACCATAAGGGCTAAATAGCTTTATTTTGCACCGATGAGTTAAAGTTAACATAGTACAGAATCAGGCCAGAAAAACCACGCACACAACTAAGAATAATTTAATTAAATTTTTTAAATATATTTACCACTTTTCAAACAAGTGCCAATAATGCTGAAATAGGCTTTGTACTAATGGCAGAAAATACTAAAGGTTAGCAACAGGGTCCAAATCTGCCTCTATTTGCCCCAGCCAGACTTGAAAAAAATGTCCTTGATTTGCTACTGGGGGGGGGAGAGTCAGAAAAGGAAGGGCAGCTGTGCCCCCCACCCCTCAAAAAAGAATTAATAATAAGCATAAAAAACAGTGGAAAAAGTTCACACAAACCACACTTACACTTGAAGAAGGCTGCACAATTATCAGGAAGTGGAGGGAGTAAATTCTTTCTTGCAAGTGTATTTCTGTATTCCATTTATTAGGAAATGGAAAACAACAAATTAAAATTTGGGGAGTGGGAAATCCCTTTGAGGCCACAGAAGCATCTCAGGACATTCAGCATCTATGAGGCCAAGAAAGCAAAACAGGATTACTGAAGCATATGTATGTAGGAAGAAAAGAGGTTCCCACACTGACTTTCCAGTCTAGAGAGCCTCATTTCATGTACAACAGAAGCTGAGTATATGTTGTCAGGCTTGGAGATTTCACCACTACTGAGCAGAACGCAGTGACTGACTGCTCTGTGATTGGCTGCTTTGAGAGCACTAATCTACAGTTTGAAGGAGTGCCTGGAATCTGGCATCTCCATCCCCTATTTCAGCATGGGATTGTCAGCCGCGTGTATGATGCCCCTCTTCCAAGCATTCTTCAACATATGCTGAAATGCATTGATAAGAGCAGCATGTGCACAGAGGCCTGAGCTCTCATGTGGCCTACCATCTTAAACTACAAGACTGAGCGTATGAATAAAGCTAAGCAAAGTTTTCTTTTTTAAAAAGCTCATGCTTTAAAAAATGCCAGCAGAATGTCCATGCAACACCAGCAATCTCATGCCTCGAAAACAATCCCAACAATCACAAGAGCTACTTCTGTAAGAAACAAAAATTAGTCCCCACCAGAGACATAGTTAAGGGTGTGCAGAGGATGCAATTGCACCAGGCAACCAGCTTTAGGAGGGCAACAAGCTGCATTTGACTCTATTGTGAAAACATTAATAATTACAAATAATATCATCATGTTACATATAATTGGAGAGGTAATTTAATGCAGAATGCAATGACACAAACAGTAGCGTAATAACTTTATTCTATGAACAGTTATGGCTAAAAAAAGTGAAAATACAACTGTCATGTAAAAATTGGGGGGGGGTTGTTAAAATCACTTTAATGTTTAAAATTCCTGTTAGGAATAATACTGTCATGTTATAGATATTTGATGCGGAGTTTCATGCAGAATGCAGTGAAACAAATCGGAGTGTAATATCAAAAGTTATGGTCAAAACAACCGCCAGCAAACAAAAATACAACTGTGATGTCATTTCCTGTTGTGACATAACTTCTGGGACATCATTTTGCCCTCTGCACCAGGCTACACTTACATTAGCTATGTCACTGGTGTCCGAGATTTTTGGCCTGCTGGTCAGAACCATCATCAGGTAATAATCTGTAGGATGAGCAGGTGTCAAGGAAGACATGGATCCTGGTTTTTTATTAGCTTAATAGAAAAGGTTTTGTCACTGGGAAGGCAGCATATAAATTTGCAGATAAATAAAATAGGAGTTTTTATTTTTTTAAAAAAAAAATGCATTATGGTAGAGATTTCTGAAGGTATGCGGGATCACAATCCTGCTCTTTCCCAGTGTATGCTCAAACCTCCACCTTAATAATACAGGAAATATTTTGACCCTCATAGTGGACTTCCATTTGGATTTCTTCTTCAGGCACCAAAACATGTTGGGCCACCTCCACAGTGTAATCAGGGTGGTGGTGGTGTGGAGAGTGGTTTTTTTTTTCCTACAGTAGGAGCAGGGCTCATGTACTGCCTTTGATTTTTTTCTCAAAACACCTAAGATGCATCAGGCTCAGCATGAGGCAAACTGAAAAATTTGCCTAATTGCCCACAGATGCAGGTGGATGGATGCAGAGACAGAGATGGAAAGGGGTGAATGACTGGAAGGTGGGGGGGGGAAGCAAGTCTGAATTGCTTTTTAGCAATCTAAAAAAGCCCCTCCCACCTTAGGGAGGGGCTTATGCAGTGGTGTCATTCAAATGATTTACGAACAGGAACTCACTTTTGATTGGCACTTGTCAGAACCAGCCACGGAGCCCGTTAGAATCCAGAACGCCTGTTCTGGTCCATTCCCCCTGAATGACATCACTGCCTTTAACCCTCTGAGTGCCGGCCAACCAAGAAGAAAAGCTCTTTGCAGAGGAATTGGGAGGGGGGAGGAGGGAGAGTGAAGTGGGCGGATCAGCCCTAATTTTAACTAGTGGAACTGAGTTCCCCCGCGTTCCCCCTGCATGACATCACTGGGCTTATGTAATCAGTTGGATGCAAGAGGCACAGGAGGGGAAGTTAACACATCTCCTCCAATGGCTTTTGGAGGGCTCATAAACACACCCTTTCAGTCCATAAAGCTGTTGTCGGAGTTGGGCACACACCACTGCCAACACTGAGCTATATCCTTCCTTTGCTTGAGCAGGAGGCATCTGCGTCCAAAACCAGTTCCACAGACCTGCAAGAATGGGTGAGGTCCAAGAAGAAGAAAAACATCTTTCTCTTTGCCTTGTCCTCCTCCTCCATTTTTAAAATGGATGCACATTTGTGAACAAAAGAATTGATAAAACAGTGCCCTGTAACGATGACCAACAAATGTACAGGTTCGTTGTCTCATCCTGGATAACATCACTGGTCTGGAGAAAAGCAACTTGGTCTACTGGTGGGGCTAAGCTTTCCAGATGGCCAGTAAATTTCTCGTCCAAGAAAACACACTTTCATAGGAAGCTTGTCACATGTATTTTCCCAGAAGGACAAACCCTGTGGTGAGAATTGCTTTAGTCGGGGAAGGCACACCATGTACCGTCTCTCTGATCAAAACTAGTTAATTACAATTCAGTGATGTAAATTAACTCTACCCAGCAGTCAAGTCAAATGCACACATTGCAATCACATTAATTAGCCAATGGAAGCAGGCCTCAGGCAAGTTGACACTTCTCAGTCAATTCTTTTCTCTGGCTGACTGCTTTTTCAGGCAAAGAGCAGAAATATTGAGAGAGAGAGAGAGAGAGAGAGAGAGAGAGAGAGAGAGAGAGAGAGAGAGAGAGAGAGAGAGAGAG
>JAJKFI010000006.1:20051457-20094565 GCA_029204185.1 Lerista edwardsae
GTGTGTGTGTGTGTGTGTGTGTGTGTGTGTGTGTGTGTGTGTGTGTGTGTGTGTGTGTTAAAAATAGAAAAAAATAATTTAAAGTTTTCTGATTTTGGTGGAGAAAAGGAATATACTGCATTGCTTGCATAACCTACCAAAAATATCACACAGTACTCTCTTGACTAAGGTTCCTTATGTAAAATGCTAATGCGATTTCCAGGCTGCTACAGTGGTTCAGATTTTAGAACAATGAACAAAAGGGAAACATACCGGTATAAACTAGGCTGTTTATCTGTGTCACAGACGTACGTTCCCCCCCCTTCCTCCTGTTACATCCTCTCGCAGGGATGAGGGAAATGTGGGAAGAAGAATGCTTCGGATTGCTGTGCTTTGAAGTGAGATGCCCTTTCTGTAAGATCTGGGTTGTACTGAAATGGAAATGTCCTTCTTGTCAGATCCAGATTGCAGGGAAGTATGAAACTGCTTGAAGTAGATGGAAATGTCAAGAGGGCTGCCCAGCCAGTAAAATAAAGCTGACAATTTAGGCACCTGTGTGGAGAGGAACCATCTGATGGGCATGGAGCCCAGCGGGGGGAGAGGGCTGAAAGGCCAGAGCACGGGTGCTGAATGTGACCCCTGGCCAGATATCTGGAAATTAGAGGCCACATGCTGTGGTAATGGAGGGACAGATCATGACTCGGTGAACTTGACTGGGTAGAATCAAAAAGGGGATGAACGATAGGACGGGTGAGCTTTGGAAAGGATGGTTTGTGAGTGCAGTGGAACATTCTCGTCCATTTGAACACTGACCCTGGTTGATACACCAGCAGAGTCAAGTTAAGCATTTTCAAAAGTTTTGACATGCCGAGCCCAAATGGTTCTCCATCACTGTTCTAGATCATTCATACATGAGTGATGTGTATACAGTTTGTATGTACTGTATACAGGTTCCCAGGTTCTATTAAATATATATAGGGCAAAGGAGTGTGATCCTGATCCCTTTTCCATGCATTTCCTATACACATCATTGTGCATGAATAGGGCGATCAAATAAAGCATGTAGGAATCACACTTACAGACTTGTACCCATCATAAGAACATAAGAAGAACCCCCTGAAGCAGGCCAAGGCCCACCTAGTTCAGCTTCCTGTATCTCACAATGGCTCACCAGATGCCTCAGGGAGCACACAAGACAACTAGGTACTTGCATCCTGTTGCCACTCCCTTGCACCTGGTATTCTGAGGTAGCCTGCTTCTAAAACCAGGACATTGACCTCACCCATCATGGCCCATAGCCTGCAATTAACTTTTCCTCCACAAACCTGTCCTGTCCTTTTTAAAGGCACCTAGGCCAGATGCCATTACCACTTCCTGTGGCAAGGAGTTCCACAGATTAATTACCCGCTGAGTTAATTAACGCATGCACACACAGTAACAAGATCAGGACAACAGCTTCTCCATCCTCACATAAATAAGTGGGGCCAGTGGCCTGACCTGGAGTAGAGGGAACCTTTTGGGCTCAGTGTGTCAATAATGCTCAACCCCCCTCCCAAACAAAAGAGAAACAATTCTTTATATTCATTTATATAAACCAAAAATACAGTCCAATCATATAAAGAAACATCAAATAATTACCAAAAAAATGAAAAATGTGTAAAACAAATTGTTTTTGTTGGGTGTTGGTGAACGCTGGTGTATCACCCCAAATGTTGTGGCATGTCATCTTTGACACGCGTGTCATAGGTTAACCATCACTGATCTAGAACTTTTCAAGAGCAGAGTGCTCAATAGTCCGAAAAACAAAAACCAACATACATACATACAGGTTGTATATACATAAGATCTATTCACAAATTCTGTTGGTGTTCAACATGACATGTAGGTCAGCAGGTGTAATCTGAACACTCCATCTCAACACAATCTCTGTACGTGCATGAACACGAAGGGTTACTGTCAAACAATGCGTCCTATATAATGCTTACTTTCTTCAACCTAACCTATGTGACTCGAGCTGTAATCTGGCTCCGTGCTCACTTTCTTGCAGGGACATATGACCAGGAGCCTTCGGTTCTGTCTGGAAGCCTTTCTGAGGCCTGCAGAGGTTGCAAGCGGCCTCTGGAGGTGGCCTCCAGAGGCGCTAAAAGGGCACTTCCTGTTTTCATAAAAACAACCACAAAGAGGTAGAAAGCCTATACTACCATTGTTCTGGCAAAGTATGAAAGCAGTTTATTTGTTCTGACCTTATATACTTTACCCAAAGATTATATAGAATGCCTACCCTATTTTGGCTAAGTATGCAATAAGCATCATTCAGGTCAGCTGCAACACAACTATTGATGGGAACTGGGCAAGGATTTGATAAGTGCACATGTAAGACGACATGTCAATCTAAGAAATATTGTAGCGTTAGGGAAAATGTTCTCTGCAATTCAAAATGTCATTCAAATTCAGACTGCAGTAATAAATAGAAGACTAAGATGGTGCAATGTTCATCGGAATATTTTTATTTGGTTTATGTTTCAGATACCAGTTCATTCATAAAATTTTAGGTTTCAATTTGTTAATAAAGTGTTCCTGCCTTGTCTATTATATTATACTTTGTCAAGGCATTCTATAGATTACCAAGGCATTCTGTGCAATCCCTAGGTAAAATATGTAAAGTCAGAATGAAATATTTATTTATTTAAGGTATTTTTATACCGCATTTTTCAAGATTTCTCAAGACACAAGGCAGTTTACACTGGCAGGCTGTTCATACAATTATTGTTCTATGTACAATTCACAGAACCCTCTATTTCTCCAGGTTTTTCCTTTTCAGTGTGGGGTCATCATCCTGGCTGCACGCTTGCACCTTCTGAGCTTTCACAGGCAGCCACAGACCAGTTCTCAAGATATTATCTGTCTCTTCTCAGCTGACCTCCTCCATATTCCACACACTTCACTGTGACTTCTGGTCTCCTATCCAAGGCTGATCCCAAGGCTGATCCTGCTTAGCATCTTCAGGCAGGGCAACAGCTCAACCTCCAGACCACGCCTCCTGCCTAAATAAGCTTCTTTCATACTTTGCCAGGCATTCTATAGAATGCTTGAGGGTGCAGTCCTAACCAACTTTCCAGCACTGGCATAGCTGTTCCAATGGGGCATGTGCTGCATCTTGCAGTGAGTAGTAGTCATGGAGATAAAGAAGTCTTTGTTCCCTTACCCCAGAGCTGCATTGCTGTACCCTAGTACTGGAAAGTTGGTTAGGATTGCGTCCTATGTATCACACAATGCCTGTAACAGCTATAATGTTGTTTGTTGGAAGGGGACTTAAAAGTCCTTGATCTAGCTGTATAACTAAAATGAACAGTATGTTTTCTGTAATCTTTGCCACTTTGTTTTCAGGTTGTGCCCTTCAACTTGTCAGTCTCCACCAATTGGTGCAGACCCTGACCTACTAAATCATAGCCAAGTACCAACATTTTTGATCCAATTCTAAATAGAACGCAATCCTAAACTGGAGTTAGGCTGGCATAAGCGAAGCCAGCAAAGTTTGGCCAGCACAAGGGCCATCGTAAAGTGTGTTTGGACTATTCTCGGAGTCAGGGAGGATGGCTCACATCTGTGTGCTGGCCTCTCTGACTCCGAGAGTGGTCCAAACATACTTTTTGGTGTCCCTTATGCTGGCCAAACTTTGCTGGCTTATCTTATGCCAGCCTAACTCATTTTAGATTGCACCCTTAGTCATTACGCCACTGGAATGAGTTTTTGGGCAGGGTTCTCTGGTACAACTTAGGGCCCAATCATATCCTTGCAATACACGAATGGATCTTGCAGCCTGTCATCGTATCATGTATCATTATATTGCATGGGCCACATTAGCCTATGGAGCACAGCTGCCAGCATGGTAGCCAGTAAAACCCACGCTGCCAGCAGCAGGCCGCAGAGTGGTCTGTGACTAAGGTTAATTAGTGGCAGGAGCCAATTAGTGGTGGGGATTGGGCAGGACGGGACAGGGCAGAGCTTGGTGGCAGCAATGTCAGTGAAATCCAGACCCCCCATTCTGGGCCTGACCCCCCCCCCCTTTGGCCTAACAGATATACACTGGCAAAATAGCTGGCCTAGAGCAGCACACTGGGGACCAGGGAGTGGCAGGGATTTCTTTACTTACCTCTGAAGTTCAGATTGGCTGGGGATAGGACTGGGCCCTTAGTGTCATAATGGCCATGCATGATTTGATTAGGCCAGTGGCCCTCAAATGTTTTAGACCGGGACACACTTTTTAGAATGGCACATGTATTGACCCACTGGAAATGATGTCATTGTGATGTAATCAAATGACACTCCTAGAATGCAAACTGGCATTCTTGGACTGAAGTAAATGCACAACCATGAAACATCTTTGACAGAAAGCAAAATTAATTCAAAATATTAAGTAAAAGCACTGAACTAAAAACAAAAATTTTTAAAAAACCCTTGCTTGAAAATTCAAACTGTTAACATTCACAAAAGGAATATAGCAAGAATAAGGTCTGCAGTTTCCAAGATGGCTGCTCCCAGCTTTTCGCAACCCACCTGACATCAGGTCATGACCCACTAAGTGGGTCCTGACCCAAAGTTTGAATAACACTGGATTAGGCAGTGCATACATTGCCTTCCTTAGACTCTGCTCTATATAATTCTAAACTTACAAATTCAATGGACCTGGCAACCTATTGCCATTGAGACAAAAATGTAAAGTACCACTAGTGAAAAACATTTATTAATGTAGCATAAACTGTTATTGCATGGTATGGTACAATATGACAACATAAATAGGCAAACAATCAATCAGAGTAGGACAGCAGGAGATAGGATCCTCTCTGAGCTGTGTGCCAAATTGAAGGGGGGAAAAACCTTCTAAGCAAGTTACTACAAAGAACAAGATAATTGCTCCCAGCTTATGTGAATGACCTGATTGTACCTCTTGGGATGCTAAGTTAAAGTGATTAGCTCTGCATAAAGGAATGGTTGAGAATTCTAAAGAATGTTGAATCACTATAATAAAGGACAAACATTCTGGGGGGGGGGAATGTACTGTACAGTGTACTCTGGCCACAAATGATGGAATAAAGCAATATGGAGTGGGTAACTAGAGACATGACTGGGAATATGAAGATAAAGTAGTCTTTCATGCATCTCTCAAAATTGCCAAAAACAGATGGATAATCAAAAGCAACAACGCTGGAGTTGAAGTAATTTAGAGATAGCATCTGAAAATGGAAACCCCACATCCACATTCTTTGGGAGACAATGGCATTTGTCACCAAGGAAGAGAACAAAGCAGAAAATTTTATGACACAGTCAGACAATTAGGGAACATAAAGCATGTCCAGCATAATCAAAGCTAAAGACTGGATACAAGTCACATAATTGTGCCAATTATGGCTTAAACATTTTAGGACTAGCAAAGCTTGATGATCTAACAAATCTCTAGAGCATATGGGCTGGCAAGTCCAGGTGGTCTATAGTCTTAATGCCAACTTATATCCGCCTAGGACAGTAGCCAAGATCAATACATGCTGTACTAAGAGGCAATGTTGTTATTCCAGCAGAAAGGGGTGATTTTTGATAAGCAAAGACTCCATTTTGTTTCACTTTGACAAAACCTATAGTGAGTTCCTACTGAGTATGCCTTTTAGTTACGCACCCCTCCCTATACATGTGATGGGCTTGAAGTCTTTCTACTTATGATTTCTAATAGGTGCTGGACAAACCTGAAAAATCTTTTCGAAAAGAATAAGGCACACAGTGCACTTGCAGCTAAGAGTCACAACCAGCCTTTGGCTAATTATAGGCTGGAACCATTCGTGTGGTACTGCAGATCATCTTCACAGTCATTATTATTTATTTCAGTCTGGGCCACCATCCAAAGAACTGTGAAACCAGGTCTGGGAGCCCATGGCTCAAGACCTTGAGGCTTGTTTTTCTTCACAGCAGTCCCCATGTCACAAGGCAACCTACTTTCCCGCACATAATCACATGCGCGTCTACTCATGTGTCTGTCCCGCTGCATTCAATGTGGGCTTCTGCCCAGATAAGTGTGCACAGAATTGCAGCCTTTGACACTAAAAGTCTTTTTCAGAAGCAGTTTGTGAAATAGAATGGAAGTCAGAAGAATGCTTCAAAAATTCCATGCGAGGATACAGAAAGCCCCTTGGGGGAACCTGAATCTCTTTTTGGATCTCAGCCCTCATCAGCAATACTGTGGTCTTTTCCTGACATTTTTTTTTTGAAAATTTGAATAGTTATTTGCCCTGAAAGGCACTGTTTTGTGCCAGACATTAGTCACTATCATCCCTGAAATGATGAACCCCTTGCCCCTAGCCTGGCAACATACAATATGTATGTTTGTGTCCAACTAAAAGAAAAGATTTGTGCCAAGAGAACATGCCAAGCCTGAAGGATGCTTACCTTGGAACCAGAAGAAAAGACACAAAACCTCATATCCTATCTTGAAATGCATCTTCCTTTGCCTTTGCCTTCCAGCAAGGAGCTTCTTAAGTGTGTGGCACAGCTTCCTGGAAAGGGCTGAGATTAACTTAAGCAGAATCTCAGTAAGCACCTTACTCTCCTTAGCTCTTTGGGGGTGTACCTAAGACAGCCACTAATGTCCTACAGCCTGTTCAGTTGTGAAGGAAATACCAAGGGTAATGGTCTTTTAATGTTTCTTAAACATACAGGAACTTACAGATGCTATTGTATATTTCCCCCCCTCAAATACCCACAGTTTTTTACACAATTGACATTAATTTTCACTGAGTTGACAAAATCTAATGGACACACAGTACCCTGAATAGTAATCAAATAATGAAACATTTCCTGCCAACCTAGCAGTTCGAAAGCACCTAAAGGCAAGTAGATTAAATAGGGACCACTTTGGTGGGAAGGTAACAGCGTTCCGTGCACTACGGCATAGAGTCATGGCGGCCACGTGACCACGGAAGCTTGTCCTTGGACAAAACACCGGTTCTTCAGGCTTTGAAATGGAGATGAGCAGAGGCGTTTCTACAGGGATGGCAAAGCTCTAAGTTTTGCAAGAAGCCTTACCCTGTCATGTAAATCCCTCCTCTCCCTTGCTGCTGTAGCCAGTAAGCAACGCCAAAATGTGGCTGTTCCCTGTGAGGATTGGCTAAAACAGTGCAAGAGAGGAGTGATTTCCACTGCAAGGTAAGGCTTCTTGCAAAACTTAGAGCTTTGCCATCCCTGTAGAAACGCCACTGGAGATGAGCACCGCCCCCTACAGTTGGTCACGAGTAGACCATTCGGTCGTGGGGAAACCTTTACCTTTAATGAAGCATTAGAATATGATTCACAGCTCAGAAAATACAGTTCTGGATTTTTTTTTCTAGTTCTGATTTGCAGTCATTTTAAGTATAGCATGGCCTTCCCATATTACAAGAAAGCATTACTATCATATTTTATCCTTTGACATTATCTCAAACCCCCAACCCACACTCAGTTCAATACTGTTCATGTAATGGCTGTGTGGTGGTAACCAGAGGAGAGAGGAGCAGAGTAGTAGTCTTGTTGCTCGTTGGCCAAATTAGATGAGTGCACACTTTAAAATTAAATTAAATGGGCCATTGAAAGTATGTTACTAATATGTCTTTTATTATATAAGAATATTAATAATATGTTGCTGGGGTGCTGCTTTTGTGGGGGAAAATATTTTAAAAGTGACTATTGCCTTTACAGTAATAATAGCGTAATAATAGTATAAATCTCTTCTTAATGTGGATTTTCACAACAAAGGCAGTAATCTAGTGCACAGCTATGCAGACTTATGCATTACTTCCAAAGGATCTTAAACGTAATCTGCTATCTAGTGATTTGTCTTCTGATTCATGTTTAGAGCAGGTGGAAAACAAAGCATAGTTCCTTATTTTCTTCCCATCCTCAACAAAAGCCACAATTAACTAGGGCCCAATCCTATGGGCTTTATCGCCAGTGGTACACTTGTTGGTTGCCATAAAGCATGTTTACAACATCTAGCGAGTAGGTACTGCCTGTGCTGGAGCCGCGCCAATCAGCACTGCACTTCAATGTGGCAGGACAGCCAGCCAGTGATCCAACACCGGCCAGCAATATTGCCTGTCAGGTGAGGGGGCAAAACTGGGCACCGGGAGGGGAGGAGCAGGCCCAGCCAGGGGTGTGGGGCTGGCGGTGGCTTCCCATCCAAATCTTCAACTCTCACATCAAGCTAGACAGCTCAATACTGGGCTGCGCCAGCAAAATAGTTGGCGGAGACTCAAGTAACCCCATTGCAGGGGCCAGGACTTTCCCCAGGAGACTGCCGCGGCTGCTGTGGATCCTGTAGTTTTGGATGCAGCAGTAGCCATTTTGATACCAGCTCAGGATTGCTTGTCTTGCATGCTGTCCTGTGTTAAAGACCTACCCTACCTCATACAGTTGTTGTGATTATAAAGGGAAGGCATTGGATACGCTGTCCTGAATTGTTTGGAAAAGAGAAAAGATATAAATGTAATAAATAGAAATGTGTAAGTTCCACAGATCTCTCTCTTTTTTTTTTGAATGTTATTCTGCACACACTGCTTTTAATCCTTGCGTAATTGTTCTCTGTCCAAAAATACAAAACAGACCTGGCTTAACAGCATGTATGGGTCCCAATTCAATGTGGCTGAGTAATCTTCCACTTAAAAAAAATTATTTGGGCTGCACGTTCAATCTGATATAACCACAATATGCCATTTTGTCACTGACAGCCGCAGCTGAAAAGAGATCCTTTATCCATAATACTCGTTTATGATACCCATTAGTGGGGGATACACTTTCCCCTCATCCCCACTCTTGCCTTTTGCATCTTTTTGTAACAGTCTAATTACCTGGGGAATTCACAGCATCTAGTCACAAATACAATTGGACGTCGGTCATCACTACCAGCTAAGCCGCTAGGATTTGGGGAAATTTCCCTCTTATTTAGAACCCATTCACAAATAATCTCGGCAGCCACTTTATTAGGATGCAGAGCCAACCAACCAAGATGGTGTGTGTGTGTGTGTGTGTTAATGTGATGCAGACACTCCTTCAAGCCCCCACGGCAGGGGAGGCTTAAGAAGAAGAATACACTCCACGTTTCATAGAATGCAACGTTTCTTCCGCAATGAGCAGATGCCCGTTCAGTTTTCTGCAGCCCCCTTCGTTCATTTTGCGTGACACCCAGTAGCCCCACCTCGGCGCAGATGCGTGGGACGACCTCATTTGTTCAGCGAAGCAGGGAAATATCGCGCCCGGGCGCTTCCGCACCCGCCGCGGGGGGCTGTTCTGCATTTTGCTGCCGCACAGGGGCCGCGCGTGGGCGGCAGCAGCCGCAGCAATATAATTATCGCAGCAGCTCTCTGAAGTTGGCTGCTCTCGGCCGCGCTCAATACCCACCCGCGCCTCCCCGTTTCCTACCAGCCGTGCACGCCCAGGATTGCCTTGGCAACCCGAGAGAAGCACGTGCCTCGAGAAGTCGGAGTCTCCTTGGCTGTTCTTATGGTGTACCCCCCCCCCGCATCAGCCTCTCTATACAGTCACCTTCCAGGCAGTTCTGCAAACCCCTCGGACTGATAATTTAAACACACACACACACTAGTTGCAGCCAGTGGAACTAAGAGCACACCGAAAGCAGGAGGCGGCATCATAATGGCGCGCGCACGTGATGCACACGAAGCCTGCGGCTTGCCCTTGCGGTCCAACAAGCGGAGAGCTAAAGCTCGGCGAGAGGGGTGGTGTTCAATACACAAGTTGTTCCCCGTGGATTTACAGCGCGAGCCCCCGCATGTTTGAACAGAATCGAGTCCAATAGACTATAAAGGGGTTTCCTCTCCAGGAAGGGCGCTTAGCCAAAGTTATGCATGCATTACTTGCAAAACCCCACAGCATTATTCGCTTTTCTCCTCCATATTTTCAAAAGCATCTGAAGTCCTCCAGGTTGTGGCGAGTGGAGATTGGAAACGGCGTCTTACAGGTGGTCTCCAAAAGACACATTTGTTACTCAGAGTATAAGGAGCCTTCTCCAAGTTCCAGTTTTAATATCAAGGGTCGTCCCTTGAACCCAGGGTCGTCCCTGGGGCCTGGGACAAAGAACTAGGCACCAGAGTGCGCAGAGTGCACCATTTAAACAAATAATTTGCATATCTTTGGAATCACTGGGCATGGCTTTCCGGTCTGAAATGGCGGTTTTCTTGAACTCGCACTTAGCCAAACAATTATCTGCTGTAGCTTTGATTATAAATAAGGACTCAGAAGTAACATGGTATTGGGAGGGGGGAACATCAAACTCATGCACTTCGGTAGCTCTTCGTATTCTGCTGCATAATGCGTTGACTGCATTTATCACATTCTTATCCCAGATCTTTTTTCCTAAATTGAGTAAGAAAGGGGGGAATAATGAGATTGTATTAGTTCAGCTCCCTGGGTGCAATCTTTATAGTTAGGACAGATCAGGAAAATGGGGAAAGAAAAAAAAAATTAGGTGGTTCCACTGGGGCTCGAACCCAGGACCTTCTGCGTGTAAAGCAGACGTGATAACCACTACACTATGGAACCATTACGGCAGCTAAGTGTTCTACTGGTAGAATTGTCATACCAGATGCAGTCCCTTCCTGGTTTATGTCCTTTTCTTTATCAGTATGTCATATGAGCCTCCCAGTTTCAATGCAAGGGGAAAACAAAAAGAGACTAATCGAGGGAGGAATGCACCTCCACGGTAGCTACCCAAGTACAGCCCTTACGTTCATCTCGCCCAAAACCCGCTTTTCGAACGCTGGGTGCATAAAGTGGCTTTTCAGCCATGCACACTACTTGCTTGTTTTTTTTCTTCACACTCTTGCAAAGGACACACGCACAGTGAGTGACTGGAGCGTTTGCGGACATCTGGCCGCATGTGGTGGGTATAGTAGCTGCGGAGCAACAATGACCACGCACAAAATCATCCGCTCACCTTTCTAAAAGGAATTCGATATTTCAGTCATCTCAACCTGAGCAAGAAATACAAGGACTGTTCGGAATGCCATCATAAATATATTAACATTTTCCAAAATCAGAGATCACATGATGTGGCACCCCCAAAACCAATACAGAAAGATGAATTATTATTCTAGACCTAATGCCTCTAACTATTTCTGGTTTCAGCGCGCACCAGGCAGAAGTAACGCAGTGATTCCCGCAAAAGCCAGAATTCTAAAACGATTAATGCAAAATATTCTGGGAGTGGTCTAGCAAATAAGCCACGAATCGTATTTTCCAAAGTAGAAAATGAAAGTCCAAAGAGAAATAGTACCAATATGCCTTTGGGAAGTGCGCCAGGGCGAGAAATTCAATATTTTTGCTGATTTCTGGAGAGAGCATCGCAAGAATTTACAGCTCTTAAAATCCGAAGCTCCTCTGCAGGGAAGAAGTGGCCAGCCTGCCATAAACTAGCCAATAGAGGAAGGAAGGGATGATTTAAAACCAGCCCCTGCTCCCTTAACAGTAGCTTGACTTGCAGACATTGGTTTATGCCCTCGCCGTTTGGGGATTTCTATCGATCAAGTAGTTATTAAAGACACAGGAGCAGCTTGGGTGCTTGGCAACCCTAAGACGATGTCTGAGAAGGGAAGATGTGGCCTGAATGCGAACATCCAACTTCGATGTGAAAGCTAAGAGGTCCCATAAGCAAGCTCTGCCAAACAAGAGGCAGAAACTTGCTTGCATGATCAGCTGAGGTCCATAGCCCCTGAGGACTTCCCATCTGGCCCACCAACCCTCCAGCCAGCAGGAGACTACAGCAAGCCCGACCTTGAAAAGGCTTGGGAGCTTCCATGCAAGTCTGGGGCCATTTGTGACTTTTGTTTTCCCCTTTTGGGAACAACTTAGAAGTACCTGGTTTCTCTGTTTCTTGCTCCTCAGATTTCTGCCTGTGTTTCTGCTGTTTGAGGAGTGGGGTGGGGTGGGGTGGGGTGGGGTGGGGAGCTTCTATGCAAGCCCAGGTCCATTTGTGAGGAGAAGCCCACCTGCAGCTGGATTGCCTAAGGTTGGGGGTTGGCTGCAAAAATGAGCACGTCTGTGTTTTGTAACAAGGCACTAGATGGGGAAAAATGATGCATGGAACCAGAGTGCAATCCTAAACTGGAGTTAGGCCAGCATAAACTAAGCCAGCAAAGTTTGGCCAGCACAAGGGCCACCATAAGACGTGTTTCAACTACTCTCAGAGTCAGGGAGGATAGTGCACATCTGTATGCTGGCACGTCTGACTCCGAGAGTGGTCCAAACATACTTTACGGTGGCCCTTGTGCTGACCAAAGTTTGCTGGCTTAGCTTATGCCGGCCTACATCAGTTTAGGATCGTGCCCTAAATTGCAGAGGTCTGATTTGCCAAGGTGGGGGGGGGGTGAGAACCTTGCCCACCTGCCCATCAAGACTTCTATTCAGTTTCACAGGAGGGGGCCCAAAATACCTGAAAACCTAGAGACACAGCCATGGGTTAATATGGCCCTGGGGGTCTCCTTTTTAAAGATAGGGGAACATCAGTGGTTTTGCTGCAACAAGGTAAAAAAATAGGTTTTGCAGGCTTTTATTAGCATCTTTCCAGTTCTGCGGCATTACAAAAAGACTAATCTGGCCCACAAAAGTGCATCCAGAGCTTTGGTACATTTTCCTCTACCAGCAGTTACAGTACTTTGCACATGCCTAGAGCAGTTCCGAAACAATTTTAAAGGTTTCCTTTATTTTATTTTGTGAAACAATGAGAAGAAGTAAGATTTTACTTTTGCAGCAAGGCTATGCGATCTCCCCAGTCTATTTTATGGTTATCCACTGACTGAAGGTGCAATCGTAACCAACTTTCCAGCACTGGGGTAAGGGCAATGTGGCTCTGAGGTAAGGGTGCAAACATTCCCTTACCTTGAGGAAGTCTCCATGACTGCCTACCAACTGCAGGATGCAGCATGTTCCCCATTGGCACAGCTAGGTCAATGCTAGAAAGTTGGTTAGGATTCTGAATCACAATGGAGGCTTGTGCCATCAAAATGGTAAGGTGAAATCAATGGAGTTGCTCTTTAGAAAGAATTATTCATTAATATTATGAATTATTCATTCATTCTAAGTATCCAGCCAAGTGCTTGGACAATTGCAATTCCTATACACCCTTACATGAGAGTAAATCTCATTGAGCTAAATAGGACCTACAGTAGTTTAGAGGAGACATATATAAGATTGTGCTGTGAGGTTCAGAGCAGGTGGCTCACCCCTCTAATAATCCACGTATTTTTAAAATTACATATTACAGGACCATAAATGGAGAGGAAAATAGACTTCTTTTACATGTCTGTGGTACATTGTTTTATCATTTGGTAAGAAACACCCTTTGAAGACTGTATATGTCACACTGTATATGTGTGACATCTGGTATCTTTAGGTTTGGCTTCCATGAGAAACTACTTGCCTTGCATATTGGATCCATTGTGTTCACTGTCTAAGGCAGGGCTTGGCAACCTATGGCCCATGGGCCAGATGTGCCCACAAGGCAAAGTCATCTGGCTCACGCAAGCTCAGCCTGGAAGACAAAGCCACCCGCCCAAGGTACCATGTGCCAGATGGGGAATGTGGGTGCTCTTGTGGGTGGCTCCACCATTCCCCGTCCAGCACACAGCAAACTGGATAAAGGCTTTGACTCCCAAGCTGAGCTCTACACAGGCCACTTCCAGGTCCACCCAGAAGTTCAGCAGTGATGAGATGACATCATCACACCATCAGACCCTTTAAAGGAAAAGCTTGCTGACCACTGGTCCAAGGGAAGGTCTGTGGTTTAATGGCAAAACACCTATTATGTATGCAAAAAGTGTTAGCTTCAATATTGAGCCTCTCCAAGTACAACAGAGAAGAATAAAAAAAAACAGAAAGCTTCTGCACAGCAGGGATTGTGATGACTGCTAGCAAAACGGCAAAGCAGGATTACTGGTGGCAGCACACGCTCGGCTACGTATCACCATAGGAAGCTCCCTACACTGTCTTAATTCTAAGGCTAGTCCTGCAGGGCCAGCCCCCACTTTTGATCCATTTTTCATGTTGTCTTGACAACATCAAGAAGCTTCCGAATCACTACCTGTCAAAATTGCCACATTTCTGTCTTTTAAAGTTTAAAAACCTGACTGCTGCTGCCCAGCCCAGAGAGAGCGATTGAATTAATTCTTCAACTAATACATATCTGCTGAAGTCATGACATTCTGCTGAAGGTTTATTTTTTTAAAAAAGTGGCTTATGAACATACCATCACTACTTTTAGTTTGTCTGTCCTCTTGTCATCACTTCTTCCCTCTCTACAGTTAGTTAAAATGATCCTGAGTAGAGACCTCTCTCTGTTTTTCTGTTCACTGAGACAGTGAACTTTGGGAAATGGGCAGCCCAATTCCTAACTAAATTCCCCTGCACCAATGTAAGAGCACTGGCATGGACTCCACTGCATCCTGCGCAGGAATCCTGCAGGTGTCCTTGTGATAAAGGGACGTTTGTCCCCTTGCTCCAGGCTAAGCCCCAGTACAGCAGCCACAATGGGTCAGGTTGGATCTGCACCAGCGATATCGCTGGCAGAAGTCCAAGGGCTTAATCCTAACCTGGAGTTAGGCCAGCAACGTTTGGCTGGCACAAGAGCCACTGTAAAGCATGTTTGGACCACTCTTGGAGTAAGGGACGATAGGCCCAAACATACGTTAAGGTGTCCCTTGTACCAGCCAAACTTTGCTGGCCTAACAGTGCCGGCCTAACTCCAGGTTAGGATTGCACTCCAATTTCATCCATATTGACAGCTCAGGCCTGGGAAGGAGAACAGAATACAGTGTCTGCCAGCCCATGCACCAGCATGTCCCAGGCCCGATCTGCTAATTCCCACTGTCACCCTGTCCCATTCCATCCATCCCCACCCACCCCACCCCAACCACCACCCAAGACATAACAGCGTTGAAAGGTGCTCCTCTGCACACCAGAGCCAGGAGGAAGACTCTGGTTTTTTCTCCAACACTGCTTGAATGTGTGCTGTCACAAAGTGCTTTATGGGCACTTTTGCAACAGCATGTTCCTGTGGACCACACACTCTGCTGGCACAAGGTTAAGAATAACTCAAAATAGGTTCTGGCTTAATAATGGTGGAGTGGTGGAGTATCCTTTTCAGAGTACTCAAGGAGCACCCTAGTTTTGACCTGCAGCAGTATTCAATGCGCATAAAAGGGTTTCTGCCTTTCTAAGAAACAGAGAATCGATGCCTTGCTGCCTCTACATGACAAGCCGAAGTCAATAGTGTAGCTTTTCCCATCGCTCTCTCTCCATGCTGCATCTTGATGCACAGAGTTAGTGTCACATTGTGTTGAAAGGTCAGACTAGACATGACAAAGGCTGATGGTTCACTTCCATGGTTTTTTTTTTTTTCCCCAAGAGAAAAGTGTGAGGGAATGGAGACCATGGTAGGGAGTAAGTTTTTATAAAATCTATTTTTATACCCTACCTTTTGGAGGTTTCTCTACAAGAACAAGAAACATGTGAAGACTAGAGCATCATCTCAAGTTGCCGACAAAGAGGAACATGATAACGTGCAACCTGAGGAAACAGAAGTGAATTTCGTTTCCAAGTTACCTTTTCCTTTGTTGATTTCCAACATGGTAAACATACCCTCACAGAGCATATGTCAGGGTCTGCCCAAGACTTCCTGAGGCGGCATGCCCAAAGCTGCCCCTTCCTCAGGGATGTGCCAGCCTCTGTCCCTCCCATTCTTTAATGTTCTAGCTTGGCACTTTCCTCTCCTCCACATTTCCTCGCTCTCTCTCTCTCTCTCCCCCCTCCCTCCCTCCCCCCTCCCTTTCCCAACCCAGGGAACGGAAGCAGGTAAGTGGGCAGAGATGGGCGTCATGGCACACAGCCCACATCAGAGTTTGCCATAAATTACACAGATTACTTAATGCTGATCACACAGAAGTAACGTCTGCTTTTGGAGGGGAGTGCAAAACATCCAGGATGACAACCCTGAAACAGCTCTTGACAATAAGCTGTGAAGCTCCCTTATACAGGTTCTGCCATCTCTTGTCCTGGCATTTGTTTGTGATGTCCAACGTGTGAATGCACATTCAAGATTCTTAGAACTTGTGGTTTATAACATGTAAAATTGCACTTAAAAAGTAAAATCGCTGGAAGCTTTTTCCGTTGCAGAACGTACGGGGGGAGAGGTACTATCAAGATTTGAGGCATGGCAGAGTGAACGCCTCCCCCCATTTTAGTCTGTTCCCCCCCCCATTTGCATGCTTTTTCTTTTGAAAAACACCACACAAACCTTGAGTTGGAACTTATGCACAGGGTCTAGTCTGACTCGACCTTCACAGGCCAAGCTGCGATTCGGAACTACCTGGGTTCAAAACTTGTCCCCGCCATGAACTCATTACATAGCCATAATCAAACTACTCCATCTCTGCCTAGGCAGAGCAATATGGAGATAACAATACAGTACTTACTTTACAGGGTTATTGCAAGGTCACCCTCAAGGTAATACATGCGAAGCGCTTTGCAGACTTAGAAAGCGCGCTACCAAAGCTGGCTGTTGTTGTTAGGCTGGCAAAAAAAAAAAAAAAATCAACTGTTGATTTCTGCCAGTTATGCTGGCATTAAAAGCACACAATCTCTGCTCAATAAACAGGTGACAACCTTAAGCCAGACAGTGAAATTTGTTCATCAGGCTCATTTACCATGATTTACTATGTTGGTATGGCTTGGCTTAACAATTTAATTGTTTAACTTTTTATTTGTAATTTTACATTTTTATAAACCACTAGTTGGTCCTTACCTGGCATTGCCCGGGTATTTATTTATCCCAAGCTTCTATTAGACAGGAAAGGGAATTAATTCTATCTATAGTGTAAAATCGAAGTAATTTTATATACAGGTAATTAAAAGTATAAGTACAGTATAAAAATTATAAAGTGAAATCTTTTACAAATTCACTATAATATTAATTTAACTCAGAACTTGATTATAAACAACATTTTTAGTTTTACCTCCAGGAGTAAGAATAAATAAATTCTTGGGTGAACCCACCCTTGAGCAAGGAACATAAAGTTGTCCGTGGGAGAAACATGGCGATCTCAAATCCACTCCGCAGTACTTAATAGACTGCCCCTGTGTTGATCGTGATCGAGAATGCAAGTCTCACTGGAAATTGCAATCTCTTAAAGTTAAAAGGGAGGTCCATCAGAATGAGTGTTATCCGTGGGATAAACACTGTTTCACCCTCTCCCTTTCCAGTTAAGATAGTGGCTTCAATTACAGTACCCAGCATCTTCTTGACACACAGCCTTGTGCTGTTGCAAGGTTTTGGTGGGTCGAGGTTCCGTAGTAAAATAATTGGAGATCCCACTGTAAGTAAAAGACGATGTGGTGCCAATGCAGCCGGATCAAGTGAGTTTAGGAAGCCTGATGGGAAATTGACAACCTCATAGGCATCTACTACGGTATCGATAGACTTGTATTCAGTGACTACGCCTGGTAACATGGCAAGTATTTGAGTAGAGTCCAAGACCGGGTCATAATGATTTCTACAAATTTCCAGAAGGTTCTACAGAGTTCTATTCGTTCTATTTGACTAAACCTGGGCTTAAATGTCATCGGGACTGTCACCAATCAGCTTAGCAACCCGGAAAACTATGGATTTGACACTAATGTTGATCATTTTGGACATTTTATTTTGCACCCCTTCTCACCCCCCATGCTGATGGGGGCTGGACTTAAACGGCATCGGGAGTGTCACTATTCATCTCAGCGACCCCGAAAACTATGGATTTGACACTAATGTCGGTCATTTTTGATTATTTTGACATGTCACCCCCTTCCCACCCCCACCCCTAGAGTTGCTAGGGGTGTCTTACCCTCGCAGTATTTCTTTCCAGACTGTAAGGCATACGTGTACCAAATTTGGTGTAAATCGCTCCAGGCATTCCAGAGTTATGCTGGAACACAGACACACACACATAGACACACATCCATTTATATATAGATGTGTTTACAACTATTGAGGATCTATCACACGCATTCATTTGGGCAACACAAGCGAATGTAACGACAGGAACCAGCTGAATCTGTATGAGACAATTAGAAAAAAACAGCACCATCTGTTTTGACACAGATGTATTGTTTATTGTCAATAGCTGTTTCAGTCACTTAGTACACTCTCAAAAGGCATATGCTCCTTCTTTGTGGTCCACGTTAAAAGTAATCTGTGTAATGTTTAGAGAACGCAAATGTGGGACATACACTCTGTGAAGAAGAAGGTATGTTTACCATGTAGGAAATCAAAAAAAGAAAAGGTAACTTGGAAACTAAATTCACTTCTGTTTCCTCAGGTTGCATGTTATCACGTTCCTCTTTGTCGGCAACTTGAGATGATGCTCAAGTCTTCACCTTTTTCTTGTTCTCATTATTGTAGATAATCCTCCACAAAGGTAAGGTATGAGAATAGATTAGTCCAGACAGTCAAACAGATATTTGATCCAGGGAAACTTGCTATGTTATAACCAAGGGTGGGGAGGGGATGAGGTTATGAAAACATAAGCATAATTTCTACTGCATTTTATTTATAGGAATGTTTGTTGTCCCGGTGCCCAAAATGATGGTGCTTTTCAAAATTTAATTGTTTGTGGTACTGTGGTATTGTTAAAAAAATGTTTGTATCAGACAGATCACTGCACCACCAGGTCAAGCAAGCGCTGGAAATTCTGGACAGAATAGAAATTGTAAGGCTATCCTCTGTTGCTATCCCCAGGATCCAGCACTCAAATGTCATCTTGCTTCAGAAAATATTAGAAATTTAATGCCGCATTTTCTGCACTTTCTGTTTCCCCGTTTTTCTCTTTTTACTGTTTCAGTGCCTCTTCTGATGTTGTCTAAGCTTCACATTTTCATTCATGCCTTGGCTATGAAAATGCTAATCGGTATCCCATCATCATCATCATCATCATCGATACAATGGCTGTTGCTCCTGAAGAGAGACGATGCAGCTCTTGATATGAAGCAGATAAGTTCAGTGATCCATTTCCCTGCCTGAGATTCAGGGAGTGTGGTGACAACCGAAGTCCACTACCTCACTCTGCTTGCACTTCTTCTTCTGTATCTGTAGCACAGAGCTCTTGTTTCAGCCTGCCAGGAGGAAAGGAGCTGTTTGTTTAATCTTTTCACTTCCAAAGCACAGTGCCTGGGAAACCTTCTCTCTACATAAATGTAAGGAAGGCACAAAATGTGACCTGCTGTGGAGACAGCTGGAGTATCTATCGATTTCATGCCGGGTGTTTTGTACACTCTGCCCAGGAAGAAGCCTTGTTTACAACACTTACAGTAAATCTCTCTGCTGATGCAATGGAAGAAAGCAGGTAATTTCTTTGTGTGCGTTTCTTATAGATAAATGTTAGTCCTTAAAAAAAATTCTTCAGTATCAGTTGAGAGAAAGAGTGCATGAATAAACACATGCTGTGGTCTCAAGTATGCCTTTTTGGAATTAAATTCCGTTTAGAACAGTGGGGCATATTTCCACGTAAACAGATGCATGATGTGAGACGGCAAAATCTTGTATTTATCTTTCTGTCTTTCATAGGATCATATAGTTTTGACAAAGTCACATATTTAATCCCTCCTTGTTAGTTAGGCTTTGAAGACTAGGTTACATATTCAGTTGCTCGCACATTATTTCAAGTTGCTAAGGCCCAGAGAGAGGGTGACATGGAAGGACAGAAATCCTGCACGGTTTTATAGTTCAATAGAAGAAGGAATTTTGGCACATATAGATAGTAATAGCATATTACTAGTATGCTATATACTATATTACTAGTAATAGTAATAGCATAGAGAGAAGCTGCACCTGGCAAAATTCTCTCTTCTGTACAACTATTTCAGGACCACTCTCCTCTGTTGCATTTATCCATTCCCTCACCCTGGTTTCAATATTACTATGATTTCCCTGGAAATTTCAGCAGTTTTGATGTACACTGTATGTCAAATCTCAGTGTTTTGTTAAAGTTAGTGTAGGATAAAGTCACATATTGAAAGTTAGCTTTTCATGTTGTACATATGAAACATTTACAGCATCTTAATAACAACAACCTGAAATTCTTCTTTCTGGACTTTCTATAGGGGAAAAACCTCATGGCCACTGATTAAATAACTAACTTAAGAGAGAGCTTCCTTCCTTCCTTCCTTCCTTCCTTCCTTCTGTTACAAGAAGGGGTTGGACTTGAACCAAGTTCCTTAAATATTATCACTTGAACATTGTATTTCCAGTTTTACACTTCATGTGTTTTTCTCTCTCTCTACAGCCCTCTTTCATATCTTAGCATTGAAAGTAGTTTTCCATTACTAAAACAAGAACATTGGTAATTGAATTGACATGGCAGTTTTATTTCCTGTGCCCTGAAAGGATTCTCCTGACTGCAGAATGTGTTGGGTCTGGTACAGAGTATTCAGTAGTGAGGGGCTGACACTGTGCACGTGCTCAAAAACTCTTTTTCTGGAATACTCATCCAAGGCTGAGCGAGAACAGTGTCATTTGAAATAGGTTAGATGGGAAAACTTGTACCTTCAAAAGTGGAGCATGCCACCATTTTCACTAATCCTGCCCTGCCACAACCAACCCTAACTCCCCTCAGCTTCTCCTACTTGTTCCATCCCAGCTGTGTCTATGGAAGGCCTTCCTATCAGCCATTTGTGTTCTCAGGCAGTACACCTTTCAGTTCTGCATGCTGGGGGCAAAAACCGGGAAAACTGTTTCCCCACGTGCCCTGCTTAAAAGTTGCCCTCTGTCAAAAATGGACTGGTGGACTGGTGGAGACAAGTAACTTGCTCAGGAAACAAATTGAGGGTGCAGTCTAAACAACTTTCTAGCACTGGGTTAAGGACAATGCAGCTCTGAGGCAAGGGAACAAACATTCCCATAACTTGAGGAGGCCTCCGTGACAACTACTACTGCACTGTAGTATGCAGAACATGCCCCATTGGCACAGCTGCGTCAGTGGTGGAAAGTTGGTTAGGATTGCGCCCTGAGTCAAAGGCAGAGGTAGGTCTGAGCTGCAACCCTCCACATTTACACATTCCACAATGGCAAGATTCCCTCCACAAAGAAAGAAGGATCCTAATTTTTATAAATCAACATTCTTAATGTGCGATCCAGTGCATATGTACTGAGAGGTAAGTCCCACTGTTTTCAGTTGGGGTGATTTACGGATAAGTGTGCACAGGATTGTAAGTCTGCGATCCGGAAGGCCCTATCGCCAGTGGTAGGTTTCTACTGCCAGTGGTAGGTTTGTACCTTACCGCTTGTGCTGAGGTGGCACTCAGTGAGCGCCTGGCCCCAACGCAAGCGGGCAGGCGGACGGACAGTACTCCAGCAGTGCTGGCTGCTGGTAAGCCCAATTCTGTCCAATGCTGGCGCAGCAGGGCTGCAGGGCACACGCTTTATCCAGCACTGGATATGTGCAGGCGGGAGGTCCCCTTGGGGAATATTTGTTCCCTTAACCCTGTGAAGAGTCCCAGCTTGCACAATGGGGCTACTCAAATCTTTGCTACTCAAAGCTGGCAGAGAACCAAGTAGCCCCATATAGGGTTTTCAGGTCTGGGATGGGGGTTAGGATACAATGGAAACCTGCCATCACTCCAAGGCCTGAACCGTCCCTCCCCACCCTCCCTACCTCCATTCTAAAACACCCACCTCCCCACCTCTGGAGCACCCTTCCCCTGCCACCCGATGCAACACTTATCTGCTCTGGTGGCCATCAGGTGGGATGCAGCACCCACTGGGTGGTGCAGGTCTTCCCGCAGGTGCTAGAAAACCCTGGGTGAAGAAAAACATTGTGCAGCATTTCTACAACACACAGCGCTGGCATTGTGGCTACAGTGCCAGCTCTCCCAAACAATAGGATTGGACTGAAAAAGCTTTAACAGCTTTTGAAAGTAGGTGTAGCAATGAATAATACATGCCTACAATAATAGGTGTCAAATACTCTTATAGAATCAACAGCATGATTAAGTACAAAGACCACAACCCAACAGTGTTAGGCAATGCTTAAGCCCACTGATTTCAATGAATGTAAGTGTTCCTGAGTATATGTTGGATTGTGTCCAATCCATTGAAAGTACAATCCTGAATACATTTGCTGAGAGGCAAGTCCCATTAAGTTTACTCTCTATTAAGTATGTATGTAGGATTGTACTGTTAATCTTTTCCAAGACTAAAGGCTCTCATATTTGCCTTTTTCCTGAATAGTCTCTCAAGCAGAACCGAAGTCCCCATCTCCAGAGTGCAACATCCTCATCACATAACCACAAGAGCAATCAGAACAGAGATGCATCATGAGATCTCTTAATAGCCCCTGGGGCCACCTCAATGGCATTAGGGTTGCCAATGTTGGGAAAAGGGCCATGGATCTAAATTAGAGCAGAGTCGTATGACAGAAGTTCCTTTTTCCTATTACTTCCCATCAATCTCTGCTAGGTTGCTGTTCACAGTAAAACAAGAACAGAGGCAGTGAAAAGGTTTCAAAGAAAAACACTTTACTTACAGTTTACAAGCATGTACATCTCTGTTGGTAGTACGGGAACAGGGAATCCTAGAGCGATTTCCTTCAGATGAATACAGAAAGCAATCCAGGATATTTTTACAGGACCTCTTGGAATTTCCAACCTGATATCATGTGGGGGGCGGGGGGGAGCTCAAGAAATAGCTTCAGTCGGAGTGGGCAATCCTAAATGGCATTGCCACCTCTCTGCTGCCCCCAACTTCATTCATTCAGGACAGTCATCCATATAACTCAGTAATGATAAGATTATATAAAGTAGACTGCAGGGAATGTAGTTAGTTGGGGCGGGCGTGCCACAATTGGGGTACCATAACAGAAAAATGACAGCATACCCACTTCCTTTCCAAATGTGAGGATATCCGGAGCAAGGCCATTCATTGCCACAAAGTGTAGTGATGGCCGCTAGTTTGGATCATTTTAAAAGGGGATTGGACAAATTCATGGAGGGCAGATCTATCAATGGCTACTACTCATGATAGTCATGTGGTACCTCCAAGTTCAGCTGCTGTAACGGTGGGAGAGGAGAGAGATGCAGCCACAATGTAGCCCTGAGATAAGCAAATGAATGTCCTCCTCCTTGAGGAGAACTCCATGACTGCCCCCTCCCAGCACAGGATGCAATGGATGCTTCGTTGACACAGCTACATCAGTGTCGGAAATCTGGATAGGATTTAGCCCAAAGTAACTTTAAAGAAGATAAAATGTGGTGATTCCAACAGACATTCTCTCAGTATCCATGGTAAATCTGCCACCATCCACCAATACTAGTGTTGTGGACATGGAGGACATGCCCACAATAAACATACATGGAAAACACTTATCAATCAATGGTTATGGCAGAAGAATCTCACAATATTCCTACCAGCACACACAGAAATACAGCTTGAGAGTTACCAAGATAACAACAGTCCTTCCTTGCTATGGTACAGCAATCAGGAGGCCAGTAGCTAACCACAATGGCTGTACACTCCAGTGCTAGAGCCTAGGTGCTCTTCCAGTCACTCTTGGGCGATGACCCTGAAGTTGTCCATGTAGTGGCAGTGTGTAATGCAGTTATTAAGACAATACCCATCCTATGTATGGACTTGCACTTGATCTCTTTCTTCAGCGAGTGATAGTGGCCCAATCCTCCCTCCCTCCCACATCTAGCACTGTGCAGGCTGCTTTACAGCTCTCATAAAGCAGCATCCACTGACGAGTGCAGTGGGCCTGGCAGTGGGGAGGCCCCAGAGGCCTCCTGCACACCAGCAGGCCAACAGACATCCACTGGAGCAGGTACGCCCATACAGGGGGTTGGTGCGGAGGAGTTGAATGGGGCAGGAGGTAGGTGGAACAGGGTTGGGGTGAGCAGATTGGGGTGGTAATGGGGCAGGGAGGAGGGCAGGTTAGGCTCGGGTGGAGGGCAACAGGGCTGGCCATAAGCCAACTTGACCACATTAAGCCAACATGTCACATTGGGCCCCATACTTTGGGGGGTCCCCACACCAGTGCAGTGAGCAGATTTCCTACGGTCAGTGGGATCTCTATGGTATGGGATCTCTATGGTCAGTGGGGTGAGCAGAACAGCTTTACCTTGAGCTCTCCCACCTGCCCCTGCCAAACGGCTCAAAATGGGCCTCCTGGAAGCATGTCATCATGTCACCACCAACTACTTCCAGGTGCCATGCGCAACACCACAAGTGCATTTCTTGGTGTGTGTGGGACCTGCAGGGAGGATGAGGGGCCCCACGGAAATGCCCCGCATTGGGCCCTGCCACTCCTAGAGCCAGCCCTGGGGGGGCAGGCTCAGTGGTGGCAGTGCATGCCAAATTCCAAGCGCTTCCTGGGCCCGATTCACCTGAACAGAGTCACACAGGCTTGTGCTGTGGAATGCAGCAGAAGCCACACTGGTGCTGCTTCATTGCTGCACAGAAATTTAGGTAGGATTGCACTGCCCATCGCCTGCTCCTTGCCCTGATCCTGCAAGAAACAGAGAGTCATATTTGGCCAACAGTAGCAATAGTGAATACAAACAACGATGGATGTGTTCTCTTTATTATCTCTGCTGATGCCGGGAGTGCATTAAGCCCATTAAACCAGTGCATTAAACCCATTTACTGATTTTTGTGGCGCAGCACCTTCGGTACCAGATTGTTCGGCACAATCTTTGCGAAAATCTATCCTCTCCTTGTTAGGGCTAATGGAAGAAATGGGTCTCCCTGGGATTGGTGCATTGGAGTACGTGGAGAGAAATATTAAGAGGGAACATTTGCAAAACGACCAACTGAAAGAAAACCATCATCTATGAGGAAATTTTATCGGGTCTTTGCTGAAGAGATCCAGTCTTTGCTGAAGTCATGGGATGTGGCACTTCTACGACGACAAGTCCGGTGAACAAATCGGAGAGAGGTAAAGGTTGACTGTGCTGTTGTCATTCTGTGTCATAAGTAAAAAACTGTATTGCTGTAGTATTCATGGATCCTACTCGGGATTCCAGAACATTGTGATTAGAGACAAGCCGGTCCTAACTGGATAGTATATCTACAGTACTGGATTAGTAAACTAGGAAGAAGCAGGGAGTAGTATAGCTGCAGGGTTGTATGTAGCTCTGGAGACCATTGAAACTTTCTGGCTTTGGTTGTAACATTGATGTCCATGCCATGTTTTTCCAGATGCTAGATGTTTTTCCAGATGTGATTGAATTTGGACTAGATGCAACCCAGGTTTTATTAAGGATTCAAATGATCTCTACACAAACTAGACCTGACAGTTATGAGAGATCCTAGAGGACTTCACTGTAAATTCCTGCTGCTACCCAAGTTTTTCTCAATAAGGTCTTACTTGACTTTAAATACTTTTCTGTTGTTTCCCAGATCCCAGAAGATAGATAGATAAACTTTATTACGGTCAAAAGACCAGCCCAAATCCCAGAAGAACCATACATTATCTGCTTCCTATTATGTCTGAGAGACTGTTCTTAGACATAATAGAGAGCAGATAATGTATGATTCTTCTGGGATCCAGGAAAAAAAAAAGCACAGAATATATGAATTTCTGGGATCCTTTGAAACAAAAGCACAATATATGTGAATATCTCTTTAGTATTGCTTCCAAATATTTTAGATGTTTTCTTTCCTTTTCTGTGTCCCACTGTATGACTGCTTTCATGTTTTGTTGTTTTTATTCCCAGTCCCAAGCAATTATATTTATAGACATTTTCTGTAATAGACAAAATGTGCAAATAGCTTCAGATATGATAAGTTAAGGCACAATGCTTACATTAAAAGCTATAATAGTTAATGTTGCCTGCACACCCGTATCCCTTGGTCATTCTCGCAGGCCCTCCTTTATACTACCAGTCCAATCCGGTCTAATTAATTCAGGACATTCTGGATTATTGGTTAGGGTCCAGGGATGGAGCCCTTGCTTAAGCTACCAGCTCCCACAAGTTGTTCTTGTGTCTTCCTATGTATGCAGAAATAGTATTTAAAGGCACAGTTCTATGCATGTAATGTGTACACTTGCATTATTTCCACTTATTCAGGTTGCACCACTTTCACACTTAAATACCTTGATGCTCTGTGTCTTCTCTTGTCTCTTCCTCTCCCTTTCCATTTTATAACTATTTAAACTCTGGGTCCGTAAGCAGTGCAGTGACTTCAAACAATTTCTATGGTTTATGTTCTACATCAGAGATGTGCTGTGCAGGTGTGGCAGCATCGGAGAGCTTTGAAAAGTGCTGCCACCTCTGTGATCAAACACTTACAATCCATGGGATTCTGAGCAGTTGGACCCCATGGGTTGTGTTTGCAGGCTCACAGCCATCGCAGCAGCAGTGGTGGCACTTTTCTGCTACATCTGCCACACACACACCAGACATTGCTGTTCTACAGTGTCTTGTTTTTCAGAGTGCTTTTTGATATACAGGCGTGCCCCGGCATCCGCTGATTTGACATCCACAGTTTCAGTTATCCACAGATACCACGGGTACTGGGACGCCTATTAAAAAGACAAGAAAACATTAAATCTCTTTTTTTAAACCTTGTTGCAGCAATACTACTGATGTTCCCTTATCTTTAAAAAGTATCCACATCCCCAGTATCCATGGTTTCAGGTGCTTGGGGGGGGGGGCTAGAACAGAAACCCAGCAGATACTGGGGCATGCCTGTACTTAAGATATAATAAAGACTCCCTTCAACATGCCAACAGAAGGTATTCTTACATGCATGATCCACCAATACAACTCCATTTGAAGTTAGCTAGGTACTCTAAATGCACTGGAAGCTGAAAGAGGTTATCAGGATTGTGCTTTTCTTCACTTTCTTATCCACTATTTCTTCTGATCACACAGCTGTGCTTTGCAATTTATCTCTAGCACTGCCACTGGGTGGGGAGGTTGTCTCCTTCCATCCTTCATTTGTTATGATAAAACCTGGGTTGGACTGTGAATTCAGGAATTAGAGGTAAAAAAAATGAAAACAAAGTCCTCTCAATGTAGAATCATGCTTCAGTGGAAGTTTTGGGTTCAGTCTCCGTAGTCACCCCTGCAACACGCAGCCTGCATTCTGAACTCCTGAATACTTTGTTGTCATTCTTCCTGCCTTGGAGCTCCATGTTTGGCATAGCAGTGCTTGTCAGTTCATCAAGAGTGATGTTTTACTTTGTGTAGAAAACAGAAGTAGGCATGTGCAGAAGGAGAAAGAGTGATCACCGGTATTGGAAGGCTTGCACTGAGGAAGAGCCTAATCCTATCTAACTTTCTAGCACCAATGCAGCTGTGTCAAGGTAAAGAGAACATTTGTTCTCTGACCTCAGGGCTGCATTGTGGCTGCATCAGTGCTGGAAAGTTGGATAGGATTGGGCCCGAAGTCACTTTCTTCATATGTGGAGAGGTAGGCCTGAAGTGAGCAGAGAAAATACTTTTTTACCCAATGTGAATTAATCTGTGGAACTCCTTGCCACAAGAAATGGTGATGGCATACAGCCTAGGTGCATTTAAAAGGGGATTGGACAGATTTCTGGAGGAAAAGTCTATTACAGGCAGCAGGCCATGATAATAGGTGGTGCAACCTCCTTATTTTAGAAATAGGCTACCTCAGAATGCCAGATGCAGGGGAGTGGCAACGGGATGCAACGCAGGTATCTTGTTGTGTGCTCCCTGAGGCATCTGGTGGGTCACTGTGACATACAGGAAGCTGAACTAGATGGGCCTTCGGCTGATCCAGTGGGAGCTCTTCTTATGTGAGGACACTGGAGATGAACAGAGATTTTGTCTGGGGAAATGACAAATGGATTAGAGCAGTAGCTATCAAAGAGGTTAGATTCCACTCTTCACTGACCTGAGTACTTGGGGCCATGTGTGTAATCTTTCACATAATATGTCACTTCAACATCTACTTTCATGATTCCCAATCCATGGTTACCAATCCATAGTTACCATGGTGCCCAGTGATGTCATTCAGGGAGAACGGACCAGAACGGGCGTTGCGGATCCTAACGGGCTCCATGGCTGCCTCCGGTTTTTTTTCTTTTCTTTTTTTTTTCAACATTTGAATTTGAACTCAAAAGTGAGTTCCTGTTCCTAAATCATTTGAATGACACCACTGATGGTGCCCCAGAGCACAACAGCAAACTCACAAGGCCACTGCGGGATATTTCAAAGGTAATACAAGATATTTTAAATTTTTGAAGACAATATAGTAAGGGACACTATGAAAAAATTGCAATTGGCATAGTGGCGCCATGACCAGAGAAATTTTGGGAACCTCTGGCCTATATTGCTCCTGCTTCAGTTCAACAGTGCCTCCTCAACAATACTTTTTTTTTTCTCTGTTACTCTTCTGAAACCTGAATTTGCTCCTTGTGATATAGCAAATAGGTTCTGGAATTAGTGGCTTCTCCTCTTGGGAATAGCGTTGGTTGACATCATTGACCCAGGTCTCTTGAGTTTCAATTAATTGTCTTCAGAACAAAGAAATACTTCCAATCGACTTGAGTGCAAATTGGAATAATGAAATTGGAAGAGATGGTAGAGTGATATTCCAAGGGGATCACACCCTCTGTTTGTCCTACTGTCTTAAAGGCAGGTTATTACTTGTTTATTAATAACACATACTATTTGTATTGCTGAATGCCATATTTTGGTCTATACAATAACCGCTGCTCTAGTTTGTTAGGAGTTCTGAAAGTCTGCCTGTTTGGAATATTTTATGCCTTTCTTTAACAAAACAAAGTTCACAATGCAGTTTACATAGCAAAATAAATGAAAAAAAAATCTTCCTTGTCCCGAAGGGGCTCACAAAATTAAAAAGAAAGACATGAATGGCACTAGTCAACATGAATATAGACAATTGCCCTTCCTCTGTTAAATATAAAAGAACCACCCCTTATGGTGCAATCCTAACCTGGAGTTAGGCTGCCACAAGTCCCTTGTACTGGCCCAGGAATGTCGCAAACACACTTTACAGTATGTTTGGACCACACTCAAAGTCAGGGAGGATGGCACATGTCCATGTCTGTCAAATTAATGTCTATCAAATGAGGCAGGTGGGTCGATGCCCATCAGCAAGCATTCAGAATTAGATTCAGACAAACCTTAGACTAGGGCTCCACAAACAAAGCTAGTTGTGCCCAAAAATCCCCTCTTTCTGGCTTCTTTGTGTTTTGGCAGCCATTAAAGCCGCTATCCTCATTCAGAGATGGTTTCGGTCTTATATGGTCCGGTTGAAGATGAGGCGGCAATATGCATTGAGTATTTTTCAGTCAATTGAATATGCGGAGGAGCAAGCCCAGCTACAGGTCTGTGAAATTTCTTTACGTTAACAGATAGAATATTCTGTTTTCTCACATGTGTGTTCTTCATAGACAGTGTTTTCTATATTTACATTCATACACATCGTCAATGCTTTGAGAGTTAAACATGGTAATATAATAGCTGCCAAGGAATTTATTTTCTAAAGCTGGTTAGTGTCAAATGAATGGACAAGGTGCAACTGTTTTATCAGTTTATATTGGTCATGTTGATGTAGAATTTACAAAACGCAGCTTTTTAAAAATCCTTAGGAATATTTAACATGCTTTAATAGGTGGCTATGAAATAGCCTGTCTTAAAAGTTTTGAGATTTTAAAAAATAAACATAGGAAAACATAGAATCTTACAATATTAACTATGATTACTACTAACAGTTACTGACTGTTATTACTGTTAGTTTTAATTAAGTGTTAATTGATGGTGAAATAAACTTTATGACATATACACCATAGAAGTTGGAATTCCCCAAACATTTGTTTCGGTTGTAATTAATCAGAGAGTACCTCTGTGTGGCACCCCCTTCCTTGTACTGGGCTCTAATATTGTCCATTACTCCAGATAGGACAGCTGTTTTCTTGTCATGTCATAGAGGAAAGCTAGCCATGTGCATACAGCACAATTGTATGCTGTAATCTTCTCAGCACAATCTACTCAGAATTAAGTCTCATTGATTTCACTGGAATTTAGAGTGCAATCCTATACCCCCATTGCGCTGGCATTACGCTCTTGCGCCCGCTGAAAGCTGTCGCAAACATGCCGTCAAGCCCGTTCATGTCGGTGCTATAGCGTTGGGCCAGCACAAGCAGCAGTGCCGGCGCTCAGGTGCTACCACGACTATTGGCAGCGCCGGCCTTGCACCAGTTGAGTGTCGGCAGCACTCGGTCGGTGCAGGGCCTCCACGAGGGCATTCCAGAGGCATTCTGGGAGCGTAACTGAGCGGCGCAGTGGGCAGTGATGGAGACGGTGACACAGGATGGCCATAGTGCCATATCCTAAAGCCTGTCCCCGGCCAGGGTGGCCCCGATTCAGGCTGCTCCTGTCCACGTTCCTCTGCGCCTGCAAAACAACAGGCACAGATCTGAGCAGGCTCATAGGGGCAACCGGGGCTTACGCGGGTGCAAGGGGAAAACTTCCCCTTGTCCTGCACGCTGCTGCTGCTGCTTCCTCCTAATGTGCTTTAGGATACAGCCCTGTTATGTCGGCCTTATTTAGGTTTGGGCTGTTATTCTGAGGAAAAATTTGTATAGGATTGCATCCTTACGGCTCAATCATATCCAGTGGCCATCAGTGGGGACGTCCCCACAAACGCCGCCCCCATATACCCAACTCCCTCTGTATCTTCTGGACACGACCATTTCTTTTTGTGTTTTACAATAAACCAGAAGTATTTTTCTAAAGCCTTCTGAAGGCATTTATGAAAATGAGAGTTGAATGCTCTAGACCACCGCAACTACCCTCTTCTTTGCTACCCTCTGCCTTTTCCAGTCCAGGAAAGGGGCAGAGCAGAGGCTGGTGTGCCACTTGGGTCCCCTCTGGGGGAGAAAGGTGGGATAGAAATATAATCAATCAATCAATCAATCAATCAATCAATCACCAGATAAGAGGAGCAGCAATTGGTAGCATATTTCAGAGGTTTTGGGTTATGCCAGTTGCTAGATCACCATGTTACTGGAATGTTATGGATTAGAATCATCAAGTAAAGAAGCCACAATTCCACAGCATCAAAATGCACAAAACAGCTCTGGTGCAGAGGAGCATAAAGCAGTTTTTATCTGTGTTAAGACAAGAAAACAGCTGTCCTACCTTGAGTGACAGCTTAATGCTGGCACTGGACAATAGCAGTGCTAATGTAGAATATTCTGCTTCCTGTTAAGTAAATAACTGTGGAATCTTCAAATGCATGGGGCTTGGGATTTTGCCAACTAGCATCATAGTAGATGGGTGCAAGGTACTTCGCAAATGGGGAACAGACCAGGAAGTAGAGCGAAAAGAAAGGTATGTGAATATTTTGGCTGTAAACTAACACATTTTTTCTTCTTCAGCTTTCCAACTTCTTCACATTCATGCTGGACCATTTTACTCAGCCCAGTGAGACTGGCCAAGGTGAGATTAAATGCAAAAATATGTCATATTCAATTGAATGTTGGCATTGGTTATATAATTCAGGGCACAATCCTAACTTACGCTGGAGTGGGCAGGCTGGCATGGCTGCACTATATCCAGTCCAAGTTAGGAGCATCTATGGGGCAAGGGCACATTTGCATCCTTATCACAGGGTAGGCAACAGCCACCCTGATGGCTCCTGGTGGCAGGTGGGTCAGGTATCTGACCTATAGGTTGTGATACAATAAATCTGCAGAAATGGTTTACAACCATGTATGTGCAACCTGTGCAAATGGGTCCAGACATGTTTTCCCAGTCTGAACAGCCAAAGCTGGAACTGTGCAGGCATCTGTGCAGTTTGCCAGTCTAATAGTGAGCAATAGTGACAATCCCTTGTTCAGGGGGAGCAAAGAGTGGTGGAGTCCGAATACAACCCTCCAATCACCCTTCCTGAACACATGATTGATGCTGACCATCATACAGCTCTAGCTTTTGGGTGGGTGTGTCAGTTTGAAAACTAATGAGGAATGAGATAAATGACCTTCCAAAGGTGATAGAAAAAAATTGTTTTATCTGCACTCCAAATTATGTCTCATGTAGTATGTTCTGAGTGCCGATGCTCTTTCACTAGACTATGATTCTGTGAAGGAAAGATGATCCTGGCAAATGTTATAATCTTTGTGGTTTTTAATACAACAAATCAGTTCTTTGCCTGTTTACTTGGGAGTAGTTCTCACTGTGTTCAATAGGAGAATCGCATAGTCTCAGGGCGCAATCCTATACTGCGCTGGAATGGCGACGCCAGCTGGCCAACGCCATATCCTAGCAGTATAGGGGAGGCTGGAGCCTCCCCACGGCAAGGAAGCGTGCGCTCCCTTACCGTAGGGGAGGCTGCAGCCTGCCCTGTGTGCTCCTCAGATCTGCGCCCACTGAAGAGATCTGAGGAGATCTGAGGAGACCGCACAGCCCGAATCGGAACTGCGTGGCCTTGCGGACGGGCTTAGGTTGTGGCCATATTGCCACGTCCCAAGCCCACCCATGTCTGGCCCAAGTCCCACCCCGCCTCCCTCCCTCCCTCCCTCCAATCCCTGTGCTGCCTCGGCACGGAGCCTCCCTCACGCTGACTGGCTTCGGTCAGCGCGAGAGAGGCTCAGTGTGGGCGCAGCAGGGCCGGCGCTGCCTGTAGCACCGGTCCTGTTGCTCGAGCGCTGACGCAGGGGTGCAGATTGGCACCTCCGTATCAGCACTAAGCGCGCAGTGTTGGCGCAACCCCATTGCACCGACGCTGCACGGTCTATAGGATTGCGCTGCCCCTGTGGGTTCACAGGTTTATGTGATTGCAGAGGTTTACAACCTCATTAGAGAACCTCTGACTTAAATTTGGGGGACAGTTTGAGACTCCCAAAATGAGGACCTCTGGGATGATTGGAGGGGAATGGGGGGAAGGCTCATCAGGATGTTGACAGCAGTTGCAGCCACTCCATGGTTGTGCCCCCTCCATGTGGTTCCCCACAATTTTTCTCAAAACCTTGGACAACTTTGGAAGCAGCTTAAGAGCTTATCCATGGTGTGCCATAATGCGTGCAAAATGCAGACATGCCTACAAAGTTCCAGCATCTGCGATATTTGTCCACCATACTAAGAGTGCAATTCTAACCTGGAGTTAGGCCGGCACAGCTAGGCCAGCAAAGTTTGACTGGCCCAAGGGACACCATAAAGTATGTTTGAACCATTCTCGGAGTCAGAGAGGTTAGCACACAGACGTGCTCCATCCTCCCTGACTCCGAGAGTGGTCCAAACGCACTTTATGGTGGCCCTGGTGCCAGCCAAACTTTGCTGGCCTAAATGTGCTGGCCTAACTCCAGGTTAGAATTGCACCCTAAATTCCTTTTTTACAATAGCAACTTAAACGTTAAAACATTCATGAATGCTAATGGATATGTTTTTCTGTCATCTAAGATAAGGGTTTATAAATTGCTTGTTTTTGCTTCCTTCTGTAGATATGAACTCTCACTTTTTCTCCAGTGCCAGTGATCCCAGTGCACAGGGATTGGATATGAAAATGAGGGAATATGAGAGTACAATCCAAGTACCATCTTCCTACTATGGGCCTCGGCTATGTTTCCCCCTCACCGTTGCCGACACGGATGCACTTCTTCAAGCTTTTAAGCGCCGACAGGCAAGTTCAGAGCTGAAATGGCATTCTAGTTGTGCCGTAGTTTATTTTTACAGTCCTCTGTAATAACTTCAATTAGAGTGCAATCCTAAACTGGAGTTAGGCCGGCATAAACTAAACCAGCAAAGTCTGGCCAGCACAAGGGCCACCATAAGGTGTGTTTGGACTACTCTCGGGGTCAGGGAGGATGGCTCACGTCTGTGCACTAGCATAGTGCACAGTGGCCCTTGAGCGGGCCAAACTTTGCTGGCTTAGCTTATGCCGGCCTAACTCAGTTTAGGATTGCGCCCATAATAACCATAAGGGTTTTTTTAGATGCCATTAGCCCAGTAAGGAGCGTATGAAGAAAGTGATCACAGTAGTTAAATAATTTCTGAAGCAACTGTTGTAAAAGTGCTCAAAGAGAGGAATTGTTTTGTGTGGAAGACAATGCTTATTCACCCTAATATGTCCACTAGAGAAGAAAATCTAGTTGCTCACTGTCAAAGAAATCCTTGCTCAAACATTCTACTCCTGTTCCCCACTGCCCATTTGATGTATATGACTGTTGGCATTTTTGAGGCTGACACTGCTCTATCCTAGCCATTGCTATTGTTGTGCATGGATGCACCACACGGCGCACCACACCACCATGGCTGTGGTGCAAGGCAAAGATTGCAAAGCTGGACAATGTTTTCTGTGGCATTTCATCTTCTTCTGATCATCTTTTGGCATCTAAGCTAAAAGTGAGATTGAGCCCCAATGTCTGTGACGACACTGGCAGCTGTGTTGGCACAGTCAGGCAATGCACCATCCTGCCAGAGCTGTATTCACTTTAAATGGGAATGATGTGGCACACCGCTCACTCTCAGTCCAAATCAGTGACTTCTGAGACACTACGAACACGAAAACTGCAACTGCATTAGAGATGCCATCCATTGCGGGGGTCTTGAGGCCAAGGCTCATGTACAGGTATGCCCTGGTATTTCAGCTATCAATGGATACCATGAATACTGGGACACCTATTAAAAAGATACGGAAACATTAAACAAATCTCTTTTTTTTACCTTGTTGCAGCAAAACCACTGATGTTCCTCTATCTTTAAAAAGGCGTACCCAGTATCCATGGTTTCACGTATCTGCAAGGAGGTTCAGAACAGAACCCCATCATGCCTGTATCTCACTGGGATCCTCTGGGATCACATGGCACCTCTGCACATTCCCTGCTGGCACATTTGGGTACTACTACTGCTGCCATTGGCATTTGTGGGTTCAGGCGTTGATCTGACTGGGTGGTCCATCTGATGTTGGCATGGGCACTCAGCCAGTGCCTGATCTGATGGACCCCAACCCCATCAGTCACCTCCCCAACCTCTGTTACCTATGCCAAACAAGTGGCTTGCTTCTATAGTAAAGATTCCACAGTTGCAGAGTCTATTAGAGGGACAATCCGCTGTGTGCAAATTACCCGTAACTTTGGTGATGAAGTTTTGCCAGTGATTGCCTCTAATGTCTGTTTTCTGTTCTTTCGCATGGCCCTGCACAGCAACTTCACGCTCGATATGTGCTTCAGCTGCTGCGTGAGACCAAAAAAGTCCTTCAGCAGATGCCAAACATCATTCACCTGTCAACCTCCTATGCCAAGGAAATAACTATCTGTGGTAAGTTATAGATGCCTTTCAGGGTGCAATCCTAACCTGGAGTTAGTTCAGCATGGTTTGGCTGGCACAAGGGCCACCGTGAAGTGTGTTTGGACCATTCTCAGAGTAAGGGAGGATGGCGCACATCTGTGTGCTGGCCTCTCTGACTCAGAGGGTGGTCCAAAACATATTTGACAGTGTTCCTTGTGCCAGCCAAACTTTGCTGGCCTAACTGTGCCGACCTAACTCCAGGTTAGGACTGTGCCTTCAGTAGAACACAAAATCAGGATGATGTACTGTATCTCCAGAGCATCTTGCACTTGGAGGGGTTACAGAGCTTTTCCAGCTGTAGCTGTTTTGGAAAATTATGCTTCCCCCCCCCCCAGTACAAATCCTTCCTGTCTTCCCTTTATTATGGAAAAGAAGACTGGTGACTCACCCTCTGGCATATATTTTAAGTAAGCCAAACACTTACTCCCACTTTTTTCTGTCAGATGTTGCTGGATGAGTCAGTGACTAGCCAGGCACATTTTTAAGAAAAGAGCTGCTTTTCCATCTGTAAAATGCTACTTTGTGTCGTAAATAATTTCTTTCACCTCTAGCCTTCCCCCAAGTACTTCAGCATGTGGTTTCTGAAAAATGATCAGGGCAGAAGAAATGTCTCTCTATTTGGTACTTGTTCTGGGGCTGTTTTAAAAATATACGCTCCATGATGAGAAGAGAAAAATCTATGGGAAGTTTGTACCTCTCCACCCCATTTATGAAATATGGCTTAATGTGGCGATGTTCTGATATCTTTGCCTAGGGTTTTTTTTTTATGAGGCTAGACTAGAGGTGGAACTTCAAAAGTGCAAAATTCTGCTCTTGTGCTCCCTCACAATTTTCAAATACATTTTTCCCGTTTTTTTAGAGAAACAGTGTGCCTCGTGTATTTATAAGCCTGCTTTTTGCCTTTCAATTAAAAAAAATTCCAAGGCAGCTTACACAGTTTGAAAGAATAAATTAAATTAATACAATGAAATGTAACAATATCAACCAGTGGTGTTCCTATCGGGGTGGGGGTAGGTGGCCCCCAAAATGCCAAGTGTTGCAGGAGCCCGAGCTCCTGTGTAGTGCGCCTTCTTGCCTCCAGAGCCATTTGTGGCTAAGAGAGTTGGCTCTAAGGCTTTTCTCTCTGAGCAGTGAATGGCTCTGGAGGCAAAGGGGAGGGACCGCATTACCCAGGAGCTCAGACTCCTGCAGCACTTAGTGTTTTGCCCCTCAGATAGGAACACCACTGTTATAAACAACGCTAAAGCAGGACACATTAAACAGTAACATCAGCAGCTAACCCCCCCCCCCCCCCCAAAAAAAACCCAGAATGATAATATTAGTAGGCCTGGAGAAATAGAAATGGGTTGTATCCAAAGGAAATTATCCATTATGATTCAGCCTCATGGAAATCAGATGACGCAGTGAATTCTACTTTAAGAGCCTAATCATACCCATGCCATGCTGTAATGGGCAGTGCAGGCTTCCATGGCATGGGGAGGTTTCATCAGGTGGTTGTGGGGTGATCAGGAGGCCTGGGAAAGAAATTTTTCCCCTTACCTCTCTGTAGGCATCCTGATGGCCTATGGGTCTCCTTGGCTTTCCAGGTATATACAGTAGCTGGCACAGGTTCAGGGAGAGAAAAGGGGAAGGACCAGTCAAAAGAGGGGTGCACACCAGTGCTGCTGGGACTCAACACGCCCCCCATTGCCAGCCTTTCAAGGCTGATGCAGCCCACTGTGGCAGTTTGAACTGGCCCAGTGGCAGTGCTCTCTGCACGATGTGGTCACTGGGCCTTTTACAGCAGCAGTATCTTTGCCTGATGCCTACAAACCATTATATTTGACATCAGGTGATAATTTGTGGGAAAGCTATTCTGTATACTGGGTCCTACAGCTGAAAAAGCCCTTAAGCCTGGTCACTACCCACCTAATCTGTGCTGATGGGAGTAACTGGAAAAGGGTTTCAGGTTCATGTGGGGGAAAAAATACTTTCAAGCACAATTTGATGGCTCTCCTAGAGGCCAAATAACATTGCCTTGTGCCAGGAGCTGGCCTTTGGGCTGCCCCCTTGCCATCCTGTCCTGCATTACCTGACTAAAGCTATAAGTTATGAGACAGTCAGATAAAGTAGTCATATAAAATATCCGTTTTGCCACATCTGAAATGTTGCAGGTGTATTGCAGTCATCTGTTAGTCTCAGTTACACTGTCTCAAACAATGGATGAGAGGATGGCGCTTCCTGGGTTTTTCTGAAAAGCAGAATAATTAGTAATACTCTCTCTGGCAACTAAGGGAACATGTTAAAAAAAATGGAATAAATTGTGCTTTCTGCTGCAGGTGCAGAGAAGGACCAGATTTCAATAAAAGCTGCTTAAACAGTCAGTGCAGAAGTGAATATGGGATTTTAATTTACATTTTTATAGAATGTAATGAGCTCTAGTGAGCTAGTTATTGTTATACATACAAAATACCAATACACTTCCTGAAGATGGATGGGACTACTGTTACTCTCGCAGGCGAGCATTTCCTCCTAGCTAATCAATGTACATAAATACGCCAATTGGTATCCTTATTTGTACAATTGAAAAGAGCATCTGAGAGATTTTTTGACATGTCCTTCAAGCTAATAATAGTCCATAGCCCAAAACATGATGAACGACAGATGAAAGTGCGTAATTTTTACTGATGTTGAAGCCAAAACCTTGATTGCTTCACTTCATACAAACCCCTTTTAACTCTACACTGAAACAGGCATTTAAATATTAATTTGAAATGTGTCTTTTAATTCCTCAAAGGGGCCTAATTCAAAGCTTCACTGAATTCAGCCAAATTATTTCATTTCATATTAATACTTTTGGTTTTGGCATTTCACGGTTTAACGTACTCTACATTGAGAGGTTAATGTTGTTTCTCCTCTCCCTATTAAATTTCAAAAATGGCTCAGTAGAAAAAAAATGCATGGGCTGAAGCTGAATTTTCCTTCTTCTCTGATCCTTCAATGTGTTCATACATCCCTCTTGCTTATATGTAAACGCACCTTCTCCTTTCTACCCCATTTTTGCTGTGCTCATAGTTGACTACAGAACATCATCATACAATCACTTTGTTCTTCTTGCACTGTCACCAATGATTTATAGCCCAATCCCAACTTGCGCTGGCACAGCCGGGCTACATGGCCAGCACTGTGTCCACTACAGGTTAGGAAGAGGCTGGAGGCCTACTCAGGGTAAGGGAACATTTGAGCCCAATCCTGAGCAACTGGGCTCTAGTAGGAGCAGGGGTGCCAAAATGGCTACTTCAGCTTTCCACAGAGACATGCAGAGGCGTAGGGAGGGTGCTGCGAGGGGGGGGGAGGTGAGCGTGGTGGGCGCTGGAAAAACCTGCACACTTTTCAGCCCTGCCCTTTCTTGCACTCTGATCACTTCTAAATGGAGTGATTCCAGAAGCAGGGAGGTATGGCTAGGCAACGCATGGGGGCATGGGGGCTGTCCTGGGGGCACGGTGATGTCACCCCGCTCCAGGCGTGCTGCGAGCCAAGTATGGCTCTGGAGATGCGGCAACCGCTTGGGTCTCTTTGGGGGAAGAGAACAATTGTATTCCATGTTGGGCATCAGAGCTCAACAAAGGATTCAGGATGTGATGCAACATTAGCTATATATTCTCTGTCAGGTAGCTGTTGGGAAAGGAGGCATCCTAGACAGTAGCAAATGTTCCTAGGAAAATGTTTCTGTTTGTCTCCTGCTGAACCTGATGCTTTTTCTTGGCTAAGGTCCTTCCAAAAATGTTTCAGTGGTAGCTCCTGAGTGCTCCTACCAATGATATCAATGCTCGTGCTGGAGTGGGGCTTCACTCCACCCCCCTCACATCTTAGTACCTGCTTTTTCAACCTCATCCTTTCATCATAAATTTGGTTCTAGAACTTTGACTGGGAGACAAATAACTGTGTGTGGAGGGGGCAGGGAACAGAGGACATGTTATTTGCCATTCCCTTTCCATTCTTTACTGACTCAGGGCCCAGTCCTATCCAATCTTCTGGTGCTGATGTAGCTGCAGTGCAGCCCCGAGATAAGCGAATAAATATTCCCTTATCTTGAGGAAGTCTCCATGACTTCTCCTGCAACACAGAATGCAGCACACATCCCATTGGGATGTCTACATCAGGGCTGGAAAATTGGATAGGATTTGGCCTTCAGTCTACCTATTTGGTGCCCCCCCCCTGTGAAACGTACATGATTATCAATGCTCTCTCTTTCCAGGTGATTTGCATGGAAAGCTGGATGATCTTTTGCTGATATTCTACAAAGTAAGTAAATGGGGCAGGGTCCATTCTAGACCAAATGGTGCCCAAATGAGGAGCATCTTCAGGGCCTCACCTCCATTTGTTCAACATTTAATGTTTTTCCGATGATGATGATGATGATGATGATGATGATGATGATGATGATGTGATCAAGACTAGGATTGAAAGGTCTTACAATGATAGCAATTCTTACTTGTGCAAAAAAAGCAGAGGAAACAGTAACCAGGGCCATCTTTAGAAGGATGCAGAGTCCAGGGCAAATCAAGCAGTGTGGACTAGCCGTCCACAGGCACGTAAAATAAAAGTCATAAAAAAGAAGTGCCAAAAGGTGTCCGTTTTATTTTCAGGTAAACTTACACTTCTGCAGGAGAAATACTGGTAAATTGTCACCTTTTTAATATGTTATTTATCAAGAAAAGCAACTAATTTTGGTCATAAAACACATTAGATGATGATGTGCTATCAGCACATTAGGAGTAATTAAAATACTGTATAAACATCCTTTATACAAAATACAAGGCTTAAGCATGAGAATCACAGCAGATAATTTTCCATATTTTGTTTTCCTGAATTTCACTGTAGTGAACACTCTTATAAATCCTCAAACCCCAGACTTTCTTTTCAATAGATATCATATAGCCAATACATTCAACCTGTGTTGAGAAATTGTAGTACCTGTAAATAAATAAAGGTGCAATCCTAACCAGGCCCATAGTCAAGATTCTAGAAGTGGGTGGGTGACTATTTTTTTCAGGGTGGGCAATTATGTCAGGTATATATAAAAAGGTAAAGGTTTCCCCACGACCGAATGGTCTAGTTGTGACCGACTGTAGGGGGCGGTGCTCATCTCTGTTTCTAAGCCTGTAGAGCCGGTGTTTGTCCAAGGACAAGCTTCTGTGGTCACGTGGCCAGCATGACTACGCCATAGTGCACAGAATGCCGTTACCTTCCCACCAAAGTGGTACCTATTTATCTACTTGCATTTTTACATGCTTTCAAACTGCTAGGTTGGCAGGAGCTGGGACAAGCAATGGGAGCTCACTCCGTTGCATGGTCTTGAACTCCCAACCTTCTGGTCAGAAAGCCCAGCAGCAGCACTTTAACCTGCAGCGCCAACATGTTTGTGTGCAAAATTAAAGTATTTTTCAAAAATGCAAGAATGGGCAAACTGCTGACTCAGGGTGGGCAATTCCCATCCTGGCCCCCTCTAGCTATGGCCCTGAACCTAACCAACTTTCCAGCACTTTCCCATTTGGGCTGGAAACACAACAGAGGCAAAGTTCTAAGAGGGCTCCCTACACCCTCACTACAGTTCCGCTCTGTTTTGCACTCCCCTCTTCCTCTGGGTATGCTATTTTGAAAAAAACAAACTAGAAAAACACCAGGGCGTGTAATGCATTTCATCTGAACTGTTGTTTAGCCCTAACATGTCATGCTGAAGGCTCCCCGCACAGAACAGTAGCAGCAGAAAGCCCAGCAGCTCTTGACAATGGCCAGCTGCAACTAGAAATCATGCTTTATTGTTGCAGCCATTTTGTGCCACAGCTTCAGGATCATTGTATTCTAGTTGCATAGCCCTCAGAATGCTGGGCCTGAGGTTTGCCATGCTGCAGCATACTGGAAAGCCCATCATCTGCTTCTGGGGCCTCCAAAATATTGAGAAGCAAATGGGGGCCATTGTGAACAGAAGGCTGGAGGGTGTAGCTTTTCCTTTTCTTTGCCTTATTTATTCGCCTAATGTACAGAGAGAACTTTCAGGAGAGAGCCCATTAGATACCTTTTTCAGTCTCTAATATTGTTAATGCACTCTGGACCTGGCTGATAAGCCATGTGGTCGATGGGTGGATTTGTCCTGGCTGCTAATTGCTTTACAGCTCACAATCTCCAATTCAGATTCTAATGTGGCTCTATATTTCTTTGATAGCTGCAGTGCACTGCTATGCTTAGAAGCCCTAATTACCTTTGGAATGGGGAGGAGCATGAAGAGGGGGGGGGAGGAAAGCAGTGCTTTTAGCATGAGTCCAACATTGTCCACAGTCTAGTCTAACTGGCTTCCAACAACAATTTAAGTTACTCCTCTTAAGCATAACACCTTTGCGTAATTAAAGTAGACAAGACAGTTTGGTGATACATCCATTCATTGCGCTAATCATTGTTAAACAAGACCATTTCCCATCATTGTTTCTCCCCCAAAACCTCCGTAATATTTTAAATTGCCAGTTGCTAAATTAGTCTGTGTTAAATGGATGCTCTGCATATAGACATCCTGGAGCGGAATTAAAAGGCAGCTTGACAAAGGGAAGCTAATTAAGCACAAACCCAGAAGGCACTCTGATGAGGCAGCCACAGCCAGCCTTTCTTCTGCACGCCACTGAGCTCTCTTTCTCCTCTTGTTCCCTGCGTGCCCCATAGATTTTAATTTCATTCCACCACCCCCTCTAGAGCATTGGGTGGAAACCAGAGAATTGCTCAAGGAAAACAAAGTGAAACAGAAATAACATAATGAATGTTATACCAGAATGGATTTTACCATAATCCCATATAATGAATTTTAAATTCATAAGGGATTGGTTATTAATTTAGTGCTGTCCAAATACAGTACATGGCACTTCACATAAAGTGAAAAAAATGACTCTTTGCCCCAGGTGAACTTACTGTCCAAAAGAGAGACAAGAAAGAGGAAGGGTAGAAAAACGAGTAAGATAAAGATCAGGGAAGAATATGTGGTTGTTTATCAAATACACTTACTTATATTTAGTGATACTGTGGTTTGGGGATTAAAGGAGTAGGGTAAAGCAGTAGCAAAACAACCTATTGGACGGGATGTGTTTAGAGATGGGGGAAAGCAAAGCAGAGAGCTAAGGTGCGGGAAAGCAAAGCAAAAAGTTTGTGCAAGATAAAAGAATTGACAGAAGCTAGTGTAGGGATTCAAGGAGGGTGTGACACAGCTGAAACACTGAAAGAGGTGGATGATTTTTGTAACAGGTTGCTGGAGAGAGGTGACAGAGCAGAAGTAAGACAGTGGGAGAGCAAATAAAAGGAGAGAAGGTTTATTGCAGTTGAGGCAAGAGATGACCAGAAAACAGGTCCTAAGATTGAGGGAACTTGGTATGCTTAGCCTGGAGAAGTGAAGGCTGAGAGGGGATATGATAGCACTCTTCAAATATCTGAAGGATGTCATACGGAAGAAGGGACAAATTTGTTCTCATTTGCATCTGACAGTAGACTTAGGTCCAGTGGTACAAACTGCAAGAGAGGAGATTCTGTTTGGACATCAGAAAAATTCCTGACGGTAAGGGCACTTGGGCAGTGGAAAAGATTGCCAAGGGAGGTGGTGGATTGTCCCTCACTGGAGACCTTCAAGCAGAGGTTCGACAGGCATTTGCTGGAGATGCTCTAGGAGGATTTCCTGCTATAGGTAGGGGGTTGGACTAAATGACCTTATAGATCCCTTCCAACTCTTATATCTATCTATCTATCTATCTATCTATCTATCTATCTATCTATCTAT